>JAYESA010000014.1:65906569-66506569 GCA_036927795.1 Iris macrosiphon
TGTTCATTGTGGAGTCTGTGTTCTTCAACGGCGCCTACCGGCTAGCAAAACCCAATATCGACTTGCTCATGATGCTATCAACGACAAGTTTCTCAAAAAGTACTATGTCTAAGCTAGACTTGTACTCCCTTTACTATCAGCTGGACAACCAAAAATGTACAGTATGCGATCCCCATGGTTCATCCTCGGCAAGCATGTAAGCACAATATGCACTTCCCTTGCCACAAAAGTTTGATAAAATCCATTGTCTGTATTCAAGAATCCTGAATACGCATCAGACAGTGGATCCTCAAAAAGCTTCCCAGTGGAGCCCCCTTCAGGTCTATCCACACTTTCGGGTAGACCGCTCACAATCAGTTTCCTTGGGCATTAGTTCACGTCCATATCACCTCTGAACTACTATCATAACCAATTATCCTCAGCAGGGTTTGCTATGTCCATATTACCTCTGAGAAAACCCCTCTGTATGACTATCTATTATCACGTCCATAATACCTCTCACATTGGTCATCATCTAAACTTATCACCCGTACTTAACTCTAAGTATGTCAACGGTGTTAAGTCCACAAAACCTGCCACGTCCATATCACCTCTGGCAGGGCTTGTCTCGAACCTATTACTTGCACTCAGGTGTATAAGAAGTAATGGGTCCACAAAATCTATCACATCCATATAACCTCTGATTAGGTTCCGTTTTGAACTTATTACTTGCACTCTAGTGCGCAAGAAGTAATAGGTGTAACGACCCACTCCACTCAACCCGGAGGGCCGATTCAAACGGCACAAGTATAGTGAACCGACCTGCCTTGCTCAGCGAGAAGACTCGTTCGATGCAAAGGCATTCAGACTTGGAACTTCAAATCGAGTTCAGACTTAGGCTTTCAGAGGCGCGCTCAAAGTCTTGCTCGACCGATGTGGTTCATCGCTAAGGTGGGTGGCCCCGGTGAACTTGTCCCTACTTAGCGGCACACTAAGAAAAGGAATAATAAATGCTAGTTTTCAGGCGATAACCTTTGTATGCTAATAAAATGAGATAAACGCACATAGCTAAGGCGATAACCCCTCCTTATCATTATATAGAACATGGAGATCTTACTTGCTATTTGCGAAATCGGGCTATTGAGTTAAAATATAGTAGCTTCTTATATATATGCCACAAAAGTAGTTTGGATTCATACTGAGGCATTGTACCGCACGGAACATGACACGGGATAGAGTATAATCATGTTGCATACATAGACGAGGAAGACTATCAAGTAGTTGTTCCGAGTCAGGAGAAGGAAAGAAAAGAAAGTACTCGGGATATCCAGATCAACGAGGCAGTCTCTAATCAGGGAGCTGCGTAAAGAAAAAATATTCGAGTGTAGTCCTCGGCAAGATTGAACCGAGTTATTTCTCGGCTAGGATTGAAAGTGGGAGAGTAGTTTCATGGTCACGGACAACTGGTTGTGCACCAGGTAAAGATGAGTCCTCGACACGATTGCTGGGGCATTCAAATCGTGTCGGCTCGGGAGGACAATGCCAGTGTAGTCCCGGTAATACGCTAGCTGAAGACTAGCGGGTGAGTACGGGACATCCAGCAAGGCTTGCTATCCACCTGGATGGTCGTCGACTCGTCGGATGGTTCGGGACGCCCAGCCAGGCTAGCAACCAGCAAGGCTAGCAACCGAGCTGGGAAGACAACCGTTCTATCCCAAATCATGTCCAATATGGCTAACAGATCCAGTGACCTTCATATAGATAATTCATGCTTGCATAGCGGCTATCCGCATTCAGAAAAGGAGTAACCTGAAGAAGTATAATTACACGGCACTTGCATATTTAGATGGATGCACGGTAACAAACATAGTTCGAGTAGAATGGATCTGAGGCATAGACACAAACATAAAATATGGATTTCATAGATGTTCTTTATTATTCAGTAGATCATTATTATATTATTGCATATGAAAGGGAAGGTCGAATGGTAAGAAACGGTAGACGAACTCAGTTGTTCATTATTATGACACTCTTGAGCAGACACGGATATTACTTTCTTTATATTGTCATGTAATTGATCCTAAGACAAAGGACTAGAAAAACAACATAATCAGTCGGTGCACATAACTAATGAACGTGCTTATTTTGTGGCGTGGGCGAGAGGCCTCCATACCAGTGCATTCAATGTACTGATACCCAACCAGATTGCATGCAGGGTGCAGGGGAAACTCGTACAGATTCGTATATCGCTTAACGCAATGAGGCGCCGGACCGCACTTGGCGTCTTGAAGCGTTGCGCGCGGACATGAAGCTCACATATATGAGACAATGTATAGGAACATAATCATCCAGATTGTTTGAATCAGTTCTAAGCCTAAGGGCATATTCATTGTAGAGAGAGAGGGAGAGAGAGCATGAGTGACTTGCAATCTTGGCCTAGCGCTGCTTGTAATCTTTACTTCATATCAATAAAGAGCTTGTTTTGGATTCAATACTTGTGTTTATTCTACGATTTCGCTATTACGACTCTGCGAACTAGTTATCAAAGGCCGTTTCGGTATTTGCCTCATGCGGGCGCAACTCCTGACTCGCACGGCAACGCGTCCCGATGGAAACGATCGTCCTGCGGGAGCGCTGGCGCGGTGATTCACGCTTAGCAGGGATGGCTGATTCCTGCGGAAGATTGGGGTGTGATATTCTGGTATCAGAGCACGGCTTTACGTCCTTGGAATTTGTATCGATTCTCTCAATTTTGAACTTGTGTATTGAAAAAGTGATAGTTGCTCTCTCTCGATGTTCGATGAATGTTCCATACAATAAGTCTAAATATTTTTGAAAAGTGCATGTGAATGATATGATTGCTTGAACGGGATTATGATGCGAGGGCCTTTGTGCCAACCTGTGTCAAACATCGTGGGAATAGACTCGTGTTAGAATTGGAAAGTTATATGTCATCCCGAATGCCTATACGAGAACACCAAGCGGGTTAGTGTGCGAGATAGAATATCGTTTGGACAATTTCTTATGCACACAGTCTTTTGGCCAAGTTGTGTTGAGTATCGTGCGCCAAGACCCTTGGTGTTAGTGAGTTGCAGCGAGATTTGGGTATCGTTCGGATAAGAGTAAAGTCGAACTTATAATGATTATCGCTAAGAGACGTTATCGGAGTACCACTATGGCGAATAATGGAAATTGGGTTAGATTTTGAGATAAGGTTTGGAAGGTTATTCGTAGAGATAAGTTATGAGTCAATTCATAGTTTGTATGGAGGACTATAAATAGAGGTGCATACGAGCCTAAGATTTTTAAGGCGGCAAATAGGGATCGTGCTGTAGTTATAAGGAACGAATTGGATATACGAGTGAAGGATGCGAACGCGATATCACGCCCCGGTCCCGCCCGGGCCGCCGCTCTGCCCTGCCCCGCCCCGTGCGGCCGGGAATTAACGAACCGGACACGTATCACCGTGCCTCGGCGCGCTGACGCGAATCACCGCGCCCGTCCCGCGGGTGCGAGGGAGGAAGGGAGCCAAGCGAATGGCCCGTTCGAGCTTTCGGGGGACGTGATGCCGCACGGGCCTGGGGTTGCGCCCGTGCAAGGCCAATCGTTTAAGTTGATAGTTGGCTATCATCGCATCAATCGAGTAAGCAGCGGAAAGGGACTTGTTGCAATGCAATGCATTAGCCAACTGAGTATTCGGGACAATCGAGGCAACTTGAGTTTCCTTTAGCAAAGGCACACGTTCGTTCCATACATTATGCCCCCTTATACGATAGCATTCTCGGGGCAACAATCGAAACCAGGATTCCGGGTCTTCGGGACTGTGGCACGCCTATCGCTCCCTCGGACGATCCAGTACCTGCGAACAAGTAAACTGTTGGTGGGTCAGCACTTTATACAAGTACTGGTGAGATAAATCAACTGAACAGAAACAAGCATTCACTCAAACAGGCACTAAGTAATCATGTTATAAAACATTACATTACTAGTGATCTTTCTAGTTTTACCTAGGTTCGTTTCATGCAGTTCTAGCAGAGTCGATTTACTTGTTTATAAACATGTTTGGAAACAGAGTTTCATTTTGAATATGCAAGCAAGCAAACCGTTCATGTTTCAGGGTGTGCGCAGCGTGTCTCGTGCGACTCCAGGGTCAGATGCAAAGCTAGACACACGATGCACATTCTTAGGGGCAGTCACTATCCAAGCCAACACAATGACTTAGCTATATGCAGGGCGGTCCCCGAGTATCTCAGGATCGGCAGCTGGTGGAACAGCATACCAATGACTCTTTATCTGATGCTAGAGGCAGCTGTGACTCATGGTTGCTTTGCACTATCATGGTAGCAGCCGTGACACATGCAGTTCAGCTCTCCACCAATAGCCATTGTCCGACCGCGTGCGAATGCATGGAACACTATCAAATAAACTCTATTATGCAGACGAGACGAACCATCAGAATATACTCATTGTTGCGGGGCAATCCGACTTATCACTTGAACACGTTCAGGCACAGTATGGTTCTCTCGAAGCATAGACGATAGTGAACATATTCATGCACTCTAAGCAGGCGATTCAGGATTCTCGTTAAGCAGGCATTGTTTCAAAGACAAGCTAGGTGAGTTCGTTCATTAACATGCAAGGCAGGTTCTATCATTCTCTTAAGAAAACATTGCAAGCAAAAACTCAGGTTATTATTAAGGCGTGCAAGAATCAGAGAACGAAGTTCTGCCCACTCACCTTGATACATAACGCCGGCGCGGAGCGGGGCGTTACATACTTACCAACCAACAAAAAGTTTCGTCCTCGAAACTTCAAGGATAAACTTCTCGATATCCCGAGTAGCGATAGTGCCGTCCCTCGCCGTACTCAATCGAAACAATCAAGCAATTCAAGTTCAGGAAACATTTGCACTTTGAGAATATCTATGGACTTATTGTATGGAACGCTCTTTGCAAAACCATATCGATAATATCTCAGAGTCATAGCAACAGTTTGGGCCAGAGAATCGATTCCGCTCTGATACCATTCTGTCACGCCCCGGTCCCGCCCGGGCCGCCGCTCCGCCCTGCCCCGCCCCGTGCGGCCGGGAATTAACGAACCGGACACGTATCACCGTGCCTCGGCGCGCCGGACGCGAATCACCGCGCCCGTCCCGCGGGTGCGAGGGAGGAAGGGAGCCAAGCGAATGGCCCGTTCGAGCTTTCGGGGGACGTGATGCCGCACGGGCCTGGGGTTGCGCCCGTGCAAGGCCAATCGTTTAAGTTGATAGTTGGCTATCATCGCATCAATCGAGTAACCAGCGGAAAGGGACTTGTTGCAATGCAATGCATTAGCCAACTGAGTGTTCGGGACAATCGAGGCAACTTGGGTTTCCTTTAGCAAAGGCACACGTTCGTTCCATACATTATGCCCCCTTATACGATAGCATTCTCGGGGCAACAATCGAAACCAGGATTCCGGGTCTTCGGGACTGTGGCACGCCTATCGCTCCCTCGGACGATCTAGTACCTGCGAACAAGTAAACTGTTGGTGGGTCAGCACTTTATACAAGTACTGGTGAGATAAATCAACTGAACAGAAACAAGCATTCACTCAAACAGGCACTAAGTAATCATGTTATAAAACATTACATTACTAGTGATCTTTCTAGTTTTACCTAGGTTCGTTTCATGCAGTTCTAGCAGAGTCGATTTACTTGTTTAGAAACATGTTTGGAAACAGAGTTTCATATTGAATATGCAAGCAAGCAAACCGTTCATGTTTCAGGGTGTGCGCAGCGTGTCTCGTGCGACTCCAGGGTCAGATGCAAAGCTAGACACACGATGCACATTCTTAGGGGCAGTCACTATCCAAGCCAACACAATGACTTAGCTATATGCAGGGCGGTCCCCGAGTATCTCAGGATCGGCAGCTGGTGGAACAGCATACCAATGACTCTTTATCTGATGCTAGAGGCAGCTGTGACTCATGGTTGCTTTGCACTATCATGGTAGCAGCCGTGACACATGCAGTTCAGCTCTCCACCAATAGCCATTGTCCGACCGCGTGCGAATGCATGGAACACTATCAAATAAACTCTATTATGCAGACGAGACGAACCATCAGAATATACTCATTATTGCGGGGCAATCCGACTTATCACTTGAACACGTTCAGGCACAGTATGGTTCTCTCGAAGCATAGACGATAGTGAACATATTCATGCACTCTAAGCAGGCGATTCAGGATTCTCGTTAAGCAGGCATTGTTTCAAAGACAAGCTAGGTGAGTTCGTTCATTAACATGCAAGGCAGGTTCTATCATTCTCTTAAGAAAATATTACAAGCAAAAACTCAGGTTATTATTAAGGCGTGCAAGAATCAGAGAACGAAGTTCTGCCCACTCACCTTGATACATAACGCCGGTGCGGAGCGGGACGTTACACGCGATTCAGGAGTTAATAGGATGACTCAATTCCTGAGTGGTGTATGCGATAGTCTCAGGATCGAATAAGCGAATTGGGGATAAAATGAGTTATAAAGATTCATAGAGTATAGCTCGAACCCTGAGTGGTGTATTGGTCGGCTTAGAAATGTTTGAATAAATCGTGGATTTCAGAGTATTAAACGAGTCTAGCCGCAAGCGACGAGATTGTGTAAAAGCCTTAGTATAAATAAACAATACCTAGCAAGTAAGCAAACTCGAAGGAAGCATGGAAGATTAGATTTGAACGAGTTAAAATAAGTTGAACAAGGGATAAGGCTTACATCAGATAGGAATTCAGAGTAATTGGAATTGATATCATGGTCAGAAAAACTTAGTGGATCGTACGAGTAATTTTGAATTGAAACAAACGAATTAAAACTTGAGTTGAGATCGGGAATTCGATCGGAGTTAGTGTAATAGAAAATAATGGCGCGAACGAATGATAGCGCGCATAAAAAATTTGAATTTGAGTAGGATATCGTTCGATAGAGTTCGGTTTGAGTATGAATGTTATGGTTTCGAATTTGGGAGACTTTAGATCATAACAATGGTTGGAAGATAGCACGGATTGATGCAAGTTAGCAAAATTGTGATTTGAAGATTGAGAAAGGCGATAACGGATTTAATCTTGAATTCGAACAAACGATCTTAAATCGAGTTCGAAGGGTAACACTCGACAACAGGCCTTGACGAGATCGATTATTTCGTGGGAGCACTAGCGTGGTAATTTCACGTCCGGCGGGGATGATCGAACTCGCAGAAACATGTTCGAAGATATTATGAACGAATTCTATAAAATAGAACGTATCGAAAGTGAATAGACTTGGGTTTGAGATTTGAACTTAGTTGTTTGAGGAATGCTAGAAGTAGACTATGAAATGATCAAAACGGTAACATTAAAGTTGGACGATTTGACTAGACAAATTTTGATTACGACAAGAACGGTTGTTAGATGAACATGACTTGATGGATCAATGAACAACTTAGGATAAAATGAAGAGTGACGATAAGATGTTTGTTCATTCGATGATAACCATAACGTTTGACCTTCTTGTCTTGTGCGAGTGCAACTCCTTACTCGCACATGCGGGACGATTTGACTAGACGAATTTTGATTACGACAAGAACGGTTGTTAGATGAACATGACTTGATGGATCAATGAACAACTTAGGATAAAATGAAGAGTGACGATAAGGTGTCTGTTTGTTCGATAATAACCATAACGTTTGACCTTCTTGTCTTGTACGAGTGCAACTCTTTACTCGCACATGCGTCCCGTCTGGATTAGGACAATTATCCCGCGGGAGCGTTGGCCTGGTGATCTCACGTCCGACAGGGATGATTGAACTTGCGGAAGACCGGAACGTAACAATTGAAGGATCATTTTGACTTATGGTTCGACACGATAAGACAATTTTCAGAATACTAGTTAATCAAAGGTATTTTAGGGATGGGTTAGTCTAAGAACATGAATCAAGATGCTCGATGGCTTAGTGAACGGATACGTGAATTATGTTGTATGACTTAAAATTTGTGATTGAGATCAAAGAGATAGAAATTGAATCGTTACTTGGTGGTCTAGACTTAGAAAAGATTGGATATATTGATCCTATCATGTGTTTAAGGAGATAGACTATGCAAATCGATAGGTTGGACATGCGACGTGGACATATCGTGGGTTCGGTTGAACGAACGTGTTGATGTAATAGGATGATTTGTGCTCGATGTTTAGACATCTGAGTGAGACGAGCTTGGGTAGAATATTCATGTAAACAAAATAATGGTTTGACCTTAAGGTATTTGGGGCGAGCGTTGTGCAACGCGATTGCACGATGAGTCGCAAACTCAAACTGTACATATGACCTTGTGAGCTGACCTAGTGGCTAGGAAGACGACCCTATGCCTTGAGTTAAATTGGAGTGGCTGACTTCAGAGTATCGTTCGGGAAAATAATAAAACTGGGGCAACGAGACTTAGAGTTAGGACTTGAAACTGGGAGTGTATACTTGGCGTTAAAACGAACGCAATGGGAGATATGAGTTGGGTGACAATCGATTTGGTTGGATAGGTCGACGGTGAGGAATAAGACGGTATTAGAGAATTGTCAGACGGAACTCTTATGATTTGAAATTGGTGATATTCGAGATAAGTTGGCACAATGAGTTAAATCGTTGCTTGGAAGAGGTGCGTTGATGGTAATGCAAAACTTGAATTTAGGTGAGATTGGAGTAGAAGATAACTAAAACGAACCAGAGTTCGGTTATTCGTGTAGCGAAAAGATCGGTGATTTGAAAGATTTTTACGAGTAGCTTGTCCGACTTAGCTGTCACTGAGCTTGGTTGAAATACACATATTTGGGGGACGCCTTGAATATAGGTACGATCCAGACTTAGCGATATGCATAACTCGAATGCAACTGCAATGAAGATGTTCGGAGTCGCATGGATGAGTATGGCAACTGAAGTAAGTTAGCCTCAACCTAGACTTTCATAAAGGAAAGATTGTAATATTCTCCGTGCGATCGAGATAGTTCTATGCTAAGGCGCAGTAAGAGACTGAGTTTGGGAATGCAATAGTTGAACGAAAGAATCATTCGATTAAAATGATTAAGCACTCGTGCAAAAAAGAATGAGTAAACGAATAGAAAGATAAGTTCGATTGGACCATAAACGCGAAGGATTAGAACGTACCCCAAGTGGACAATTTAGCTCGGCACTAAGGCGCAATAAAGAAAGAGTCAGAAAACATAGGCAATTTAATATGACGACCTTGGCTGACAGTAGATTTACTTAGCGAGATTGGACGGTGACTCAAAGAGATATTGATGCAAACGATATTGAAAAATTAGCTAAGATTCGAGCTTTTGGGTTTAGGCGTAACGATGGGTTTCGATAGGCGAGGTCAAGTAATCGGTCGGATGCTTTGGGTTCGTATGGATAGAATATAACAATTGGACAAGTCTTCCCAAAGCCAGAGTTTTCTAGTGCGCATTGAGTTATAGAATACCCCGTGTTTGAGTAATACAGCCCTGCGCCAGGCGCAACAGAGTTTGAGTCAGGGAGTACAACGATTAAGTTGAGTATAGTTCGATAGCATTGAACGATAGAGTCGTTCGATGAGAATTGGCTAAACATGTGCGTAACGCGTAGTGAGAAAATAAATGAATATAGTATTAAAATCGTCCTTGGAAGTTAGACATGATGTATAGAGTTTGGTTTAGAAGTTGTGCGATAATACGAGTTCCGCTCATGAAGTCTCGAGGACGAGACTTGTTCTGAGTAATGTATAATGTAACGACTCGCTCCGCTTAACCCGGAGGGCCGATTCAAACAGCACAAGTGTAGTGAACCGACCTACCTTGCTCAGCGAGAAGACTCGTTCGATGCAAAGGCATCCAGACTTGGACCTTCAAATGGAGTTCAGAATTAGGCTTTCAGAGGCGCGCTCGGAGTATCGCTCGACCGATGCGATTCATCGTTAAGGTGGGTGGCCCATGTGAACTTGTCCCTACTTAGCTGCACACAAAGAAAATGAATGATACATGCTAGTTTTCAGGCGATAACCTTTGCATGCTAATAAAATGAGATGAACACACATAGCTAAGGGGATAACCCCGCCTTATCATTGTATAGAACATGAAAATCTTACTTGCTTGAGAAATTGGGCTATTGAGTTAAAATGTAGTAGCTTCTTATATGTATGCCACAAAAGTAGTTTGAGTTCATACTGAGGCATCGTACCGCACGGAAGATGACACGGGATAAAGTATAATCATGTTGCATACATAGACAAGGAAGACTATCAAGTAGTTGTTCCGAGTCAGGAGAAGGAAAGAAAAGAAAGTAGTTGGGATATGTAGATCACCGAGGCAATCTCTAATCAGGGAGTTGCATGAAGAAGAAAGATCCGAGTGTAGTCCTCGACAAGATTGAACCGAATTATTTCTCGGCTAGGATTGGAAGTGGGGGAGTAGTTGTATAGTAACGGACAACTGTTTGTGTACCAGGTAGAGATGGGTCCTCGACACGATTGCTGAGGCATCTGAATCGTGTCGGCCAGGGAGGACAATGCCAGTGTAGTCATGGTAATACGCTAGTTAAAGACTAGCGGAAAAGTACGGAACATCCAACAAGGCTTGCTACCGACCTGGATGGTCGCCGACTCGTCGGATGGTTCGGGACGCCCAGCAAGGCTAGCAACCGAGCTGGGAAGACAGTCGTTCCATCCCAGATCATGTCCAATATGGCTAACAGAGCTAGTGACCTTCATATTGAAAGTCATGCTTGCATAGCGGCTATCCGCATTCATAAGAGGAGTAACCTGAAGGAATATAATTACATGGCACTTGCATATTTAGAATGGATGCACGGTAACAAACATAGTTCGAGTAGAATGGGTCTGAGGTAGAGACACAAACATAACACTTGGATTTCATAGATGTTCTTTGTTATTCAGTAGATTATTATTCCTATTGCTGCATATGACTGGGAAGGCCGAATGGTAAGAAACGGTAAAACGAACTCAACTGTTCATTATTATGACACTCTTGAGCAGACACAGATATTACTTTCATTATATTGCCATGTAACTGATCCTAAGGCAAAAGACTAGAAAGACAACATAATCAGTCGGTGTACATAACTAATGAACTTGCTTGTTTTGTGGCGTGGGCGAGAGGCCTCCCTACCAGTGCATTCAATGTACTGATACCCAACTAGATTGCATGCAGGGTACAGGGGAAACTTCACTCCCCAATCTCCTGCAAGCTCGATCGTCCTCGCTGAACATGAATTACCACGTTGCAGCGCTCCCGCATGACAATTGTTCTCATCGAGACATGATGCCGTACGAGCCTGGAGTTGCGCTCGCACAAGGCGATGTTGTCAAACATCAAAGTTATCATTGAAACGACCAAGTTGCAGCGAAAGTCAAGTATTGTATACCAAGCACACATCAGAGTATACACAGCGAAGCTCTCGATAGGGTCCAATTGAAAATGCTACAAAGGCGATGCAACACTCTTGCTCTTTTTCTTGCCCACAAAGGTACTTACCGTTCATACATCATGTCCGTATATCCAAGTAGCGCCACTACACCTGCGTACCTGAAATAATGCCCACAAACGTGGGTCAGTACACAGCCGTACTGGTGAGCGGGATAACCCACTCGTCTAAATCGATACTAAGTAGAATAGTGAATGCAAACAGTTATATGGTGATCTTTCTACTTGAATCATAGATTCATTTCATGGCAAAGGTATGACATGTTAAGGAAAACTGTAAAGTAGGTTAAACATGCAAGCATTCAACTCAAGCAAAATATACAAGCAGATATTTTCAACTCAAAGGAAAACTAGCATGCAAACCGTCCTACTCAAACCCAAGCAACGCGAAAACCTATCGAACCACAATCCAAGTCTTATAATTCAATCTTCGATATGCACACTCTTGCCGAGGCAAGGTGGCCGCCGCCTACATGAAAAGCACAAAGAAAATCCAAGCAAAGCAAACCAACTCTTATCTATATTAAGTCATTGGCCAAGCCATAAAGGACTGATCAACTGCAGTTCTACCCGATCCAGACTGGGTAGCTAGTCCGCCCGGTCGTATCGAACTGCCGGCACCGCTCCCAAGGCACGTTACCATTGTCTCCTCCATGGTCGAACAGTACCGGTTCCCCGAAGCCTATCCCGTTAAAGGAAACCAAACCTTGTGCGCAACAGGTTGTCCGTGACCGATGCAGACACCAAGTAGGTATGACGAGAGAATCGAGCATTCTCGTCCCACCAAATGATACTCGCCTCAATCCAACCAACTATCCATAACCATTCTCCAACTTATATCCCAAGGCACCATCTCAAGTTATCTCCATAGGCACTATGCCGCTTCGACACAATGCTCCAATTGGTGCAACACCCCTCGCTCAGAAAACTCTGTGGCACAATGCCCCAACAGTGGCACAATGTCCTCACCGATACAGTTGTCTGATTTTGAACCACAACTGCACGCTTTGCATGACAAAATGCCCAACTGATACTCGTGCACGGATGCACGCTCGCTCGCCCGCCCGAATTGCCTCGATGTTCCAAACAAGATGATCCACTCAAGCTCCAACTGCCTACTCAAGCTCCAACTGAACAACGCAAAACCAACTCAAACCACAAATCATATACAACCAAATAACGTACACTTTATGCACGCCACAGTGTAGTGATTTCCAAGTTCCAATCCAATTGTTCAAGCCATTACGTGTGTTCCATATTATTAGGCATGAAGGAGTAGAGTAGAAGGGACAGAGCCCACTCACCAAGTCTGATTTCGTTAAGCACCCAGCCTTGCCGATATGGCCAATCCCTTGAACCCGTGGTCCGATGCAAAGCACGATCTACTCAATTGGTATGACCGTGCGAGCAGGTTGTGCTCTCTAAATCATCCGACCGATCGGACTAAGGAATACGACATTATCGCTCCAATCCTGCTATCCCAGTACTGCTCTGAACGAACATTTGATTCCATCGAACTCGCTAGCGATCTGCACATGAAACCAACTCAATCAATACTTATTCCCAAACCTAACAAATCAAAATATAACCAGCTATTGCCTTATTCAATCCGACTCAGCGTAATGCACCGTGCGGTTGCGGGGCATTACAAAACTCGTATGGTTTCGGAGATCGCTTAACGCAATGAGGCGCCGGACCGCACTTGGCATCTTGGAGCGTGGCGCGCAGACATGGGGCTCACATATATGAGACATAATGTATGGGAACATCATCATCCAGATTGTTTGAATCTGTTCTAAGCCTAAGGGCATATTCATTGTAGAGAGAGAGAGCATGAGCGACTTATAATCTCGGCCTAGCGCTTGTAATCTTTACTTCATATCAATAAAGAGCTTATTTTGGATTCAATACTTATGTTTATTCTATGATTCCGCTATGACGACTCAGCGAACTAGTTATCAACGGCCGTTTCGGTATTTGCCTCGCGCAGGCGCAACTCCCGGCTCGTGCGGCATCGCATCCCGATGGAAACGATTGTCCTGCGGGAGCGCTAGCGCGGTGATTCGCGCTCACCGGGGACGACCGATTCCTGTAGGAGATTGGGGCGTGACAATAGGTCTACCAGAGATCCCCCAGTGGGATGCCCTCAATGGAAGCAAACACTACGTCCATATTACCTCTGAACTATGAGATGCCCATGTTCCCTATCCAAAGAAAACAGCTATGTCCATATTACCCCTGGCTCATTTTCTTTTCCTTCCACAAAAATACCATGATCGTACCTAACCTCTCGGTATGACTATCGATTAGCTCATGTCCACGTTACCTTTGAGCTATCATCCTCACATCCTTCCCAGTAGGGTTTTTCATGTCCTTCTTACCTCTGAGCAAACTTTTTGACTTGACCATCGATTATCACGTCCATATTATCTCTGATGTCGATCATCGTCTAAACTTATCATCCGTACTTAACCCTAAGTACGCCATCGGTGTTAAGTCCACACAACCTATCACGTCTATATCACCTCTAATAGGGTTTTCGCTTCGAATCTATTACCTGTACCCAAGTGCGCAAAAGGTAATAGGTCCACCAAAGATCCCTCAGTGGGACGTCCTCAAAGACTACGGCATTGTACTACATCCATATTACCTCTAGTACAATACCCAAAGTCCACAACATATAATGTGACAAATACAAAGAGGAAATTTTGGAAAAGGAGAGACTTTATTCATTAATATTCAAGATCATGAGTACATATGATAAAAATCTATTTTTTTATTAGTATTCAAGGTTATGAGTACATATGATGGAAACTCATTTTTAAGGGTTTCCATGAAGTCTCGTTGACACGAACTTTTTCTATTAGAAGCGTCCCTCTGTGCTGTTGTTTCTACCGACACAAGTAGAACCAACAATAGAGCTCAATGCTTTCTAGACCATCCCTCCACAGTGCAAACCTCAATATATGAAAAAGACTCCATACTGATGGATAGCAAGGGAGGAGCAGGAGCAGGCGCTCTACAACCATATGAGAAGACCGAAGACAGGAATGACAATTAATCAAAATTCTGTCATCGATGTCGTAGGCCCCTGGCCGGTAGCAAGCTGCATAAAGGGGAAAAATGTAGCTAGCACGCTGCATAAACAGTGACAGCTCCACGCATGACGCAGAATGTTTTTTTCCCTCGTCTCCTGGATTAATTTTTGACGAAAAACGGTCGCATAAGGTTTACATTATCTTAGAATGACGGGTTCTATGATATCCTTCCATGCTCCATTTTGGGCACCGCGAAAGGTGCTGAAACCTGCATACCGAGAACACACATCAGCCTCAAACGAAGATTGCAAAAGTGTACAGTAGTCGTATGCCGCTTCCAGGTTGCAGTCACACGCAGGAGGGGACGTCTCGAGATTGCTATGTCTGCACGCATGAACAATAGCAGGTCTCATCCATGCGGCTAAACTACAAATAGGCTCTGCGTGCATATTGCAGATAAGTTCTCATCCATGCGACCCAGCTACATATAGGCTCTGCGCACATAATTGCAGATGATTTCTCATCATGCGGCTAAGTTACAGATAGGCTTTGTGTGCATGCTGCAGATAAGTTCACATCCATGTGACCAAGCCACATATAGGCTCTGTGCGCATGTTGTAGATGGTTGCTCATCCATGCAGCATAATTTTGTGGGGGACTGCGCGTGTTCTAGATGATTTCTCATCCACACTGCGAGGTCGTGTACTTGTGTCTCTGTGTCCCTGTCATTAAGACACACCCTTACCTCCAAAAAGAATCCCGACAAAAAGAGTTTTCTGAACACCTCGAAAGATGTGAGCACACTAAGCGACAAGAAGCTCTCGTCAGACTAATAATGACTTCTTACAAGTATGCAACACCACGTGTACAACACGGCAGAGACTCAATGCGTTCCATGCGTATCTGGTCCCATGCGTTCCAGACTCCATGTGTTCCATGCGTCTATGGTCCCATGCGTTCCAGACTCTATGCGTTCCATGCGACTCTGGCCCCATACGTCCCAGACTCCATGTGTTCCATGCGTCTTTGGCCCCATGCATTCCAGACTCCATGCGTTCCATGCGTCTCTGGCCCTATGCGTTTCAGACTCCATGAATCCCAAACTCCATACGTCCAACGTGGCAGATTTTTCTGAGACAAAATTTTTTTGTTGCGACTGAAGTGATTCTCTCCAACTAAATGCGGACCAAGTGTCAAGCTGACCAAGTCACGCAAACAAAATACGAAAACCGTCCAGATCTTCAGCAACAACAAATCCCAACAAATGTCCACGTGGCAGCTCGGCCTGGACCTAACTACATCATGTTAAGGATGGAGAACACGTGGCAGCCTGCCCATCATATGCACCTACAGTTGCAACCATATTCTGTTGAATGAGCCTCTTGCGGCCACCAAACAGAAGCATATACGGCACATGTAGCCCACCAACATGATGGTTATAAATAGGAGAAACTTGGACGTTCCAATGGCTGATTTTTCTGCTTCAGAGACTATACCCTTCCAGGCGAGCTACGTACGTACACACAAGCTCAAGAGAGAGAGAGAGAGAGAAGAGAAGAGAGCATCCCTCATTCACTCGTCGGACCGTCAATGGAGTAAAAGAGTCGTTGCAGTACTCTATCTTCATCGTCACATTACCCAGATAAAAAATATTGTACTTAGATTTTCTGTTTAGGATTTCTTTGTACTCTTTTTTTTTGTTAAACGAAAGTTTTTCCAAACTCAATTAACATGGCAAACAGGCCAAAGTTGGCGAGTGGCCATGACCATGATTAGTATTCAAATAAGATGGCACCATCCATGACTGGCCAATTGTTGACTCAAGATCCATGTTGCTAGCTTATTTTTGGCTAAGCTGCAAACCAAGATAAAATTCGAGAAAAAAGAGAGAGAGGGTAGTTTTTGTATTTTGATAACTAAACTCAACTAGAGTTCAATCAATTTAATTAGGTGACCTTCTTTGGTACAAAATAAAAACAAAAGGTCAATTTTAGAACAAAAATATTCTTCACGTTCTTTATGGATGTTTACTAAAACAATAGGCCTTATATGTCATTTTTAGTAAAATGTGTATGCAAACAAAACTAGCTTGTATTATGATCTAATTCATAATAGTATGAAATATGAGTTAACTAATGTCAATAATGATTTAGGCAGTTGAACTTTATTTTATTTGTTCAAATGCATATTTGTGGGATGCTCGTTGGGATATCATTTCGAAAACCTCTATTTGAGCCCTGAAATGAATGATACGTTTTGAGTGTCTGATCGGGTCTTTTTCGCTCAAAGCCATGTTCGGGTTCGAATTCGGGTTCGGGTTCGGATCAGTAAAACCAAGTTAGATCCAGGCCATGTCTGGTTTTTTCGGTTCACATAGCAGACTTACCTGAAACAAGGACAGTACTTTTCTCTATCTAGTAAGTGAATAGAACAGTGCTTTTGAGAACTCTACTAGCACTTCCTTTTCTTTTTAAGGGGTTTTTATTTTTTCCACTAATTAGAGGTTGGGGTCCCACTTCACAAATTAGAACCTCTAATTAGTGGATTATAAAATATATATCTTTACTGATTAGTGGTTATATATTTGTTTTTCAATGTCTAATTAGACATCAATTTATCTTGAAAGTAGGCAACACCTAATCTTTAATCTTTATAGCATAGATCTAAACTTTTCTGGAATAATGATCAGAACAATCATCAAGAAAAGTTACAAAAAAAGAAGCACCACCAATAGTTTTGTACCTTCATTGGACCGTAGACGTTCGATGCCAGTTTCCTTGAAGTTGGATGACTTAAAAAAGATACCATATTTTGCTTTCCAACCATGCAGTACGTGCATCTCTCCAATTTGTAGACTTTAATCACGAAATTCCTTTTTCGTTCAACAAGTAGCATATTTGTTTTAACTGATATGACCAAGCTGCTTGTGGCACAACTCGGTAAACACATTATTAACTGCGTTCACCTCATGTATCCCATGTACTCTCCCTTTCATATAATGAGATTGGACTTCTTGTTTTCTTTGTCAATCACCAACGAATTTGGGAAAGCTTCTACTGACAGTTCCCAAAGATATTGAAGAATCCATCATCATGCAGCATTTCAACCGATACCAGGTTGAAAGAGATATCAGAGACATGACGAACACCTTTGAGCACCAGAGTTGCTCTTGTATTTTTCTTCAAATACACATCTCCTATAGCAACAACCTTAGACACATTTTCGTTGCACATCTTCAACACTCTACTGTCTCTTATTGTGTATGTGTCAAATAGTGCCATATTATGAGATATGTGCACTGAAGTCCTTTAGTCCATCATCCAAGAATTGTCATCGCAATTGAGGTTCAAGATCACCTCATCACCCATAATAATGATGTTGTCTCCATGTGCTAACCATTGTAGTATTCTCACACTGCTTTTCTTTGTCGTCCTTCTTCTCTCTCTTCCAAGCTAAACTGTTTCGCTTGATGTGGCACTTTTTGCCATAATGGTAACACTCGGAGTCCTGTACCGACTCTTTGCTTGCCTCTGCTCTTATCTCTGCGCGCTTTTACTCCTAGGGACTATTTGGTTTGCGGAAGTAGAGTGAAGTCAAAAATATGGAAGTGGAGAGTTTGTGTGCACATTGCGTATGCGCGTCATGCGTATGCCTATTTTATGAATTCCTTCGTTTTGATGGTTGTTGGAAGTGGGTTGAAAAGTTTAACTTTTTGTAGTTCCTATGTTTGGTTTGTAGTGAAGTGGTAGTTGAGAAGTGATATTGTTTGCCACTTTTGAATAGGGTGAGGTTACCCCAACCAGGATTATGCATTATTATTATTTTGTATGGATAAAAATAAAAATCTTTTCATTTAATACAAATTATTAATTATTATTTAATGTTATTATTATTAGTTAATTATTTTTTATTTATTTTACTTTTCTTGTTTTTTATTTAGTGTTGTTATTATTATTTAATTGTTTTCATTTATTTAACAAAGGAACATTGTTGAACAGCATACGTTTTCTTCCTCTCTCCAAAATAACACATTGTCCTCCCTCTCTCTCAATCTCTCTCCTCCTCTCGGCCTCCTCCATCTCCTCCTTGGAGAGCAAGCCGACGAGATCACCGACCAAAGTTGCCAACGTCCGTCCTCGCCTCCGCATTCTCCCCAATGCTGAGAGGAGTGGACCCCCAAACCCGATGCCTACCACCCGCCTTGCCTGAGTGACTAAAGATGCGTCGTTACCCCCGCCTCTGCCATCGTGTCGACAACCATGCCGACATCGTAGCTTTTGTCACTGATGCAGCAGCTCTCCTCGGCCCAGGCAACGACCATCACAAACTCTTCCTCCTCGACGCACGACGGTGGTGGTGGTCCGGATGGTCGTGAAAATTTAGAGTTTCGTAGACCTCTCCAATCCACTTTAGGCAAAAAAAAAATGGAAGTGAAAATGGAAAAAAAATGGTAGGGGACAGGAACTGCAAGTTGCAAATCCTGCATTTCCAACATTCAATCCCCTTTCATACCAAAACACCAGAACCTCTCACCACTCCGGCACAGTAGTTGTAAAACCCCCACTTTAGCCATCTCAATGGCCAACCAAACAGCCCAACCATAACTCTATGAAACAAGAGCCTCTGAATGGGACGTGGATGAAGTACCCTGAAATTTTATCGCATCTTTTCATTCCAGCTCATGTCGAACTCCAAACTAGCCACGCATTTTGTAGTAAACTTGGGCATTCGTACAGTCTCTCACAAATCAAGCAACATATATAGCAACTAGAGTTCTTGTACTTCATCGTTAATCTTTACTCCCATATGGAATAATTGGTCAACCAAGTCCTGGAACTCATTCAAGTGATCCATAATAGATGAACTGTCATATCCCGTTTCCAGAATATGGTGGGCAAGATATGTAACTAACATCTCCAGGCTACGCACCATATGAATACACCATTATCTGTATCAGCAATTGTCGCCTGTAATATTCTAGGATAAAAATACAAGTAAAACACACTTCATTTTTTTACAAACATAACTATTATACATGACTGTTCCAAAAATACAACACACTACTAAGTACCCCAAAACCTTTAATTTACATAAACTTTTTAGCTACAAATGTATTGTTCATCCTTGAAGGCTACTCGTTGATCATTTCTCTACCTCGTCTACGTTGTATAAAGGCAGCGTCTCGCCTGTAACTTCATCTTCCCCTAGTGAACAATACTAGGTCGTCAAAACGATATACAAGTCCTCGGTCAAGAACGGTAAAGAATGAAGATACGATAATATTGGATGAATTGAAAAGGTTTGATACAGTAAAGCTCTATAGAAGATTTATATTGTTAACTTAATTTTTTGACTCTGTCCACGTCCAAATCTAGTGCTCTTAGTGTTCGACAAATCAATATATCCTAAAAATCACTACCACAATTACAAGCAAGTTTTCTATATGATGATGTAATTTGGAGAACAGCCATTGAATATCCACATTTTCTAGTTTTTCGGCTTAGCAGGGTGGCACGGTGCTTAGAGTCCGTCCCTCTCACATATAGTGAGTAAAAATAATGTATATGATTAATTCACCCAATCGATCCTTTCAATCGAAATAGGTACGTCCATAATCTTGTACATGTAAGTGAGCTAAGCCTCACACACACTCACTTTGCAAGGCCTTGCGAAAGAGTTTAACTACTGATCAACTTTTGTTGTTATTAAGTTGCAGGAATTTCGTATGAGGGTATTCGAGTTGTTCTCTCCAGCCCCATGCTCTAAACTAGACTACAAGCAATTCATACTCTATATCTTACTTTATTATGCTCTGTATCTCATTATATACTTCTCAAAATGGAAGTTTACCTCTTGTTAACAATTCCATGAATCATGTATGTATTAATTTTTTGGATTCAAATATGTACCCCATTCCATTCTCGGTATGATCATGGAATATGAGAATATTGATTTTGAAAACAATCTCTTCCAATTAACACAGAGCAAAATACATCCAAAATTAACTTTTGGTTTCAATTGCGTGACTTGTGTTTGTGTCCTATGTATCCTAGACTCTTACTAATCGTTCCCTAATAAATTTATTTTAAGGATTGTCGTGAGTCCATCATTATCTAGAATATAGTATCCTAGAATTTAGGATTATAGTATAAGAGATAATTTTTGGATACCGAAAATTTGGTTTACTCCCGAATTGTTTTTCGGCAGAATCTCATTTGTATTTTCGAGCTCTAGAATTTTGACAATTTATATTTAGACCAGAAGCAACCCTCCATAGCATTCTCCGGGTACGCTGACCCCTTCGGTGGAACATCTCAACACCGGAACACATGTAGTTTATATATAGACAAAATATAGAAATTAAGAAGAATTTCTTCTTACCTTGGCAGTTAGGCTACTATAACTTAGTTATGCAACCTTCTAGCTATACTTGCTACATGTCACGCCCCAGTCCCAAAATACGTAGGACCAGGAATACGTGACACGCCAGCTACGCATTCGACCAGACTCTGATCTGACTCGAATACGTATAAGCTGTAATATAAAGGCACTAACTAGATATTCCATAAATGTAAACCTCTATGTCTCAATCCACAATGTACAACAGTATACAAGAAAGAGCTAAATGTGCTAAGGTCGGCCGCCCAATAACACACTAACTCGAATAGACTCGAGAAGAAGTATGAGTCTACAAAACTAGGCTACAACAGCAAATGAATAAACAATATGAAATAACCATAATGCCGGTAGATATAATGTGAGTACCTGGTACCATGCTCGCAAGATATGCCACTCCATCGGTATCTCCAAGTGCTCCGTAATCGTCTATGCTGCAAAACTGGCAGGGAACCAGGTCCTCAGAGGGACGTAACAAGGTACAGAAATATAGCAAGCCAAGTAAACAGAAAGTACAAGTGCACGACAGGGTACTCTATCAGAACCAACTAGTGTGACACAGTTTAAAGACAACGTTCGACGCGTGGGCTGTCCAAAATAAAACCGCAGCTCCGAACACAGAGACACACGGGTCGTACCGTAGCTCCGAGCACAGAGACACACGGGTGAAACAGTTACACTACTCTGGAATACAGGATCACTACATATACATCTATAAGCGCGTGCAGAGTAGCCCAAACGTCTAGTGACTGTCTTCCCCTTCCCCAAGCGGTCAACGATTGTGCGTTGAACCTGAACCTCTAACAGTCTCGACACACGAAAGATAACACAACGGACGCGACCCTAAGGTCGTCCCAGTCTCTGGTCATGATGTCAGTATCAGGATACAGGAATCTGGCACGATCACAGTGTATGAGTGTGTCCTGGGGTATCGATAAACTCAAGTACGTATATCGAGAAACTACGAATCATCCAACAATCTTCCTAGGACGCTACGACGTATGTCTTCACCCGGTTGTGAACCGGACGCGAAGTACCGAACGTCGACATAACTATGTGCACAATGTACATAAAGAACAACAAGTATCTGTAAACTGAAATACAGGGTGGCAAGGTACACTTGCCTGCGTGCGGCTGCTGAAGACGGGGATCCGGTACCACGTCCAAGTCCTCAGGTCTCGCAGTACCTAGAGAAGAAATACAGACCAGAATCAATAATCTAATTAAGGCAGACAGGTGTGCTACACACATCTACATCTAGACTCAGTCTCAAATACGACTCTCAGGGATAAGTCACTAGGGAGTTGATTACGGTTGACGGTTGGTACGATAGTCCATCACTAGTCCTCTTTACACTCTCCTCGACAAATCCTCATTCCGACTATATTCATCACATGGTCCAGTATCAGGTGTGCTCACTCCCTGACTGTATATACTCATTAGATAATTAGGCCTTCCTCAATCCTCCGTATCCCTTCACCCATAATCACTGTTCATCCCCACAGATTTCGATGCACATAAATAAATATGTTAAACCCTAAACCTCAATATCCCTCATTCAAATGTATTTAATATATTGATGACGAATGAAACTTCCAAGGTCACCATTTATCCTTAAAAATCAAGTCATTATATTCTATTTTCACCTTAACCATCATCGACCTTAGTCATCAATAATCTAAAACACATTCCCCTCATTCAACATGATCATTAATCAACACTAGGCACACATGATTATTTATACTTCCACCATAACTACACAACATTAATAAATACTAACCCTAGCTAAATCTCTACATCCAAATATATATGCCAACAATATATACATCAAACCCTATCAACCATATCTTCATATATGCTCAAAACACTACAACATATACCACATTGAAACCTAAACCCTAGTTAGTATTAACACCTGAATATATGTAAATAAATCCCTATTTAAAACCATATTAAAAATCTGGAATTAAAAGAATGAGAGGGAGAGTCGATACCTCGACGAGGCTCGTTGGCCGGAGGGGTGATGGCCGGAGAACAAGCTGGAGGTGGACGGGTTTAGGGTGGTCGAGTGGGCGATGTAAGGAGCTTGTGGTAGTGGTGGTATAATGGCGATGGCCGGAAAAATGGAAGCTGGTGGTGGTGGTGGTATAATGGTGATGGCCGGAGAAGGGAACTCGGCCCGTTGGAACGCCGGAGAAGAAGAGTCGAGGGGGGTGGTTGCACCGCCGGAGTCAGATGGGATTCAGTCGGCCGCCGGACTGAAGTGTACAGTCGGACGGGTTTCAGTCAGCCGTCGGACTGTACATTGGCGCTGGAGGTGGGCTGGACCGCCGGGTCGAGCAGCATTCAGTCGGAGACGTCAGTGCATAGCCGGGGTGGGGTGGCTGCACTGCCGGGACCGGGGTGGACGCACAGCGGGGCAGCCGCCGGGACGCACTGTACGCCGGAGTGGGAAGCTGCTGTGCCGGAGCCGAGCGGGCACTGCTGCCCGGAGCCGCGCGGGTGGGTGCTCGACTGGCCGGAGCCGAGTCAGTCGGCCGGCCGGTCGGGTCTCCTCCTCTAGAAGTAAGGAGGAAGAAGAAGAAAAATGAAGAAGGAAGAAAAATGTCCAGGAAGGAATGAAATATATGGAGGAGGAGGATTGTGCATGAAGAATAAAATGGAGGAGGAAGGAGAGAGAGAGGGGTGAGGTGGTTTCCCAAATGTTGGGATTAGGGCCGGTTGTGAAGTGAGAGGGTGAGGGTGAAAGTTTACTTTATAGGGAAGGGTGTGGGTGGATTGAAGGGTTGGGATCAATCCATGAAAAATGGGTGGTTGTGATTTAACATGAAGAGGAGAGGGTTTCTTCATGTGAGGAATAGGTGGGTGAGATTGGGACCCTATATTGGGACCCTCTCAAATAATCATGACCAATGGGATGTTGCCAACAATTTTATTAATTGCAAATAAGCCCCCGTAAATTCGGGAATTTGCATGGACACATGAAATGACGCAAAAATAGCGGAAAAAAATATATTTAAAAATTGTAATGGTGAGGGGGTGTTGCGCGTTATGCGCGGGTCTAATTTGAAGGGCATTGGGATTAATCTAATATTAAAATAGAATTTACAAAGTTGGTAAATCCCGATTTAAGTAACGATAACGCGTCCCGCGAATTTAATTTAATTGGGGCCCGCGGGGTCAAAATCTGGAAACGGCGCAAAGGCCAAAAATGGTGGGGGCTTAGAGTCGGTCTTGGACCCTTTAGTTGGTCCGGCTCAACGGGTTAAGTTGGTATCCCTAAATCGAGGGTAACGACACAGGTGTCCGACACGGAATAAAATACGGGTTACGATTTTCGGAATGTTGTGCAATTAATTTAGAGCACACGAAAGTTGATTTTAACAGTCAGAAAAGTCCAGTGCCTAAATTGACGAGTTGAGTCGAATGTACAATATTTGTACGGAATTTATGGGCTGATAATGGGCTCTGAATAATTAGACAAAGATAGGGTGTGCCAATGGTTTAAATTAATTGGATTAAAATTCCAGATAAATCTCCTTTACTCTAAACCTCAATATCTTCCATCAAAATTTTCCAAGACCACTCTAACTATCTACAGAATAAATCGAGGGGGTTTACACTACATTAGATCAAAAGTAATCCAAAGATTAGAAACAATGTTATAAATTGCGTTAGGCGGATTCGGTGCGCCAAATGGCCGCCTAGGATGCCGCACAGGGAAAAAAATTTGAATTTTTGAATTTTTGAATTTTTAGTTTTGAAATTTTTTAAAAATTTTGAAATTTTTTAAAAATTTTGAATTTTTTTTTCAGAAAATTTACTGTAGCGAAATAAATTTATATTAAATTTTTGTAAACGAAACAAGTTTGGGAAATTTGTAAAAAAAGTCATAGTCCGCCAACAGTGTTGGCGGAAAACACAATTACTGTACACGTAAGCAGAAAAAAAATTAAAAAAATTTAAAAAGTGGGCCCCACGGCCAAATTCCGCCAACAGGGTTGGCTGAAATTGGGGGGGGCCAATTTCAGCCAACTCTGTTGGCGGAATTTGGCCCCATGGGGCCCACGTTTTTTTTTTTGGTTTTGTTTGGTTTGGTTTGGTTTGGTTTACGTTTTTTTTTTTTTTTTTTTTGATTGATTTTTTTCGTTGGTTTATTTAAATTAGTTATATTTCTGTTTTATTTATTTAGTTTAGTTTAGTTTTGTAATTAAATTTAAGTAAAAATATTTTAATGAAATAAAATTAAAATAAATTATTTGGAAGGAAAGAAATATTTAGAATAGACATTAAATATTTCTAAATTTTTAATAGACATTAAATATTTGGAAGGAAATAAATTATATTTCTGTTTTTTTTATAATAGACGTTAAATATTTCTAATTTTTTTTTTGTAGATCGAAACATCGTTTTAAAACCGTGGGCCCCCACATCCAATATAAATTTATTTTCCTACAGTAAATTTTAAATATTCAAAAATAATATTACCGAAAGTCAAATTTGGAGGTCAAAACATCGTTTTTTGACGATTCTAAAATTTTCCAAAGTCCGTCAAACGATGAAACTGTTTATCCTGAAGTACTTTTCCATACGGTCATTTTGGCTCAAACTGGAGCTTGTTTCGATCTCCCAGTCAAAAGTTATAATAGTTTGAAGTTTTATATTTTATATTTTTGCCTGTAACATATGCGTCTTGTTTCGGATAAATTTTTTTTCTACATGATTTGTGTTACTCTCGTCGAAAACATACAAATCGACTTATTATTTAACGAAAAACGATTTCATAACAAGTACTTATGGTCGTTCGAAGTCTGCGACGGCAGACGTAATAATCTTACGACAGATTATTATTATTATTATTATTATTATTATTATTTTAACGTCTGTTAACGACGAAAAAATTTACGATAAAAATATAATATTTATAAATATAAACGTCCAATTCATATTGATATTTTTTTCGTAATTTTTTTAAGCTTTTATGCTTGCTTTAGATGGAATTTATACAAAACTTTTATGCTTTAGATGGAATTTATACTAAATATTTCTTTCCAATTAATTTATTTTAATTTTATTTTGTTAAAATAATTTTACTTAAATCTAATTACAAAACTAAACTAAACTAAATAAATAAAACAGAAATATAACTAATTAAACTAAACCAACGAAAAAAACCAATCAAACCAAACAAAACCAAACAAAACCAAAAAAAAAAAAACGTGGGCCCCATGGGGCCAAATTCCGCCAACAGAGTTGGCTGAAATTGGCCCCCCCCCCAATTTCAGCCAACCCTGTTGGCGGAATTTGGCCGTGGGGCCCACTTTTTAAAAATTTTTAATTTTTTTTCTGCTTACGTGTACAGTAATTGTGTTTTCCGCCAACACTGTTGGCGGACTATGACTTTTTTTACAAATTTCCCAAACTTGTTTCATTTACAAAAATTTAATATAAATTTATTTCGCTACAGTAAATTTTCTGTTTTTTTTTAATATTTAGATTTTTTTTTCCTGATATTTTAAATTTTTATTGCATTTCTTTTAAATGTTTTTTGAAATTTGAATATTTTTTGGAATTTGAACTTTTTTTTGAATATTTTTTGCAATTTCAAATCTGAAATTTCAAATTTTGAAATTTTAAATTTTTAAATTTTGAATTTTTAAATTTTTGCCTTGATCGAACAGGCCGAACATGGTCGAATTGGCCGAACTGGCCCGCCTAGGCCCGAACAGGCGCCTAGGAGGTCGAATTGGAGATTTCGTGCGGCGGACGGCCGCCTGGCGCCTAGGCGGCCGTCTAGCCCGATTTTTAGAACACTGATTAGAAACATATAAATTTATAACAAAAATTTGATTACTAACTAAACATATACATTCAAGTTCAAATCTACGTGTTAACCAAATTCACAACTTTGGAAATGATTTGTAAAATATTCATTACTAAAGATACAAGTTCAGATGTTCCATTTTTTTTTTTATAATTTTGAGTTAACAAATCACTAGGAAAATGGAAAAGCTGAGTTCCTTGATACTTTCAAAATTCTAGAGTCCTTTATTCTAGGTAATCTAGATTTCCATTTATAAATAATACCAAATTTGAAAGTCATAAACTAAATTTTTTTTTCTTTTAATCCAAGTCAAATTGGACTCAAGTCAACCTTATGTTAATACTTAAATGTATCTTCTAGCAAATTCCTTAAGACTTATATGTTACAAATACTAATTAAATTGGAATTAATCATATAACTGTAAATGTTACAAAAGGATAGATGAACTATGTCAATAATCCAAGCCTTGAGGTTACTCCAAAAATCGGAGTTATAAATATTTCTACGAAAAATTTCAGCCAGAGCAAAATAGTTTCCTATATTTACAATAAAAGCATTAAATTTTTCAAATTTACTATAAAAGCATCAAAACGTCCTTTGTAAGGACGTTTTATGTTTTTCCGTTAACGGACGTTAACGGAGGAAATTTGAAAAAAAAAATTATATAAAGGTAAAACGCCTTTACAAAGGACGTTTTATATTTTTTTTATTTATTTTAATCTCTCCTCTCTCCTCTCTCTCTCTCCTCTCTCCTCTCTCCTCTCCACCCGCTCCCCTCTCTCTCCTCCTCTCTTTCCCGCTCCCCTCCTCTCCTCCTCTCATTTTATTTATTTTAATCTCTCCTCTCTCCTCTCCTCTCTCCTCTCTCCTCTCTCTCTCTCCCTCTCCTCTCTCTCTCTCTCCTTTCCAGTTGACAGTACTACACTAGAACAGAATCAAAGGCCTAATTTAGCTGTCCCTCCCTTCTCGCACGAATCCGAGCTCGAAGCGGATACTTCATGACAGTGGTGAACTCTAGCCTCTCCGACAGATCCACATCCTCCCCCTCCACAACCTTCCACTCGAACTCCCTCACCAAATTGGCGACGAAGTACTCCAAATGCAGCAATGTCAGCCCGAAGCCGGGGCACATCCTCCTCCCGGCCCCGAACGTCATCATCTTGATCTCCCTACTCCCCGTTATGTCCACCCCGGACCCGTCCCCGCCTTCCAAGAACCTCTCCGGCTTCAACGCCATCGGCTCCTCCCACACCTCGTCGTCCCATCCCAGCTCCGCCAGATTGATGTGCACTTCCGCGCCCTTCGGTATCAAATACTCCCCCGCCCCGCCCCGTTCAGTATGACGTCCTCCGCGGAGGGAGCGCCACAGGGGCCCGTACGAGGAGGAGGTGATGTCGGCGTGGTTGCTGCGATGGAACGGGGGACCCGGACTAACGAGGGTCGGTCCGCGAGCGCGGCGCCGAGGTGGACGAGGTCCTCGTGGGCGAGGTTGCGGTCGCTGATGAAGACGGTCGGACGGAAGGGGATGCGGAGGGCTGCGATGGGGCCGTACTTGGAGTGGAGAGAACAGGGAGAGGTGAAGAGAGAGTGTGAGGGAGGGAGAGGAGAGAGGATAGAGGTCTCCCGAAAAAAAAAAATTAATAAGGAAAACGCCCTTTTGAAGGACATTTTTTCTAGGAAAAACGCCCTTCATAAGGGTGTTTTCTTTATTAAATTATTTTTTTTCCGGAGAGAGTGAGAGAGAGAGGAGAGGAGAGGTTTAAAAAGTAAAAAAAAATTATAAAACGTCCTTACAAAGGGCGTTTTCCCTTATTTTAATTTTTTTTTTTCTTCGGCTCAGAGAGTGTGAGAGAGATAGGAGAGAGGAGAGAGGTTTAAAAAATTAATTAAAAATTAGAAAACGTCCTAACAAAGGACGTTTTATGTATATATATATATATTTTTTTTTTATTTCCTCCGTTAACGGAGTTAACGGAAAAACATAAAACGCCTTTACAAAGGGCGTTTTGATGCTTCCATAGTAATTTTGAAAAATTTAATACTTTTATTGTAAATATAGGAAACTATTTTGCTCTTGCTGAAATTTTCCGATATTTCTATTAATACCATAATTTGGACTAGTTATACTCCATTTCAATACTAACTAGGTTGAGATTCAGTTATATTTGTATTATAATATATAAACTGAATTCTAGTGTATGATTACATGGATCTTAATAGATAAAGAAAAAATTTAAGGAATCCCAAAACATACATATATTTAACTTTGTATCTGTTATTACTATAACTAATAACATTGATATATATATATATATATATATATATATATATATATATATATATATATATATATATATATATATGCAAAGCTTAGAATTATTAAATTCTTATCAAGCCATAAAATGAATAAGATACTATTCTAGCGTCGGAGTGTCCGTACCATATCCTAATACCCAAATTTTATATCATGTTAAAATCCTTTAACCCAATGTCAATACAAGTATTATGTAATAAAATTTCCAATTTACCAAATTTATTAGCAATTACTACTAATTCACTTGTTACCACCTATCCATTTTGTTTTCTAATCAATATTCTAAAATTGCTATGATCAAAATTTATTCTTCTTTTTTCACTCATGTGTATAATAAAATTAAAATTCAGAATATAACTATAATACAATTCAAGCATATAAAAGAAAAACTCTTAGAATAGAGATTAGAGCAATTTAGTTGAGGACTTGTCTTTGGATTTTGAGCAAAACCTATAATTTTCTTTCCCAAATTTTCAATTAATTATTGAGTATTCCTATTTTAGAAATTTAGAGTTTCAAAACTCTAACCTAGGTTGGAAATTAAAGGAAATTGGGAAGAGAGAGTTTTACCTTGAATTTGAAGGAAAATAAGGAGGAGGAAGTAGTGTAGGTCATCGTAGGAGGGGGCTGCGTCCGGTGCGGTGGCCGGCCGACGAACGCTGGTCGGCGTGCGGCGGCAGCGGCGTGCGCGACTGCGGGCACGGGGGTGTGGGGTGAAGAGGAGAGTTGGTGACGGTGATGGTGTTGTGTGGTGTTGTGGATGATGGTAGGGAAATGATGAAGAGTAAGAAGGAGAAGAAGAAGAAGAAGAGTATGGGGTTGATGTTGATGATGTATAAGTAGATGGGTTAGGTTTGTTTTGGAAATGGGAAAGAGAGAAAGAAGATGACAAGTAGAGTTATGGAAAGCAGAGAAGTGATGAATTGAAGCCAACAATGTTGTTGCTTGGCTGACTCATGAGCGTGTGTGTGTGTTCGGTCGAGAGAGAGAGAGAGAGAGAGAGAGAGAGAGGGGGGAAGGAGGTGGTGCCTCTCCCGATCAATGGTTTTCAATTTTGTTGTTGTTGAAGCAAATCTTGTAAATTTAGTATTTGAACAAGAGCCCATATTTTGGTTTATCATGTATTATTATTATTTATGATGTAGATGCATTTATATTTATATATGTATGCGGGATATGTAAGACACCTTATCAAAATTACGAATTACGGTATCCTGAAAGGTGATTCTGATACAAACCATCCTTGGACCTGAGACACAGTCTATCGAATCAGGAATAATTTATTTAACCTAATCTTCTTAGCATACAAGAATTTTAGCTTCTCCCATAATGTCTTTGCATGCTAAATATTGACGATGTGATTATACACATTCTCGTGCACGAACTACACGATATACCCACACACATGTTTATGTTCGAAATTTCATGTCTCATCGATTATATCATTGGGATTATCGGAAGCAAATATCGAAATATTCTGCTTCTTAATGAACAACAAATCTTTTATCTTACTCCGTCAATAGTAGTAATTGGAATCATTTAGGTTTATCATGCACACGGCACCGGCTTCGCATCAATCTCTTCTACTTTGTTTGACTATCAACTCTGACAACTGTCAAATTTTTGCTCTGAAATTAAATCTCTGATACCACTTTGTTGAGAACGAAATTGTAAACTCCCTCACCCAAAATAGATATTTTGTGTATATTTTATATATTATATTTATTATAGATGTTGAATTTATTTAGAGTATTCTCTTAGTTAATTAGAAAATAATTTTTTTTTGTATATTTACTTATATAAATATTTATTTAGAATTATTTTTAGGCTATTTTAGATTATTGGAATTTTTCCATAATTTTTAGTTAATTAAAAACTAGTAACACTAATTTTTTAGGACTTTGAAGAATTTATTTTATATTCAAACTTAATTAAAAATATCCCAAATTTTTATTTTAGGTTCTAAATAATAAAATATATTTTCTAGAATTTTTTGGGAATTTTCTGAGTATTTTTAGTATTTATTGGGAGTAATTAGGCTAATAACTAATTTTCAAGACTTGTAGAATTTATTGTGCAATCACAGGAATATAAAATAGACCCACGTTATTTTCTAGGGTTTATAATATTATTATATATTTTCTGGAATTATTTCAGAATTTTTGGAATAATTTTAATATTTTTTTTAGTTATATGGGTAAAACTAATGTTTAGAGCTTGGAAATCTATGAATATAAAATTATCCCAAATATTTTTCTAAAGTTTTTAAATTCAAAATATATTTTCTATAATTTTTCCAGATTTTTATGATTATTTTTAATATTTATTTTGAGTTATTTAGATTTAAAACGACTTAAATAATATTTTGATAAAGGCAAATCAGAATCAAATAATATAACCAAAACCATCCAATCAAATCATGACACGTGTCACCCTATCAACTTTCATTCAGCTGCTCAACATCCCTATATATATATATATATATATATATATATATATATATATATTATTATAACCCTAATTATCCCATTATTTTAGAGAGAGAGATTTTGGAGAATTGACATGTAGGGTTCCTTTATCTTCCAGAAGTCATTGTGCATAGCTCCGGACTCCAAACGAGGCCTAGTTTTTTTGTTAGAACGATATTGAGGTTAGATTTCTGATTATATAATTTTTTTTATGAAATTATGAGTATTAAATTCTGAAAAATTCGTAGAGCACAGCATGTCCGAAAATAGACGTGTTTTGATGTTTTCGCGATTTCAGGAGAACCAGGAATCAGAATCATGAACCGTTTAAAGTTTCGGAAATCTAATGTCGAGATCATTGACATATATTTTTCCCAAAATTTAATTCGAAGTATTTATATACTATTAATTCTGTAGAACTTCTAGGTTAGAATTTAACCATCGTTGCATGATACGGAATTTGTATGTGCCATAATTCCCAAACGAATTTGAATTTGGACGAGCCATAAATTCTAGCATATTTTTGACGCTGAAATCTACAGGAAATCATGCATGAAAGTTGAGTTTGTGTCGGTCAACTTTTTGGTCAACAGATTGTCTCGATTTGCGTGCCATGAGTCTCGAGTTGATTAAATTCAGTTTCTTTGGACAAAATTTAGGAATTAACATAAAAATCAGAATAATAAGATTAAAATAGGATTTTAGAGTAATTATTCTAGAATTAAATAAATTAAAATAAATTATCTTTTGACGTGATAAATTTGTAATACATAGGCTATTTGGACTGTGACTTGGACTCTGATTCATACCAGCAGCAGGACCCCAGACGAGTACATTCTCTGACAGTGTTCCAGTAGGACGTCAGTATTTAGCCACCACGATTAGTTTACATCAGACCCTGAGTCGGAGAACCCAACGCGCGTTCGTACATTTACATGTACGCAAATATTATTCAGTTTGGTATATATATTTATGTACGTAATTACTATATGTATTCCAATAATTATATAAATAAATTGATGGTTATATTATTATATAGTTATATAAATATATATGTAAGTAAATGATAATTGATAATTATGACTAAATATTCAGACTGTACGACCCTAGGACACCGTGGACTATCCCATACTTACCTTGACCATGTTGACCCTAAGAACTTGTGAATTTGTCCGCCTTGCGTACATTAACGTATTGGCATAGACACATGTCAGTTGACTGACTGATTTCGTACAGTACTTGAAGACGCGACACCCGCGTAATTCAACGCGTAATTGACCGTGTTAGATGACTAGTGTTACCCCTAGTATACCCCCTGAGTCCAGTGTAAATGTGGTTGTGTATGTGCTAGTGTAAAGACTAATGATTCTATTGTATTATATTTATGTGTACGTAGGATATTGGATTTGTTCTGCGCGATTTCTGGAGCAGATTATTGGTACATTGCAGCTTTCTTACCAGGCAAGTATACCTTGCCATTGTACTTTTATTCATATTCCATATGTTGCATGCATCTTTATTTTCTGTCTTTAGCTCATATATTTAACTGTAATAAAATACGCACGACGGTGTCGTCGCGATGTATTTTTATTTATGTATTGCATTGACCTTGTTCATGGGACTACCCCATTATCATGTAGCATCATTAGGTTCATTGGCCGTGACACAGTTGTTACACGAGTGTGAGTCTCATGTAGATCACGGACTGCGTGACAGGTCTGGCCTCCTGTACGTATGGGTCGTGCGTTAGGAATAACTGCCGTTAGAAACTTTGCATGCTAGTAGACTTGGCAGTTAATAGAGGTGTTATTGTATCATGGATGTGACATGCTTAGAGCATGGGGTGGGGAGAACAACAAGTACCGTATTTGAGCTCCTTTGTACTTTTTCTATTGTGCGGCCGGATTCTCCGCTGGAGATACGGGCGGTGATGACCACTATATATTATATTATTATCAAGCGGGCCTCCGGTGTTCGAAAGTCGTCGTGCCTTTTTAGGCCCCTGGACCTCCAATAGAGAACCATGCCAAATCCCAGGTTTTCAGCCAGATAGCTCACTTGTAGGGAAAGTTGTTCTTAACTGCATTCACTTAGATGGTTAGGCGACCCCATTGGATATTTATTTCAGTACTTTATTGGCATGTGTTTAAGTATCTTGTTATGTCCCTCTGAGGACATGGTCCCCTGCCAGGTGTATCTGTTCTTGAGTATTCGCAGGAGCGCAGATTCGGATGGTTACAGATGTTCGAGGATGTCTTCTCTTCGAGCCCGTGATTGATAGCTAGTATTCTTATATAGCATTTATTGTGTTGTACTTATATTGTATTTACTTTTTCCATTCGAGTTGGTAGTGGATTTGTTTCCATCCAACTATCATCCTTAAGGTACTTATATTGAGATCTAGTTCCATAGATATTGGTTATTTATTTCTATATGATTTTGGTGGATGAGATTTAGATTTTACCCTGTGACTTGTATTACATTTTATACCACTTGTGGATTTGATATTCATATTACAGCGTACGTGTGGATTTGGTTTCCATATATTGGAGTTGCCATATCCATACGGCTGGCATGCTTACGTGTCCTAGTCCTACGTATTTTTGGGACTGGGGCGTGACAGAAATGCATAAATCGTTCCCCTAAAGCAAAGCTCTGATACCACTATAAGAGAACTGAAGAAAAATACACAAACCAATTCGCCAAAATCATAAAACAAAAGTCAAACGCAAACACCAAGATTTTACGTGAAAACCCTGAAGGAAAAAATAACAGGACGATCATTGTCCAACTCGAAAAAGCCTCCACTAATGCATAAAGAAAATACACAGACTCCTTACAAACTTCTCTCCCAATCCACACGTATCACCGAAATACTTCTACAGATGAAAATAGATCAAAATGAGTATAAAGAGTTTATCGAAGACCAGACAACAAGGAAGCACACATGAAAAACTCATCAAAACAATCTCTTTAAAACAACCCCCAAATATTCGAATCTCTCTCTCTTCTTCTCTTAGAAAATTGCAAACTTTGAGAACTCGTCAAAACAATCTCTCTCTGAAACAACCCCTGAATATATCTCTTCCTCTAACATTGAGAAAACTCTCCTTTTGATCTCTCAATGATAGATGATGATGGGTTAGGGTTAGGAAAGACCTATTTAAAGTCTCATAATCCTGCAGGCATCTAGACAGTTGATATTGATCCAACAGCGTTGATAAAACATCTAATTTTGGATTTAGTTCTGATACCTGTATAGTAATGGTATATGTTGAATTGTATCTCATTTTTGGTTGAGCGCTAAAAATGTGGTAATGATAGAGTTAATAGTTTAGTCCCACATCGGGTAGGAAGTGGGATCATAAGGTGTAAATAATTAGGATTAGTTCAGACCTTATATAAAATTCCCTTTTAAGGCATATGGGCCAAGTCCAATATCTCACCTCATGGGCCAACTCCAGTTCGGGTCATACCTCGTTCCCAACAAGTGGTATCGGAGCCGAAGCGGAGTTGGGAACACAATGTGACCCGAACCGGAGTTGGCCCCAGATACGGACGCGGAAGCGATGCTAACCTACCTGATGTTAACAAACCAACGTCTAACAAAGAATATAATAAAATTAAACCCCGTAGTGATTTTGCTGAACGAAGAAGACGACTCTCGGAATACCTCTTCTAACTATCTCGAATGGCCAGTCCTAAGAGCAAAGTATAGACTTCCTCTTAAATTTTCTGTGGACTTTTACCCTGAGTCTCCCTTATTGAGCTTCTCATGCCAACTACCCTCAATATATATATATATATATATATATATATATATATATATATATATATATATATATATATATATATATATATATATAATTTGAGTAAACCTAGTTTAGGAGATAAGTAATCCGTAAAATAGCCCAACACTAATCATGGCCGTCCAAATTTGATCACATAAATATTGGATGCTGATTTGGGGGCCCGTACATGTGCTATTTTCAAATATAGACTCAACCCAACATTCCCCCCTATGGTTTGGTAAGTGGTGTTGATCCCATGACTCTTCAATTGGACTCCTTGCCTGTCGCCCCGCGATAGAGTTCCTGCTACCCCTTGACATTGATCTCCGATCCCCATAATGTTGTGTATCATCTTTCGTCTCCAACTCCTCGACCACTACATCGACGCTAGCTGCCATGCATAGCATCTCCTGCACAACTGAGATTCTGTCAACATTAATAACTCGATCAAGACCGAAGTCCCTAGCGATCAGTTTTACCGTAAATATTGGCTACATATCCCCAACTTCTATCTTCCACCGGAACATACTCCCGTTTCGTCTAGATTCTTTACCCTTGTTTGGCTCAACCAAGCAGATGGTGTGGTTCCCTCGAGATTCAAGCTCCTGAACCTTTCCACCTCCGTGTCCGATACTGAAGCTCCCTTAACACATGCATCCTCAAGCATATCATCATGCACTGTCAACGTTGTCGATGACCCACAACTCCTCTGCAACTATACAAATGGAGATGCACCCACCTCGAATTGAGTTTGATGTACACCTTGATATCCTTCTTAGCTTTGAACTGCTGAAACTAATATCGTTCCATAAAATTTTGAAAAACCACTCGTCACCAAAATTGGCTCTGTGGAACAACCCCACCTAGAGACCGATCAGTTGCCATTGGATAGACAGAATGACCCTCAATCTTTATCTTATCTCCATTCGTCGCTTTGTCTCGACGAACTGAATCATTCGTAACTCTCAAATCATCTTGAAGACCTCCCAAAGCAAGTTTTCGATGGTCCACACTCCTGTCGAACATCCCTGAAGCCTCCATCTGATGTTTGTGGCCTACATGTATACCTCAACGACTTGAGCCTGTACATACCACATCATATATCTTCTCGAACCAGCTGTTGGAAACCCTTTATAAGCTTCCAATCTTTGTTTCCAAACATACTGACAACCATAATCTGCCAACTTTTCTACCAAAACTAAGTTGTAGCACAAACTTGGTATATGATGAACCCCTTGAGGACGAGCTTCTCACCAAACTCCGTTGACAAGTGCACATAACCGATGCTAACAACTGCAGTCGTCCCCTTGTTGCCTATCTTCACACGTCCAAACATGCCACCTCGGTATGACATAAAGATCACCCTCTGTGGATCGACGTGATACGATGCTCCCGTGTCCAAGACCCAATCGATGTCATGACACATGCTACAAGGTTCCCCTGGGTCGGTTTCTGCGATGATAAAATCTTCCATAGCCGTAAAATCTACCGGATCATCCTTGCCTTTAGTCTTCTCATTTTTTGAGCTTCATGCAGTTTCTTTTAAAATGTCCCCTTTCGCCACAGTGACAGAATTCCTCATTGCGGTCCACAGTCGCAAGATCCCGAGAACTCCCCCATGTCCTCACCTGTGACCCGAGTCTTCCCTTCCTATAAGAAGCAACGAGAGCGAACTCTTATAATGATTCAATATGGTTACGCTGAACTTCCTCGTTCAACAAATTACTTTTGATTGCCTCTATCGTGACAACTCCATCAGTCGCGGAGTCGCTCACAAACACTACCAACGTCTCCTAGCTTTTTGGCAGAGAACTCAAAAGCAGTATGGCCTGAAGCTCATCTTCAATTACCGTCTTCATCGCAAACTGCTGATTGATGATAACTTGAACCTCGTTCAAATGTTATGCCACCGAGGCACCCTCCATGTACTTCAAGTTGACGACATGGCGAATAAGAAACTCCTTGGTGCCAGTCGTCTTTTATTCGTACAACGAATGTAGCTTCTTTCATAATGCTTTTTCCAAACTCTCTATGACACGTGATGAAATACTGAATCGTCCAGCTATTGGTAGATGAATCCAATAGCCTTCCGATCCAATCCTTCCAGTCATCAACAAATTTGTTTGATGGATAGCGCCCTCCAACGGATCATGCAAATCCTTGCACCAAAGTAGATCCTCTATCCTTGGCTTTCAAATGGACTGGTTCCTCCCTGTGAGGGTGGTTATACGTGTGTTCATCTGCTCCATAGACATGGTTGCACCTTCCCTCTCGAGAACCTGAGAACTTTGATACCAATTGTTTAGAACACGATGTGACTCGAACCGGAGTTTTCCACAGACACGGACGCGAAAGCGATGCCAACCCACCTGAAGATAATTTCAACCCACCTGAAGATAATTAACCAACGTCTAACAAAAATATTAAAACAGATCGAACATAGTAATTTTGGTGACTATGTCACCTAGACAAATTTTAAACTATATAACTTCTAATAAGATATAAGATTGAATAAAAATATGTTGAACTTTTTGCCCCCAAGTTCAACTCCTCGCCAAACTCTAGAAGAAAGACAAAGATTGCAATGAAATCACTCACTCAACCCCGCAGTGATCTCCATGAACAATGAAGACGACTCTCAGAACATATATCCTCTTCCAACTATCTCGAATGACGAACCCTAAGAGTAAAGTACTAAGTTTCTCTTAGATTTTATGTGTACTTGCACCATGAATCTTCCATATTGAGCTTCTTATGTTAACCACACTCAACACATAAATATAGTTTGAGAAATTCTAATTTATAGCATAGAAAATCCCTAAAATAGAGCAACACTAATCATAACCGTCCAAATTTGACCACACAAATATTATATACTGATTTGGGGGCCCCGCACATGTGTTGTTCCCAAATCCAAACTGGGCCCAACAATATACTTGTATTAGTATACCTGTAGTATACCAAAAATATGCCAATTCGAATCAGAACCTATTCTGGAACCAAGCACACTCAAACCGGTATACCGACGATATATCCGCAATGGTATACCAATGATATCACTTAATTGAAAATGTTGTTTTCCAATAGCTTTCGACACATGCTTAAATCGAACCACCTTTGCCGCCTTCAACTTTATGAGCTTCTCTGACACAGATGACAGCGATAGTGCCTGGTTCAGTGATGGCAAACTCCCTGCTCTGATGAAGCTACACAAAGAATGACCACAACATCCTTCATATTCAATGATTATTTGTATTACCGACTGAAGACGACACCTTCTTCAGCTATAGCCGACGATTGAGCAAAAGTGATTTCTCTTTTTTTTTCCTAGATAAAGGGAAAAAAGTCCAAAAGATACATAATGTCAAGTCCAGTACCGTATGACTATTGATTTGACTTCTAGGAGATTGCTCTTCGCTTTCTTTCAGAAGTAGGTCAAAGCCTGTAGAGAAAGACTCATCTTTTTCAATTGAATTATTGAAGACGTATTCCATTTCAAATGTGGAGACGACCGTGAGAGAGTTGAAAAAAGATAGGTTTTGATAGCCATTTATGCATAAACACGATATTCTAAGGGGGCATGATCCTATTTAGAGGACATGAATCTATGGTTTCCCTTTACTAGACAAAAGGTGATTGGAACACTAAGAAAGAAATACTGTTATCACTATATGTTGATATGGTATGTTGGGTGTCATATTTAAGTATAGTATAAGCACATGGGAATATCCTGAGGACATATTTGGGATGCCAGAATATGTCACAGGATATTCCATTATGAGATTATTGTCATAATGATTGAGATCATTGTATTAATGACTGTAAGGCTATATAATGCCAATGAGACAATCAATAAAATTATCAACTAATTTCAACATGGTATCAGAGCCAAGTTTCCATAAACCCTAGCCGTCACCAAGCTTCCACAAACCCACAGGAGGATTTCCTAGATCTCCTCCACCGAACTCTTCCACAAACCCCCTTCTTCCCTTCTTCGCCCTTCGCAGGCCGCCCTTCGCTGTTGCTGCCCCGTCCCGCTACTGCTGCGGCTACTACTGCTGTTGCGGCTGCTGCGACTGCTGCTGCTGCTACGACGACGGTTGTGACATGCGTGTTGCCGCCTCCTCTGCACCAGCACGAGACATCGCCTAATAGGGATGCCTAGATCTAAAAAAAGGAGAACATGTTCGGATCTAGGAGCGGACGACGAGGACGAGCGTGAGTCGTGGAGCGGACATGACGTGATTGGATGGACGACGCATCGATGGAGGAGATCATCAAGAAGCTAGATTCTGCAGAGGTGGCGACGTTGATGAAGTTGTTGACGATGTCGGCTGGTGAGAACACGACACGAACGTCGCCGGAGTTGAAGCTTCCCTCCATCGATCTGAAATTAGATGGACCAGCCACCTATCTGAGTTGGTCACGGCGGGTGAAAAGAACCTTCGCAGAAAAAAAAATGGAGGGGTTCCTGACGGGCGAGACGACAGAGCCGGACGAGGGCTCGACAGGACGCGATAAGTGGAAGTCCACTCATATGGTGATCTACATCTGGCTTCTCAACTCCTTAGTCCAGTCTATTGCCGCCACAGTAGACGGTATTGAGATGGTGAAAGATGTGTGGGAGAAGTTGAGAAGGACCTATGATGATGTGGGGAACAACTTACGGGTCTTCCAGATAAAGGGGGAGATTGATGACACCGTACAGGGAGAGAAGACGGTGCAGGAGTATGCCACGGAGTTGGAGCGTCTGTGGTTGGATTATGATCACTCCTCAGATCGGGTGAGCTGCGGGGACCCTAAGTATAAGAAGAGACAGGTGTGTCTGCAGGAGAGGACGATGAAGTTCCTCAAAGGGCTGACTGCAGCTTTTGCACAGAGGACGGCCCTACTTCTAGCCCAACCAAAGATCCCTAGCCTTGAGGAGGCTATCTCAGCCATGATCCAGGAGGAGACACGCATCAGGCTGCAAGCCGGGACAGGTGGTCCCCCCGAAGCAAAGTCAGCATTAGCGATCACCAGCTCAGGTAACACAGGATCTAAGGGAGAGCCCTGGCAGCATAACCGGCAGTGCTACAACTGTGGGGAGATGGGTCATCATCGGTATGCTTGTACCAAACCACCTAGGGAGGGAGATTCAGGTGGTGGATGAGGACTGTTCGGCGGACGAGGATATAATGGAGGACGTGGTCATGGTCGAGGGGGTAGACGAGGCGGCCGAGGAGGTTATCGGGCGAACCTCCTGATATCAGAAGGGAACGGAGAAGCTGATGGCACCTTTACTGTGGAGGACCAGGCACTGGGAGACATGAGGAGTAGAACAGAGGAGGCGTCCACCTCATTCTTTGTTAGGGCAACGCTGCCATGTATGCCCATCCATCAGAAAGTACTGACGAATCACTTGCCCTTGCGTCTATCTCTTCCCTTAAATCATCAGATTGGATTATCGACTCGGGAGCATCTCGGCATGTGACGGGAAATGCTAGTGAGTTTTCTTCCTACACTCACCTAGCATCAGCAGACAGCATTCAGACAGTTGATGGCACTTTTCAGCCAATGGTCGATAAGGGTATTGTTAATTATACAGGTTCAGTAAGATTATCCAATGTTTTACATGCTCCATCCTTTCCAGTCAGTCTCTTGTCCATTAGTTCTATAATCCTCCAACTTAAATGCATTGTTTCTTTTGATATTCCTAAGGTGACCTTCCAAGAGAAAGGGACATGACGAAGACTTGGGACTGGCACTTGGCATGAGGGACTGTGGTAGCTAGATCGAGAAGGACTGGACTCAGCATTGGTATCTATGGCAGAGAAGACTGGCATGGAAGGACTGCAGTAGAGGACTGAGGATACCTTGATACTACATCATCGGAGGATGGGACATTCTTCCTTTGATACTCTAAGTAAGTTGTATCCAGAGATTTATGCAAAAACAAATAAAGAGAAATTAGTATGTGATGCGTGCGAGTTAGGAAAACTTACTAGGAGCTCATATGTTGGCACGGGTCATAGGAGCACTTTTGCTTTTGAGGTAGTACATTCTGATGTCTGGGGTCCATGTGCTACTAACACTATGAATGGTTATAAGTACTTTATTTCTTTCATTGAGTATGCCTCCCGTGTTACCTGGTTATATTTGATGAAAAATAAGAATGATGTACCTGCTTGTTTTCGGGATTTCCATAAGCATGTCCAGACTCAGTACAAAGCAGTTGTGAAGGTACTGAGGTCTGACAATGGAACGGAGTATACCAACAGGACGCTTGCAGAATATTTGTCAGCACACGGAATACAGCATCAGACCACCTGTGCATACACACCAGCACAAAATGGAGTTGCAGAAAGGAAAAACAGACACCTTCTGGAGGTCGCAAGAAGTATGATGATCGACATGAATGTCCCACAGAGTCTGTGGGGGCATACAGTGTTGACAGCAGCTCAACTCATCAACAGGATGCCCTCGAAGGTCCTCGGATGGAAGTCCCCATGTGAGGTATTGCAAGGCAACAATAGTGGGATACTCCCACTGAAGGTGTTTGGGTGTGTGTGTTTTGTGAAGGACAATAGGCCATCAGTTGGGAAACTTGACCCTAGAGCGGTCAAATGCATCTTTGTAGGCTACTCGGCGACCCAGAAGGGGTATGTGTGCTGGAGTCCAGTAGAGAAGAAGAAGTTTGTCAGTATGGATGTCCACTTTCGGGAGCATGAGCCATACTACCACCAGGACGGAACTTCACACAACATGCCTAATACTGCCAGTATTAGGCGAGAGGGGGAGATGGAGAACTTGGTGGTAACCGATTTAGAAGTTTGGCATGGAGGCACGGAGAAGGGACAAGAAGGTGAAGGTGTTAGGCCTACGACTCAGGAAGAGTTACTTACCTACAGCAGGAGAGAGAAGCAAACTGCAGGACCAGTACCGACAGTGCCAGTGCCAAGTCCCTTGTCTGCATTCGTCCCAACTCCTGAGGCACCGACACCAAACCCCCTTCAGGTGATACCCCCTCCTTCACAAGATATCATTCCTCCTACTTCTACTCCTCCCACACCACTATATGTACGGAGGACCACTCGCAGCAATGCAGGAAATCCTCCAAACAGATATGGTTGGGATATTGCTCAGTTTGTTTCTTATGACCATATTCCTTCTTCTCATGGAGCATTTATAGCATCTTTGGATAGTATTACTGTACCTAATAATTGGCAGGTTGCCAAGAACGATCCAAAGTGAAAAGCGGCAATGCACGAGGAGTTGGGAGCTCTGGAGAAGAACCACACTTGGGAGCTTGTGAGACTGCCGGAGGGGAAGAGAGCAGTTGGATGCAAGTGGGTCTTTACCGTGAAGCAGAACCCAGATGGACAGGTTGAGCGCTACAAAGCTCGACTAGTAACCAAAGGATACAGTCAGACGTACGGCATCGACTATGACGAGACCTTTGTACCAGTTGCAAAGATGAGCACTGTCAGGACTCTGATTTCTTTGGCAGCGAATGGTGGATGGAAGCTACACCAACTGGATGTGAAGAATGCATTTCTTCACGGAGATCTAGTGGAGGAGGTGTACATGGAGATACCACCAGGATTTGGCACCAATCAGACAGTAGACAAGGTCTGCAGGTTGAAGAAGTCCCTCTATGGACTGAAGCAGTCTCCTCGAGCGTGGTTTGACAAATTCAGAAGGGCGATGATAGGGATGGGATATCAGCAGATCAATGCTGATCATACTGTGTTCTTCCGTCGAAGTGGAGGCCACATCACCATGCTTGCGGTGTATGTGGACGATATGATTATCACAGGAGATGATGAGCAGGAGATCGCCCAACTCAAAGGAAAGCTTGGCAAGAAATTCGAGGTGAAGGATCTCGGCCTTCTTCGGTACTTCCTTGGGATTGAGATTGCTCGAGAAGCAGAGGGGATTGTTCTCTCTCAAAGGAAGTATGCACTGGACCTTCTCACAGAAACTGGGATGTTGGGGTGCAAACCTGCAGCGACACCAATAGATCAGAGGTTCAAGATTGATGCTGAGGCTGGAGAACCAGTTGATCGGGACAGATACCAGAGACTGGTTGGCAAGTTGATCTATTTGAGCCACACACGTCCTGATATCTGCTTTGCAGTAAGTGTGGTGAGCCGCTACATGCATGACCCACGGAAGGGTTATATGGATGCAGTGTACCAGATTCTGAGGTACTTGAAAGGTGCTCCCGGGAAGGGACTAATATTCAGGAAGAACAATCACGTGAGCATCGAGGGCTACTGTGATTCTGACTGGGCTAGTTGTGCTGATGACAGGAGGTCTACCTCTGGATATTGTATATTTGTAGGAGGTAGCTTGGTCTCCAGGAGGAGTAAGAAGCAGTCTGTGGTGGCCAGATCGACAGCTGAAGCAGAGTACAGAATTATGGCCTTGGGAGTTGCAGAGCTGCTATGGTTGAAGAATATGCTGGTGGAGCTGAAGCTGGATCAAGGAGCCAAGATGAAGCTGTGGTGTGACAATCAGTCAGCTATTAGTATCGCCAACAATCCAGTACAGCATGACAGGACCAAACACATCGAGATTGATAGATTCTTCATCAAAGAGAAATTGGATAGTGGATTACTGGAGCTTGGCCATGTTCCAACCAGGGATCAAGTAGCAGATGGACTAACCAAGGGACTCGCCTCAGTGAGCATGATTAGAGGATGTGACAAGATGGGCTTAGTGAATATCTTTCACCCATCTTGAGGGGGAGTGTTGATATGGTATGTTGGGTGTCATATTTAAGTATAGTATAAGCACATGGGAATATCCTGAGGACATATTTGGGATGCCAGAATATGTCACAGGATATTCCATTATGAGATTATTGTCATAATGATTGAGATCATTGTATTAATGACTGTAAAGCTATATAATGCCAATGAGACAATCAATAAATTTATCAACTAATTTCAACACTATAGAAAAGAAGAAGAAGTTGCTTCAGTGTCCGGTCCCGAATCTGAGTAATCCAACTGTTTGAAAGCTCTTTGTTCGATTCATGGTCGCATCTGCAAACATTTTTCCAGGGTGCAGACTCCCTCCCAACATTGATATATATCCCTTTAGAATAAATGATGCCTCATCCTTGGTGAGTCGAAGTGGGGTTCCGTCCTCCCTTGCCTTGCGACTTAGGTATTCCATTTTTTGTTTCCACCGTACGGTATCCCGATTTTCGGAATATTTTTCATATAGATTGAGAACTCCACCGAACACCAACAACATTGTGGTTGGCGAGAATCACTGAGAACACCATTGTATGTATTGACACTCCCGTTAAAAAGGAAGAGAAATTGAATGGAGAGGTAGAAGAAGTTTAAAAATAAAAAACACGCAAACACAACTGGATCGAGACCAAATTGGCCATCAAAACTTCAATGCTAGAAAATGATGTAGGTTTGTTTGAGAAATGTTCCCTCAATCGATCACAGACTATGAAACGACTTTGCAGAATAAACAAATAAACGAATACTATCTAAGTGTAGGTTTGAGAAATATTCTCTTAATGGCAGTTTTTTGGTGTTGTCTATAAGAACTCTAATCTTTTGTTTAGCTCAGTCAAGTGGGGGTGGGCTGTTTGGAACGACAAAACTTTCATGAGTTGTGAAAGAGAGTTCTTGTCTACTGAAAAATGGAATGGAAATATTTTTGTGTTCCATCCTAGTTATTGTACATTAATAGTAATTATTTTACTTTTTTTTAAATTTAAGTATTAACAATTAATATAAAAATTTATTAAATAATTATAATGTATTAGATAATAAAGTATGGTGCATTATTGGTTAAGTATTTTATTGTGCTAATTATCTTAATTGTTTAATATAAATTAGTATTATAAGGTAGTTGACACGTGTTGTACGACGACAATAGAGCACGGCGACACGAACACTTTACATATTTTGATGTCTATATTTCAAAATGTTTATGTATGTCCGAATACGTCTCTACGCGTCACGCAAAACATCTTCGATTTTTTTTAGTAACTTAGCTTATTATAATGTCAAAAAATATTGTAATAAATTAAACATAAATTTATTATTAAAAATGTCATTACTACTCAAACAATCAAGAAAAATACCTCCTATCTTAACCACTTAAGTTAGAGTTATTTAGTTATAAATATATCATATTAGGTAGTTAAATGTTTGATTAAATTTTTTTTAAATAATTGGTAGAGTATTTAGGTAACTATTTAGTTATCTTCTTCTTAGTTTTTTTTTATTTTTAAATTTACTAAACCGCTTTATAATAGTAGAGAGATTTTGATAGGTCCAAACTAATTATTTATTTAATATTTAACTAAATTAATAGTTGAATACTATTATTAAATATTTTACTTATTAAAAATTAATAATATTAATAAGATTGATAACCTTAATAATAGAAAGAAAGAAATGAAAACAAATGGCCACTTCCACCAAAATCCTAAAACAAAAAATAGAATGCAGGGGGCACCTAAAAAGCAGCAGACATGTAGCCTAGCCTAGCCTAGCCTAGCCTAGCACCTAAAAAGCAGCAGACCATCTAATAATTTCTCCTAGCGTAGCCTAGCCTAGCCGAAAGGAAGTTGTAGTGCCGTTCCGGTTGGACTTCCCACCCACAGGCAAAAACCAGATGTGCCATTATTTAGCGCCACTTCCTGTCATGCTGCTTACATTTGGTGTCACTTCAGCATAAACAAACAGCCCCAAGAGCAGAGCAGTACATGTTTAAGAACCTTATCCAAGTTCATGAACTCCTAATGCAGCAGAAAAAACGCTTAGCAGATTTCACTCTGATAACACCAAAATGTTTACGAAAACTGATTAAAAGATTTCTCTGCCTGGACATAGCAAAGGCTTATTCTTTCAACTTGCGGAAACATCTCGTTCAAACTTGCATACAGAAATCTCAAGCGTCCTCCTGGCCTATGAGGGCAAGAAGCAAATCCTCGTAATCTCCAGTAGTGTCCTTCTTGATGGCTTTGTCGAGAGGCACACTATTCCTCTTGTAGTAGAGATCCTTTATCAGCCTCATGTCCACCTCTGCACGAGTAGTTACGACACGAGTGAGTGCACCCTCGTCTGTGCCCATCTTATTGATAGCAAGCCTGACAATCTTCTCATAGTACTTTTCAGGGCAGATGATGCACTTTATGATGGCCCTTAGAGCATGAAGGAATTCATCCTTAGGATCGGCCTTCAAATCCTGATGGGATTGATGAACAGTTAGTTTATGCCAAATACTTCTGAGTAAAAAGATGTATATTTCATCATCTTATAATGAAACAACTTTCTTCATTATCTCCAAACATGGTGGATTAATAAACTTTCACATTTGTATTTATTTTTAAGTAACTTTGCCCACCTCAGAAATGCTTCTTTTTGCTTAGGTACCTATATCATTAGCATCTACAATCATGATTCTATTTATCAATAATTTAAGCTATAACTGAGCTATCTATAATCTTGCAGAGTTTTCTTAACAAAAGAGGACACCACAAAAAAGACTAAGTGAGAAAAGAGGAGCAGCATCACATCAAAATCATTGATAACCAATTTTGGTTAATTATAACAAAAAATAAGCAAATATTCTTTCTATACATTATAGATTCTAATCTTACTCATTTTATGTGTGTGGGTCTTAAACCTGTTGGACCAAGGCAAATGCACATATGTTATTATTAAGGGTATACATGTTCTTACAGCTTTTACGGTGGTACACATGCAAATTTGAATATTTTAGAGCATATGCATGGAGGGAAACCCCCGAATCTTATTTTGGATAATTCTTAAAGCCTTTGGTAAATACAAGCAAGTAATTACAGATTTGCTAGGAGATACACATCCCTTCTATAATGTAATTGTACTCGTATAATAATAATAATAATAATATTATTATTATTATTATTATTATTATTATTATTATTATTATTATTATTATTATTATTGCCAACTTATATAATCACAATCCCCATAGCCACGAGATTAATAATACTGCCAACTTATATAGATGTACAATATATGGGTTTCAATCAACTCAATCATGCCCATGCTATAAAAAAGTTAAAAAGTTTAAATTTCTTATGAACACAACTAGATGTGTATATTTGTGTAAGCCACTTCTATGGTCAACTACAACTTCGATGAATATTCATGGTTACAGGTGCACAGCTTCTATGGTTTAGGGTGAACGTGAGACAGGTGGGTTCCTTTCGATTTTAGTTACTGCATTAGTGAACTGAAAAAGTGATTACACAAGAACCTATAACGGCACAAGTATTAGCTTCTGAGCTGGGGGTCATTTTGCAGTCAGCCCAGCTTTTGTGAAGACCGGCAGGGTGATCAAAGAGTCAATTTGTAGTTTTAATTCTTCTAAACAACAAGATGACTACAATTTTATTGCCATTAAGGTGGTAACCATGAATGAGAAAAAGAAAGAATTGTACACATGTTTTGTTTACCTTATTGATTGGATTCCCAAACGCATTGTTGTAATCATTGAACGTTGCCATCAGTTGTGGCTTGCTTCTTGTAGTAAGAATCCTGATTAGCTCTTCATCATTGTAAGCCTTGTCCACAATCTTTTGATGCAGTATCTTTGCCTCTGACTTTGCTAATGACATGTTCGCTTCACCGCCCTCATAGCGGTATGAGCTCAAAAGTGGTACCAAAAGCTGGACATCCAGATAAAATGCATTGGATTGACACTGTTCTATTTCTTTCCATCAGAAAGTAAGAGAGAGGAGAAGCTGAAAGCATTACAGAAAGCACCACTTTTTAACATGATTTCTACATGAAAATACCAATGCCAAAGACTGTTCTCTCAATATTATTTCTGCTATGGCTGGAGTCATACCGGCCCCGCTTAATGAGAATAGGTATCACCAGTTTCATCAGTTTTGGCAGTTGTAGATAAAGTTCTAAATGAATAGTAAATTGAGGGTATAAATTATTTAGGCTATAATGATAAATTTACTCTTTATTCAGTTGTAGTCGAAGTTAGGAGAAATTTTGTAGTCCCGTTCAGGTACAAAGAGAGTGCTTCAAATTTGTTGTTGCTTGTACAGATGTTAACAGATTAAGGTTAGCTGAGTTCTCTTGCTTTCATATGTGCCTACACCAACTGTTTTGAATAGAGAGACGCCTACTAAATAAACAACCAAATTTGCAATTTGAAAAGTCTTAACCCAAAGGCCAGAACCAATAATTTGCTCATCTCAATTCAACAATAATATATACAGCAAACGGAGAACATACGACACCAACAACAAGCTATTATCCGAAACTTTTGGGTTCAGCTAGCAAACAAAGAACATGAAAAAGAATAATCTCAAGAAGTGGAGACTAACCTTGGTATATTAACAATCATATCCATGCTTCGAGCAGTCCTAAAAGTCCGCCTAACATGCTATTGCTTTGTCAGTAAAGATACAAGAGAATTTGGCATTGCTTATGATGATATAGATCCACCATGTTGCCATGTTGGTCACAGTGGACTCTGTCGAGTGAACTTTGGCATGATGCATGTTGAGAGAGAAGCCACTATATTTGCACCCGTGCACTCTAGCAATCACTCAATTACAGGTCCGATGTCCAATGAGTGACTTATGGCTCCAAGTTGCATGATGGAAGGTCAGGAAACTGCAGAAGAGGTTATCCCAGGACTTGGTGAACAAAATCACTAAATACAACCAATAACAATGTGGGATCAGAGAATGAGCCTGGACATTACAGGGAGGAGCAGACAAGATGAGGGATGTGTACCGTAGGTAGATACAGTGAAAACACAGGATTTAAAGAGGTAATGTTGGAAACCTTGGATGAGAAAAATGGCTCAAGTTTAGAAAACGTGTGGAGGTTCCTACTGGTAATGCTGCCGGTCAATTTCAAGCACTAGGCTATCATTGAGCAGGAAGCAATGGATAAGAGGAAAAGTGACAGCCCGGCACCTTTTCTTCTAACTATAGGTTTGCATAAGAAGGTATTAGGGAACTCTGTCAATGAGGTAGAATTCCAAAAGATCCTGTGGAAATAAACTAGCAGGCCACACAGCATATTTTGGCCTTAGGGAATAAGTAAAAGAAAAAAACTGGAGACTAGGGCTGAAAATAGGAATAACTTTTATGGCCTTGCGGACTGTAGAAAATAAGGAGTACAATTTGCTAGAATGGAATATTACCTTATGGCTATAGGCCTTACAATATATAAAACTTACAAAAGTGATAAAGACAATGACGTCCTCAGGAAACTAAATAAACGTATTTTATTTTCTACACTTCTCCGCAAACTGGAACGTGTGAAACATGTCCATCTTGGAGAGAATGTGAAAGAACATCCAAGAGAGAGAGAGAGAGAGAGAGAGAGAGAGAGAGTATACATTACAACAGCGAAAATGAGTATGAATTGTGGCTATCTGAGGCACGTGAGAAAAAAAGAGAATCATCGTCCCATGTGGGCGCTTGACAAGAGCTAATGCATAAAGACACTCGATCAATAGAGTTGTCAGAACACCTGGGTGATCGACAAGAGTCGGCACATGAATGCGCTCGACCAATCAAGTTATTGGCACACATAGTTACTTGACAAGAGCCGGCATGTGAAGACGTTCAACCAAGAAAGTTGTTCGGGGCACAAGGGTCCTCGACAAGAGCTAGTGTATAAAGATGTTTTATCAAAAAAGTAGTCAATCAAATAATCATCGTGAATGATAGCAATATTAAGAGAAAGAGTTGTTTGACGGAAAAGGGATATAGTAACCGGAGAATAAGTTTAGGAGTTGTAGAAGGTCGTCAGGACTGGTGAGGATGGCAGTGAATCTTCGAGTAAAATGCTATGTCTTATATCGATTGGAAGGATCCAATATATCGGAGAAGAGAATAAATTAAAGGATCTACATGAGGGCTTGCCAAATTTTGGTCAAAGAAGTCCTTGGAACGCACAAGATTTTCGTCCCACAGAGACAATGTTGCACGACATGTCAAGACAAGGGTTTAGTTGGAAGACTCTAGAATTCTCTAGAATATGGTGGAGACCTCTTGAATTCTAATGAAGCTTCTCTAAGTCACAAGAAGTTTTAGACTCTTCTTATCATGTAAATATTTTATTATAAATTCTTGTAAATATCTAGGTTCTAGAAAGCTCTCATCGTTAGATGATGGACACATGTCACAATCTTAGTCATTCTTGTAAAGCCTTTAGGACTATATAAAGGGGGGAGACTTCATTTGTTCCTCACAGTCCAAGAAGTTGTAAACTCTCTCTAGTATAGTGAAGTTTTCAACACCTCTCTCTCTCTTGTTTCACATTTTTTTTATTCTCGTCTTAGCGATCTAGTTAAGCGTTTGGGGAGACTTGTACGGGTATCAAAGGAAGAAGTTTGTGCGCTGTATAGATCAAGGTGTAGGCAAAAACACTAAGTTCGTGATAAGTGATATCAGAGCGAAAGTGCCATGTCGACATCCGAGAACGTCCTGAACTGATCTACGTCGCCTAAGGAGAGGAATGCCAAGACAACAAGAGTAAGAGTAAGGAGCCTACGGTAAAGCGTACCGTTGTCGATCTTACGAAACGCTTAGAGATCTTGGAGAAGAGTTCGAGGGACATAGGAAAGCGCATGGACTCTGTGGAGTAAAGCAAAACGAGGTAGAAGAGTTTTATGATAGGCTGGAGAGTAAAGTTAATTCGTCCATGGCAATATTCTAAAAAAAAAATCTAAGAGATCCGATTCGCACTTGAGGAGGAGCTTAAGGCACATCGTGCGGAGATTAAGGACTTGTACGGTAAGGTCCAAGACTACGAGGAGCTTAAAACCGTGGTCGAGAGTTGTGGATAACTCAAGACCAAAGTTGCCATTTTGTAGAAGGTTATTGTGAACAGTGGACCTTCGAGTAGAGAAGCACCGAGGAGGAAGATATCCGAGTCGAAACCCTTTAGTGGGATACAAGATGTCAAAGAAGGAGAGAATTTCTTGTGGAACGTGGAGCGATACTTCAAGGCATTGCATATCAAGAATGAGGCCGAGAAGGTAAATACTGCTTTACTTTATTTTATCGATGATGTTATGTTGTGGTGGCGGCACAGGTGCATGAAAAGAGAGAAGGGTTTATGCTCAATTGAGACTTAGAATTCTCAAAAAAGAGATCAAGTGTCAATTCAACCCAAAAAATGTAGAGTTCGTAGTGAAATGGGACTTGCGACAACTCAAGCACACTGGAACAGTCAAATAGTACATTGCGAAGTTCACACGTGTGATATTCGCGATATCTAGCATAGACAAGGAGGGTCGGTTGTTCTTCTTCCTCGATGAACTTCGACAGTGTGCGACTCAAGAATTGCAGCGACAGAAGATGTAAGACTTGAACGCTGCCGTGGCAGTAGCCGAGAGGCTCATCAACTACAGGTGGAATGACAAGAAAATTAAGGCCAAGCCAAAGACCACAAAGAAGAATGGTGGGGTGATAAGAAAAGATCTCCTAAGGAGGGTCCATCGAGGAAAAGAAGCGTAAAAAGGTCCAACACGAGCGAGTAAGTTCATGCTTCATATGTGGATATAGTGAATCACCAGGAAAAAAAAACGTGCAAATGTTGCCCGAAGCAAGGAAGTAGAGGACGAGTAGTACGAAGTAGGAGCGCATATAGGAGCGCCCGTTAATGCCAAGTCTGCTTTGTTAAAGACTACGAGCATGAAGTTTATGTACATTGACGCAAGGATCAATGACATGAGCACACAGGTGTTGGTCGATACGGGCACCACTATAACTTCATCTCGAACGCAGAGGTCGATTCGGACCAACATAGTTGCAATAGGACTTGCATGCGCGGAGGTGTGGAGAACTATGTGCACCCACGATATGAGGTGAATCGACGACTTAATAGCCCGCTCAAGCCTCTTTCGCTGCCAAGGAGGGTACAGAGCATAGAGAAAGGTGATGCGGTGAACCAATTTACTTTCGATCTTGAGAAGAAGATGTACAAGTCCGGGGAGGGCCGCATGAGAAAGAAAAACAGAACACGACAAGCAGTGACCATGCCTACGCGAGTGGAATTCGTTCAGATACTCGGTACACCCGTCGAGGAAGATATTGATGAAACAGATGGAAAAAATATCAAGCACAATATTTTTTGCTCCACCGAGATAATGTTGCACATCATGTCAAGCCACGGGATTTAGTTGAAAGACTCTAAAATTCTCCAAAATATGGTTCGAGTCTTTTTGAACTTTTATGAGGCTTCTCTAAGTGTCTACAAGTTCTAGTCTCTTCTTATCATGTAAATATTTTATTATGAAGCATTGTAAATATCTAGGTTCTAGAAATTTCCTACTGTTAGATGGTGGACACGTCACAATCTTAGTTATTCTTGTAAAACTCTTGAGGCTATATAAAAGGGGGAGGCCCTCATTCTTATTCTCACCTTAGCAATCTAGCTAAGCGTTTGGCGAAGGCTTGCACGGGTCTTCGAGGAGGAAGTTTGTGTACCGCACGAATCGAGGTGTAGATAAAAGCACAAGTCCGTGACACACTGCTACCAAACTGGTCATGTGCAGTCAACAAAGAGAACGGAAAGATAACCTCGCTTGAGCAGGAGAACAATAAGAGATATCACAGACCTTTAACAGTGAAAAGATGAAGCCCTCACTGTCGTATGGAAGAGGTGCATAGAATAGATGAGGCATCATCGTCGGAGACATGGAGGAAGGGTCCAGACCCTGTGGCGCACTATGCATATATCAGGGACACTACAATATCTCGTGATAAGATCAATAAATAAAATGCAAGAAAATCCCAAAGAATAAAGATAATATGATCAAGGTCTGAACCAAAGGAGCCTTGAGTAGATTCTGCGTCAGAGGAGATATAGCAATCTACGCCAAAGAGATCCCGGAAGAGAGGTTGTGCACGAAAAACTCACAATAACTCATGCGGTAAAGTTGAATACGAGGAACTTACAATATACCGTTGCAGATCCCTACAACGCTGGATCATGAAAAGAAATCAAAATGAAATAAAATCCCACGATCTGTAACCATAATCCAGAGAGGAAATCTATCCAGATCATCGATCGAATAAAGAACAAGGATTGTGACTTGGGATGAGGGTTTCCTCCCTTTTTTTATTTTTATTTTCTCGGTAGAGATGGATTTTGGGAAAGATAAGAGAAAAGAAAAGGATTGCCAGGAGAGAATTAGGCTTAGGATTCCATGGATTTTGGGAGAAGAAGAGGATAGAGGCTGGGATATTGGGAGGTTAAGAGAGGAGGTTAAAAAGATCAGCATTTTGGGAAATGGATATGCTACGATTGATGGAGATAAGAGTCAACGGCTAAGATTATCACTGCTCTGATATCATGTAGAAAATAAAGACTAGATTTTGCCAGAATGAGATATTTCATTATGGCTCTAGGCCTTACAATATATAAAGCTTACAAAAATGATACAGAGAAAATGGTTTTCTAGTAAGCTTGGCCCTCAGAAACTAAATAAAGCCATTTTATTTTCTACACAAACAATTTGGACGGAGCTTGGTATGAACAAGTATTAACACTCACCAAGACATCAATTATGATTATCCATCATAGGCACAGGATCAACCAAACTGAAGAAAGGTTTGGAGGATTGAAGAACGTATTCATCTCTAGTTGATAAACAATGGGTCATGACTTCAAAGGAAGCATCGCCATCAATATAGCTGTAAGGTACTCTATAACATAAGCAAAGAAGAGTAGCATTGCAATTTAATGTCGAAAACCCAGTGACAAACTGAAAAACTTGCAACCTGGACTGGCAGATAAGAGATCGTGCAATAATGGAAGGGCACAACCTATGATTACACTGACATATTACAAGGTTGCAAATCCAGCTGGCTCATTTACAAAATCAACCACAAGGATTGAATTTCTGAGCATTAGAATCTGGAATTTGAATTCTGCTTAATGTTTTCGCATCAGTCTACTACAACAGAATTGTAGTACTTTGATTAGATATCTAGCTTCATTACTAAGAAAGAAAGATACAAACGAATCCTCCAACTCCAACAACACTATATTGAACAGAAATGGTAGAGATTGACCAACCCTTTCTCCCTCTTACAAAGGAGCAATACCGATATCCTCACCAAGTAAAACAAGGAAGAACCATAATGCTAGAAATCACAATCTAGAGACAGAATAGTATCAACCAGGCAAATGATACCAGGTCAGCCTATTTTAACATTACGTTTTAACAGAATAGAAAGCATTCAAAATGTAGCAAGACTATGAAAGTCTCTCATAAGAAGCAGTGAAGGATAGCTTGCCTGACACTAAAGCAGCATATAAAAATTGTGAGTAGCGGAATTACCTTACGGAAATCCCCCTTAGTGTGGGCAGCCACATCCTCCTCTAGCGCCCTCTTGTAGCGATTGTGGTACGCCTTCCTTGCCAAAAGAAGATCGTCGGAGCTCCTCGTGCAGGCAATCTCTATGAGCGTGACGTCGGACGGGTGCCATTTCCTGGCCGAATCGTAGGCCAAGAGAGCATCTCGCTCTGCTGGCTCCAGAGTCCAAAGTAGCACAGCTTTCTGTTATCAAAATGATAGTCAGAAACAAATCCAGACAAAAAGTGTTGCGATAGCGTTCAAAGTGTAGATTAGAAAAGAAATGTAAATTGAAAGATATTGAATTCTCAACAAAACTGATCATCATAAGTAGAAGCAGCATATAATAATTCCTATGCCCCACTCATGAAACAAATTAACAAGGTGAAAAGTTTACTGCTACGAAGTTTATAATTTGAACAATTTCTATCTAACATGTTCAGGTGGGTCTTGTCACGCCCCAATCTCCCGCAAGCTCGATAGTCCCTGCTGAACGTGAATCACCACGTTGCAGCTCTCCCGCAGGACAATCATTCTCATCGGGACGCGATACCGTACGAGCCTGTAGTTGCGCTCGTACAAGGCGATGTTGTCAAACACCAAAGTTATCATTGAAACAACCAAGTTACAGCGGAAGTCGTTTTGTGTACCAAGCACACATCAGAGTAATACGCAGCGAAGCTCTCGATAGGGTCCAAATGAAATGCCCCGAGTCAATGCCACAAAGGCGATGCCACGGAGACGATGAAATACTCTTGCTCTTTTCTCTAGCCCACAAAGGTACTTACAGTTCATACATCTTGTCCAGTATATCCAAGCAGCGCCACTACGCCTGCGTACCTGAAATATTGCCCACAAACGTGGGTCAGTACACAGCCGTACTGGTGAGCGGGGTAACCCACTCGTCTAAGCCGACACTAAGTAAAATAGTGAATGCAAACAGTTAAATGGTGATCTTTCTAGTTGAATCCTAGATTCATTTCATGGCATATGAATGACATGTTAAGGAAAGCTGTAAAGCAGTTTACGCATCCAAGCATTCAATCTCAAACCAAACGACAAGCATTATATAACCGACCCGTCTTACTCAATGCTATCGCTTGCACGATAACATATCGAACCATCAGTCTCGCCTCAATATCCATTCTCAACCAAAGTTTATATCCCAATCTCAAGTGCACACTCTTGCCGAGGCAAGGTGGCCGCGCCTATACGAAAGCCAAACCAACAAAAGAAAAGCAAGCCAACTTATATACTATATGAAGTCACTGGCTAAAAGTCACGAAGGACATTGATCGGACCAAGATCAATAGGGCAATCCTACCCGATCCAAGGTTGGACAGCTACTCCCGCCTGGTGGTATCGGACTACCAGCACTGCGCCCAATCGCGCGATGCCCATTGTTTCCTCCATGGTGGAACGGTCCTGGTGCCCCGGTGCCTCATCCCGTTCCAGGAAACTAAACCCTGTGCCACACAGGTTGTCCGTGACAATGCAGACACAGTAGGTATGACGAGAGGATCGAAACATTCTCGCCCCACCAAGCGATCCTAGACTCGTTCAACCGATATCCAACCAATTATCCATAACCATTCTTCCAACATATCCAACCAAAGAATCCAAATCTCGACCTCAATATATAGCCCAAGGCACCAAAATATCAAGTGTTTCATAGGCACGATGCCTCTTCTCAACACAGAGTCCGAATTGGTGCAACACCCATGCTCGAAGCAAACCCATGGCACAATGCCGTTTCAGTGGCACAATGCCTCATTCGTGGCACGATGCCCCATCAAGCGGCACAACACCCTCGCCGATGCAGTTGTTCGGTTTCGAACCACAACTGCTCGCTTTGCAAGACAAAGCGACCAAATGATACTCGCGCGCGGATGCACGTTCGCTCGCCCGAATTCCCGATATTCCCATTGCCTCAAAGTATCATTCCAACTCGTCCAAGCATAATCCCAAGTATCTAACCGACTGCCTCAAATGTGATATTCCAACTATCGCTCCAACTATCCAACGCGTAAATCATACCAAGCCAACGACGTACACTCTATGCACGCCTCAGTGTAGTGTTTCTCAATATTTCAGCCCAAGTGTTCAAGCCTTACGTGTTTTCCATATTATTAGGCATGAAGGAGTAGAGGAGAAGGGAAAGAGCCCACTCACAATGTTTGATCCCGTTAGGCATCCTGTCCTGCCGATACGGCCAATCCCTTGAACCCGTGGTCCGATGCAAGCGCGATCTACTCAACTGGTATGACCGTGCGAGCAGGTCGTGCTCTTCAAATCATCCGACCGATCGGACTAAGGAAGACGGCATTATCGCTCCCATCCAGCTATTCAGTACTGTTCTGAACGAACATCTGATTTCCATCGAACCCGCTAGCCATCTGCACATTGAAACCAACTCGATTAATCTTTCTTCCCAAAAATCCAACATTTCAAATGTAACCAGCATTTGATTTATTCGATCCGACTCAGCGTAACGCTTCGAGCGATTGCGGGGCGTTACAGGTCTATCCCTTACGAGGGTCTCTCTGTCAAAGGAAAAAAAGAGTGTCTGCAAAACCGATTTAAGTAGGGCTTTTTTGGTTTTGCAGGATTTCTTTAGGAATTGCCATATTTGAATATTTATCATATGTGGGATATTTAAAGGAAAGTTAACGGCCTAGGTCTAAATACAAATAGTTTAATGTATACTGGGTTTGTGTCAGTTTAGGATTCTTGTTGAGGTCAATAGAAGAAGAATATAGGGAAAGTGAACCCCCCTTGAGTCAAGGACCTCCCCCAATAACCCTTACCGGCCCCAACTGGCCCCGCTGGACCACCCCCTTAGCAGTCCTAATAACCAAGGTTCGTGGCATCAGAATTGGTCTCGGACCCTTCCTATGGGTATCAGGGATCGGCGGTATCGACGATTTCGGATCGAGTTATCGTATTTTTTCGTATCGATAAGCAAATATTTATTAAAAAAATTATAAAAAATTTAGAAAAAATATTATTTACACTTAGGCAAAATTTTAAGTATTCCGTTTTTTACTTTTTAGTAGTTTTGAAATTAAATGAAATAATAGTCACCCTTGCCAATTGGTTTATCTGTGACAGATAAGTTTTCTTTTACATGCTTTTACAACCTTACTAATGGGTCTTTTTTGTTCAATTTTTTTTGCCAAATTGTCTGGAAAAGAGAGCCCCGGTTTTTCTTCTCTACCATGACGAAACAATTGATTGAATGTGGGCATCCTTCTTTCCTATGTTAGGGGCGGATTTTTAATCTTTTTTTTCCGTATAATTTTTTTTTTTGAATTTTGTTATGGGTTAGCCCACTTCTAGCCCACCCAAATTTATGGTAGCCCACCCTAGCTACAGTTTCTAGATCCGCCCCTGCCTATGTTTTTCCCCCTTTGCCCTATCACTACTTTACTCCCAATCCGCAGCACCCATTTTCCATTCATAGAGAGACCCAATATTCAAAATCAATAAAATGTCGGTATCGGATCGGGACACGCTAAACTGTATCGGTATCGGCTGTATCAGATAGGTATCAGCCGATACTGAAAACTATGCTAATAACAAGATCCTAGGAAAGGGATTGTGATCAGGGTTGTTGATCCCATTCATACATACATAATGTACAAACAAAATATTTACACAGATGAATCAAGTGCTTCTAGCAATGGTAGATAAGACGTTGGATACCACGAAGTCATGGGTGAGCTCCTTGTCAAGGGCTTTGAGGAGGTCCTCGCCGTAGGCATCCGCGTAGGACTGTCGTATGTTGCGCCTCTGCGTGGCTTTGCGGTGGGCCAGGATAGATATGATCAGCTTCTCGTTCGTACCCCATCCTATTATTATTATTATTATTATTATTTATTAACAAAATGAATGATCATTCATATACAATTCAATGTGTAGCAATGGGAAGAGAGGGTGTTGATTGATTCACGTACCGGAGAAAGCCTTGCGGAGTTGTTCGGCGTCTTCGTAGGCAGAAGGAACGGAGTTTGGGACTGAAAGAGTTGCCATGGAAACGGAGGAGATTAAGATCTGAGAGAGAGAGAGAGAGAGAGAATGAAAGAGAGAGGGGTAGGTGAGAAATGGAGAAAGAATATTTATAAGGTTCTTGATAAAGGGACTGCAAAAATGATTGACTTTTCCAATTTATTTTTTCTAAATTTTTTATTTAAAATTTTACTTGGATTAGTCTAAAAATATATTTAGGACGATCAAAATTTTGTAGTGTCTTTATCATCAGCTATTTATAATAGGGATAGGATAAGGATACATTTATGTAAATTATTAGGAATATTTAGACTTTGGGTCTCACATAGCTTCTAAATTTAGTATTTGGATCTCCATAATAATTAGTGACACTTTTGGTTGCAAAAGTGTCACCAAAAGTGTACCAAAAGTGCTAATGAATTTTTGTGACACTTTTGAGACCCAACACTAATTATTTATTTATGGAGGTCCAAACACTAATTTTAGAACTTATGTGAGACCCAAAGTCTAAATATTCTAAATTATTAACATAAGTCAAACCGAGCTCAACTGGCTCTTGTGGTTAGTGAGAAAATGTATAATTTTTCTGGCTAGGCGGACGGTCTTGGGATCAAATCACGGAGAATGTGGGGGACAGTGGGCCTAAATGACATGCAATGCAACATGTGCAAAGACCCGTGCGTATCGTCGGACATCTAAAAAAAATCATGTGGATGCATGCTTGTTTTCATGATGAGATATGCATGTGTAATGTGAGTAATGTGTGAGTAGGATCGGTCCGAAGTTCATGAGGGCTCTAGACGAGCTTTTAAAATGGATCTTCCATATATAATGTAAAAAAATTAAAAACTGAAAAAGTAAATTAAAAAATGTTCCTCCAAGACTTCTAATATGCAAGTCTAACATAATAACCACTACACAATTATTTTGTGTTAAAAGAGGCCCATGGTACGTATATATACTAGTTCTATTTTAGATACAAATATATATATATATATATATATATATATATATATATATATATATATATATATATATACAGAAAATTTACTGTAGCGAAATAAATTTATATGAAATTCATGCAAACGAAACAAGTTTGCTAATTTTTGAAATAGAAACATTGTCCGCCAACAGTGTTGGTGGAAAACACAATAAACGTACACGTAGGCAAAAAAAAAAAATTTAATTTTAAAGTGGACCCCACAACCCAAATTTTGCCAACACTGTTGGCTGAAATTGGGGGAGGCCAATTTCAGCCAACAATGTTGGCGAAAATTGGCCTGTGGGCCCACGGGTTCAGTTGGGTCGTTTAGTTTGGTTGGTTATGTTTGTTTTATTAGTTTTTTCAATTAGTTATATTTATTTTTACTTCTATTTAGTTTAGTTTTGGATTTTATTTTTTTATTTAGTTTAACATCCAAAATAAAATATGTTATCATTGAACAAAAAAAAAAATTCTACCGTACGAATATTACGTCTGCCGTCGATCAGACTTCGAACGGCCATAACTATTTGTTTTCAAATCGTTTTTCATCACACAATAAGTCGATTTGTATGATTTCGACGAGAGTAACACAATTCGTGTAGAGAGAATTTTCATCCGAAGTAAGACGTACATATTACAGGCAAAAATATAAAATATCAAACTTTAAAGTATCATAACTTTTGACTGGGAGATCGAAACAAGGCTCAGTTTGTGCCAAAATGACCGTACAGAAAAGTACTTCGGGATAAACAGTTTCATCATTTGACGAACTTTCCAAATTTTTAGAATCGCAAAAAAATAATGTTTCGACCTCCAAATTTTATTTTTGGTATTTTTTTTACAAAATATTTACTGTACCAATAATAAATTTACTGTTAATAAAATCTTGGGATATTTTAAATAAAGGAATACTTTAACAAATTTTAAGGATAGAAATTTGGGATATTTTAAAATTTTGATACATATCGACAACTGAGTTAATTTATTTTAATTTTTTATTAATTTTGAAATTCCGATACAGTAAATTTTCTGTTAATTTATTTTAATTTTATTTCGTTAAAATATATTTTCTTAAATAAAACAGAAAATTAACAAAATAAATTGGCCCCCCCACCAATTTAACAAAATAAATTAACAGAAAATTAACAAAATAAATTTTCTGTTAATTTATTTTAATTTATAATAATTTTATTTTAATTTCAAATTCATGCAAACGAAATAAAATATAAATTAATTAGATTAATTATTTTGTTAAATCAAATTTATAAATTAATTAACAAAATAGTTATGGCCGTTCGAAGTCTGATCGACGGCAAGCGTTGTCACGCCCCAGTCCCAAAATATCGAGGGACTAGACACGTGGCAATGGCCAGCAGCACACACCAATGGGCAAACCCAATTTAATGGACCCATCAGGGTATACTTAATGTGTAAACAACAATAAGGGCAATGGTACTAATCTCATCCACAGAAATAAATACAACAATATCAGACTATAAAGCAATATCAAATCTCAATAAAATATAACTCGGGGAACAACCCGATAATGAGTCTGATATAATAGTCAAGAGACAAGAATAAAGATAACAACAGCAAATACTGAGTATGGATAAAGCATATACTCAGGAGAAATCCTCGGAGATCACTCGTCTTCTGGTTTTGGTACTGCTCCGGTGCCTGCTCCTGTTCCATACACCTCGGGGTAGATCTCTTCGGCTAAACCTGGGAACATAATCCGGATCCAGGTCCTCAGGGGACATAGCAAGGTACAAAATAACTCAAGCCAAAATAAATACAGTGCAGCAATAAATGAATCAATAAGGTAAACTATATAACCAGCTACTCAGGCTGAGACCACTACAAGCTCGGTGTCGGGGAACCGGTAGCAGTGATATCATGTAGTTGTCTAGCTCGGAAAGAGACTACGACCCCATCATAATATAATCAACCTGTAGCATGTGTATCTCTGTCCACCCAATGTAATCACACGTCTCATATCCATGACACGCAAGATCATAACCTCTAACTGATGCAGCAAGTCATAAAGATAGCTAAACATATGAATAAAGTATATGTCATGAAACCTGTAGCCTATATAGAATTACCATGAATATCTCAGGAAGATTCTGTCTCATGATTAGTGTCAGGTGTCCTGAGGTATGACGTACTTGATAATGCAAGCACGAGAATGTATAGGGACTCGATATCCATGTCTAGGTGACATTACACAATTCTGCGTACGGCATTGGCACCCGAATATTATTCGGACGCTAAGTACTGTCACACGGTCCTAGGTTGAACAAAGATATTACAGTAATAAATTAAGAGAATAGAATAAACAAATGCTGCAAGTATGGCAAGGTACACTTGCCTGTGATCCTGGCTCCAACTGCTACTCTGGTATCGACGGGATCTGCATGTACTCCTCTGATTGCTGAAATAAATATTACCATCAGGTTCAAAAGATATCAAATAGCTAGAATTGCCTATCCATAAGTCCAATTTGGATATAGGGGCAAAAGTGAGAGTTTCTGGTCAAAGCGGGGTCCACATGTGGCCCGCTTTGCACCGAAAAACGTGTCAGAGACAATATTCTTCAAATTCGTCAAACTTAGTGTCCACAAGTCCAAAACGACGATACGAACCCAACGGAATGTCCAGAACTGGATTCCGATGAGCCAATCACAAAATCGCCCGTCAAGTGGAGCCGTGGGGCCCACGATATGCGATTTTGTCAACCTTCTCAGAATCGAACCAAACTTGGGTCATAGGACCAGCGTATTGCTACGAGTCTGATGGCACAAGTTTCGTTTCGATACAATGTGCGTACACAAAGTTACAACAAGTTCCAGAACAGGGTCGATACGGGATGTTGTCGACGAATACACGTTAATTCCGGTATGCACGCACATCTAAATCAACTTCCGTGAAATCCCACACGTCCGTATTAATGGCACACACCTTTCGGTGAAGTCCACACACGACCAAGTCGTCATTTAGCGGGGCGCACCCAGTTTCGGGGAAAAATAGGATAATTATTTCCTGATTTTGGGTCGCAGTTTACGATCGCCACAGGACGCGACACGCCGAACCAATGGCACGGGTATCGAGAGGGTCATGCAGTCTACGCGTTACAGCAGACAGAACAGAAAATGGGACATCGAGGAGAGAGAAACAGTCACCTGAACAGGGCTCCGAATACGCGTTTCCGCGAGGTGACGCGACGCTCGGCCGGCCGGAGGCTAGGGTTTCTGCTGCTGGAGATCGCCGGGGAAGCTCGGCAGAGCTGGAGGCGGCCGGAGGAGCTCGTTGTGGCGGTGCTGGTGGCGGCCGGGGCTGCTACAGGTCGTCGGAGGAAGAAGGTGGCGGTGGCGGCTGGTTTGGGAGAAAGGGTGGCCGAGGTCGGGGGTTAACGGTGATGGTGATGGTTGGGGGTTCGTCGACGGTTGCTGGAGCGTAGAAGCGGCGGAGGCTGGTGGAGCTATTGGCGGAGGCAGGGCTCGGGGTCGGTTGGCTGGAGAAGAGCGGTGGTGGATGTGGTGATGGTTGGGGGTTTTTGTCACGCCCCAGTCCCAAAATACACGGGACCACGCCATGTGGCATTGGCCAGGTGACACGACTCAGAAGGATATCCCAATTTAATGGATCCTATCGGAGCGTGCTACGCTGTCCTAAAATACTAACAAGTCTAATATGCTAATATATAACAGGTAATGTCTAATCTCATCCACAGAATACAATATCATAATGCTGAAACAAATGCTGGTAAATAAAATACAAGTGTCTGAATATCCATAATACATCTGAAATAGTCTGATGGGGACAAACCCACTGAAATACAGAAATGTAAATAAAGTGCAGAAAGAAGTAAGATAACTAGACTAGAGTATCAACTAGCTAGATATGAAAACTCTAGTCCGAAACAGCTGCGTACTCAAATCACGGGAACTCCCCTGGAAATGCCTCGAAGTCCTCAATCAGGAATCCTGTCTCTACTCCTGCTCCGTATATGGTCGGGTACAAGTGCTCGTCCGGATCTGGAAGGGAACCAGGTCCTTAGAGGAACGTAACAAGATACAAAAATGCATGCCATAAAGTAAATACTATGTAAACTCAAGGGTAATCTAACCAGCTAAGTGAAATGCACTTTGAAGACAACCCTGGTACGTATGGGTAGGTGAAAGGTATAAAGCATAGCGTCGAGCCAGAGGCTAAGTACCTGACATTAGCTGTAAACTGGATGCCAGGAGTATATGCTGACTACATCACCGATCATGATAGCGCGCAGCTAGTAACCTCTGTCGGATGTATCGACAAGCATATATGCCCATAACCGGGTAACCTGAGCCCATAATCGGGTAACACATGGCCCATAACCGGGTAACACTGAGGCTCACAGTCCCGCAGTTTACTCTGAAACTACGGTAGCCAAATGTCGGTCCCATACGCCTACTAATTGTCTTCCCCACCCAATGTTAATGTACAAGTCGCGAACGCGATGTGGACATCTCATACTATGATGCAAGTCGCTACAGAAATAAACAACTAAGCTAAATGCCGTCACACGTGTTGCTCATACTGATGGCCAGTCAGTCATGAAGCACGCGTCCCTATATGATCTCACTATGTGACGTGTAATGATACGTGTCAAGGCCTAGAAAGTCATATTGATAACTTCTCAACTTTAGGTGGGTCCACTAGACACTAGGTCAGACACAAGTCCTACCGTCAACGCCTTCGTTAACTGCACCCGAGTCTTCTCGGAAGCGCACAGTTTAATATTAAAATAATAAAATATGCAACTAGATAAACATATGAATTTAAACAGTAACAACAAGTCAAGGTATACTTGCTTGGAACTCTGGTGTGCACAAGCAATGCTCCGGAACCAGCAGTCAAGGTAGCACCGTCTCGGATGCCTACGAACAGATAACAATAATTATAAATTACTACCTTACACTATGCTTAATTACCTATGCTAACATAGTACATGTATACATATATAACACATGTACATATATATACATTAAGTAATTTAATCACATACCTACATATATATACAGTTATGCATATAGACATATTTATTTTTATACATTATACATATATATATAAAGTACCAACACATCAATACGTAAATACATTAAATAAGTATTTTAATATAAATACATAAATTGTAAACCCCCTCGATTTATTCTGTAGATAGTTAGGGTGGATTTGGAAAATTTTAGTTTTAGCAGCAGATGTTGAGGTTTAGAGTGGAGATAGGTTTGTCTGGTATTTAATTTATTTAATTAAAACCCTTGGCGCGCCCTAACATTGTTTAATCATTCGGAGCCCAATAGCAGCCCATAAATTCCATCGGACTATTGTACTTCTGACTTGACTCGCCAATTTAGGCACTGGACTTTTCGTCACACAAAAATCAAATCCGTTGTGCCTTAAATTAATCGCACAACTTCCCGTATCCTAAAATCCATATTTAATTCCGTGTCGGACACCTGTGTCGTTACCCTCAATTTTGAGATACCAACTTAACCCATTGAGTCGGACCAACTAAAGGGTCCAAGACTGACTCCAAGCCTCCATCATTTTTGACCTTTGTGTCATTTCCGAATTTTGACCCCAAGTGCCCCCATTTAATTTAAAAGCGCGGGACACTTAAAATCCTATTTAAATCGAAGATACCGATTTTGCCTAATCCTATTTTTAATCCCCAATTAATCCCGATGGTCATTAAATTAAACCCGTGCCAAACACCCAACACCCCCTCACCATGCAAATCACCAAACACAATTTTCTCCATAATATTTGCATCATTTCATGTGTTCGTGCAATTTTTCGAATTTAAGGGGCTTAGTTGCAATTTATTGAATTAGGTGTCATCTCCTCATTGGCCCAAGCCAATGAAGAAGGCACCCTCACCCTTGACAAGTTCAACCCAACCCCACTCTCCCCTTGGGATGAATAAATTTTCTCCATGGGAAATCCAGGCCATTCATTTGAATTAGGAATTATCCCCACCACCCACTCACATCACCACTCCCTATAAAATATCTTTTTACTACACACTTCCCAACCAACCCTAATCCCCAAACTTGGGAAACCCCCACCCTCTCTCTCTCCTCCCTACCTACACTCACAGCCGACTTTCTTCTTCCTTTTGTTCTTCTTCTTCCTTTTTCCTTCTTTCTTTCTTCTCCCTGGAGAGGAGCATCCGACCGATCAAGCTCAACTCCAGCGGCTGACTTTACTCCAGTCCGGTCGGCCCTCATCGCACCGGCTGCTCCTCCACGATCTACTGCTCCGGCGGTTGACTCACCCGCTTCGATCTCCACCTCCACCCGACGGCGGCTCCTCCACAGCAGTCTCCTCCGGCTGTTCACGATGACAGCCACGCTCTCTGATCGACGAGATCCTCTAGCAGCAATAACTGGTGGCTTCCAGCGAACTCGAGCCATGGCGATCTGTCCTTCGCACTTGGCGAGCTCCGACGAGCATGAGCACGACAGTCGACGGCCATGGCGAATCGAGCGGCGTTCCTCGGCGAGCGTCTCGCGTCTTCTCCGGCGATCTGCTCTCAGCACCGACTTCTTTCTGGCGACAACGATCGACACGATGAGTTCTTCCCTCCTCGATTACTTGATTCTTGCCCCTTTCTCTTTACTTTCTAAATTGTTTCTTTGAATTTTGATCGTAGAACACCAAGAGTAATCTCTGAAAACTTCTTTTTATTTTTTTTATAACGATTTGTTTGTTGAATTGTCTCGGAGGAGAACATTAGTTCAAATTTGACGCACTTCGGTTCAGGAGCTTGAGGGATCGAGGTTCTTGGGATTTAGATCACTTTTCCTCGGTTCCTGCCGTGTCCGCGAGATGTACCTGGACACAACTTCAGTTTTGAACACTTACAGGTACTGCCGGCCACCGACGGGCTCCGGTCTACTGCAGGCACCCGACCCGACTGATCGAGCTTTTCCCCCCAGCTCGGCTGTGCGGTATCCCCGCAGCGACGGTGCGACTTCCCGTCCGCCCATCCGTCCTCCTCCCTCATCCGGTCTTCTCCACCCCGAGATCATCACCAACATCACCACCCCGAGATCATCGCCACCCCGTCGTTGCCAACGCAACCAGCCACCACCACCCTGTTGACCAGGTTGTTCTCCAGCCAACCCCCGGTCGACGCCGCCACGTTGAGGTCGACTCTCTCCCCCTCTCTTGATTAATAGTTATGTTGAGTTCTTTAACTAGGGTTTAAGTGTTAATGTTTATATAATTGTTTTGTGTTGATAATGAGCATGGGATAATGACTTAAGATTGGGTTTAATGAGGTTTAATGTGTTGGTAGGGTTTATGTAATATAGTGTTTTCCTTGAGCTTATATGTATGTGTGTTTGAAGGGTTAATGTAGGTTAGGGATCATTATTTACATAAATTAAAATGATTTTAAAATGTTCTGCATGGAGGTTTAGATTTAGTGTTTGCAAATAAATTATAAAAATGATAAAGGACTTTTCATGGAGGTTTAGGTTTTGATTTTTAATAAATGGCCTGGACATATTACATGGTGGGAAAAGTGCTAAATAAATTAAGGAGGATTAAATTATGGATAAATAGGATTCTAATATTTTGAACGTTGATGAACACTGAGGAACACGTGGTTGATTGTGGGCTAGTGTGTAGAATAAAACCACCAATCTGTAATTTGGGGACTGAAAATTTAAATATGGTCAAATTAGAGTAGTACCTTGTGATTTGGTAACAGAGTTATGATACGAAGGGTTGATAATCATTAATTATGTTTTGAGGATGGTTCGATGATAGTGTACAGATGACTAGTTGATTTGATGTATCGTACCGATAGTCAACTGTGGTCAATCCCCTAGCGACTTGTCCCTGTGAGTCGTAACTGAGACAGAGCATATGTACAGATGTGTGTAACATCCCTGTTTGTCGAGTGTTAGAGTTTGATTTAGGTTTGTATCTCATCTCTAGGTACTGCGGGACCTGAGGGCTTGGACGTGGTACCGGGACCCCGTCATCAGCAGCCTCGCGCAGGCAAGTGTACCTTGCCACCATGTATTTCAGTTTACAGATATTGTTGTTCTTTATGTACTCGTGCACATTTTTATGTTGACGTTCGATACTCCGTGTCTGGTTCACAACCGGGTGTTGACATTCGACGTAACGTCTTAGAATAATTGCTAGATGCTTCACAGCACCTCGATGCACGTACCTGAGTACTTCAATACCCCAGGACACACTCATACACTGTGATCGTGCCAGATTCATGTATCCTGATACTGACATCATGACCAAAGACTGGGACGACCTTAGGGTCGCGTTTGTTGAGTTAATTCTTAGTGTCGAGACTGTAGTTAGAGGTTCAGGTTCAACACACAATCGTTGACCGCTTGGGAAGGGGAAGACAGTTACTAGACGTTTGGACTACTCTGTACGCGCTTATATATATGTAGTATTTTGTAGTGATACCTGTATCTAGTGTAGCTGTTTCACCAGTGTAACTCTTTGCCCGGAGCTGCGGTACGTGCCGTGTGTTTCCGTGTCCGGAGCTACGATTTTATTTTAGAAAGCCCACGCGTCGAACATTGTCTTTAAACTGTGTCACACTAGTTTGGTTATGATATAGTACCTTGTCGTGCACTTGTATTTTTTGTTTACTTGGCATGCTGTATTTCTGTACCTTGTTACGTCCCTCTGAGGACCTGGTTCTCCGCCAGTTTTGCAGCATAGATGATTACAGAGCATTTGGAGTTGCTGTTGGAGTTGCAGGTCTTGCGGCCATGGTACCAGGTACTCATGCTGTTGTAGCCTAGTTTTTATATCTACCGGCATTATAGTTATTTTATATTATTTATTTCATCAGCTGTTGTAGCCTAGTTTTTATAGACTCGTACTTCTCCTCGAGTCTATTCGAGTTAGTGTATTATTGGGCGGCCGACTCTAACACATATAGCTCTTTCTTGTATACTGTTGTGTATTGTGGATTGAGACATAGAGGTTTACATTTATGGAATATCTAGATAGTGCCCTTTATATTACAGCTTATACGTATTCGAGTCAGACCAGAGTCTGGTCGAATGCGTAGCTGGCGTGTCACGTATTCCTGGTCCTACTTATTTTGGGAATGGGGCGTGACATATTTTTGTGGTGGCCCATGCAGGTCCGATTTAAATCGTCTTGGTCACCTGACTGTGCCAAGCGAGCCTGCCAATTAGGAATAGATGTTATGATTGTTGAATAGGATCTCAATCCATAATCGATTTAAAAACTCTTTGTATGTGATTATCGCCCTTGGACTTCCACTTTGCATTCATTCAATCTTCGTCAATATCGATATCCTTGTTCCTCGTCCCCTATTGTTCGGGGAGACGAATGCTTGTGACTGATGACTTCCCTCCAGAAGAAGATCGAAGACCAGACGACAGAAGATATAATTCGTATACCTTTTTCGAAGAAGATTGTTACCTTATCAGGATAGATTGATGGGTTCTTTGGATTCTAGATCTAGTATGGACAGTTGGCAAGAGAGTTGGACCCACTAGTACACTACCCGTGCTTGGGGTAACAGTGATCTTGGAAGTACTGAGAGTTAGAAGGATTGTTGATCATGACCTAGAATAATTTATAAAAATGTATCGCCCGATGATGGAAACTAGTGGTTGGATACGACATCAATGATAGGAATGATGATATTATGGACTAGAGGAGATAAAAAAATTAGTATCTCACTTAGAAGATAATGATCGGATTCCAGAAATTCTAGTATGTGCTTGAGTGATACCATCATTGTACTTGTGACTTGGACAGATAAATAACAAAAAGAAGGAATTTGAGGAACTCAGTTTTTCTCTTCCTCCAAATCTGATAGTTCCTTGGGTAGGTGAGATCTTCAAAAACATATGTTCTCCTACTTGGAACTCTAGAGGTCGTCGATGTACATTTTTCCAGTGCTCCTGTCTGTCCTGCGCTGCTCGCAGGTGCCTTTGAATCTTCTTTACTTTCTCCACCGTACGAACGATCAATTCAGGTAAGGCACTTGTCACGAATCTCATCTTGGTGCCACTCTACCTATCTATTTGCTTAGTCCTGATCATTATCTAGAGGGTGGGAAAAATAATTTAGGTTGGATACTATAAGTCATCAGGTAACTAGGAGTTAACCACTATGATTTGCTATCCTAGGTACTAACTATATTTGTATGGTTAACCTGGTGGTCTAAGGATGATGCTTCCTTCCTTCAGTCTAGTATAGCATTGTACGTCTTAACCAGTCCATGTCTAAGACAACGTCGGAGTTTGGTATTGGAAGTACCAAAAATTGCGCTCTCATTACTCTACTATATACGACTATCGAGCACGTTTTAATATTGCTGGCAATCGATACGATGCCTACTCCAGTAAAAAAAAAAATTCCAACACTTTGGCAGTGGGGAAGTGGCTAGTTGCATGGTTACGAATTTACTAGATATGAAAGACAGTGTAGTGCTAGAATCAAATAATGCGGTTGCAGGTAATGATATAACTAAAATGGTACCTGTAATGGTTTTACCTCCCGGTTCTTCTGTAACTGTGGCTAATGCAAAGGCCTGCCCGTGCCTTTGCCCTCCAGACTGCTGTCCGGTTTTGTTGAACTGGGTCTCCTGGGTGGCCAGGGGTGCTCCCCTCTGATATCCTCCAGATGTTGAGGGTTGCATCCTCTGAGATGGTGCTCCTGGTTTCTGCCCGTTCTGAGGTGCTGCATCCCTGCGTTGTGGGCAGTCTTTTGCCATATGTTGGATAGCTCCACAAATCATGCATAGCCCGTTCTTCTGTCTACAGTCTCTCATATAATGTCCCTTCTTGCCACAATAGTGACAAGTTTGAAGCTCCTTGTGCTGATAGGGTCCTATCGTCTGCTGTATCTGGTTTTGTGGACGACGGATCGGTCCTCCTACTCCGGGCTGGTTTCTGGCCGGTATAGTTGGGTTAGAGCGTCTTGCTCCATGGCCAATAGCTTCTTGCACTCTTACCTCGGAAAGAACCTCCTCGTAAGAGATTCTTGACTGCATCGTCGTATACCTCTGGAGCTCGAAGATGAGGCCGTGGTGGAACCTCTTGGCCTTCTCCAGCTCATTCGGTATCAAGATGGCACCGAATCGACTCAGTCTGCTAAACTCTGCGTCGTAGGCGTCGACGGTCATATTTACCTGTTCCAAGTGCAGAAACTGGGAGTATAGGGCATTTCGAACTGTGGCGGGGAAGTACTTTGCGTTGAAGTACTCCAGAAATTGTTCCCAAGTCTGGTTTTTGCCGACGCTATGTTCTATAGAATCCCACCAGTGATGGGCGTTGCCTAAGAGTTGAGCTCTCACGGCGGTCATCCACAAGTCGGGGGAAAGTTGTGAACCTTCCAGCAGCATTTCTGTGTTGGAGATCCAGTCTGAGATCTCCTCAGGAGTTTTGCTGCCTTTAAAGGTTCTCGGGCTCATTTGGCGGAAGCCTCGAACAGTGCCCACTGGTTTGACATGTGTTGGTGCCGGGGCAGTTGTTCTCTCTAGAGCCGTCATCAAGGTATGTCTCAGGGCTTCAGTATGTTTCCACTGAGACTGTCTCAGGGCTTCAGTCTGTTGCCATTGAGTCTGCAACATGGCTTGGAGGAACTGGAATATTTGAGGTTGGCCCTCAAGCTATGGCATCAGGGCAGAAAGGGTTGGAGGTAGAGGCAAAGGTGTCTCTGCCTGTGGTGTTGGGGCCTGGGAAGTTTGCCCTTCTTGCCGGGCTGGTGTTGTCTCCTGGGTAGGGTTCTGGTGAATGAACGGGGTTGCCGGCTAGACCAGCATCCTTCTGGGGGATTGGTCTCTCGGGGTAGTCGGGGTTCCTTGGACATCGGGCGAGGGGTCTGTTGCTAGGTCAGCCCCATCAATCGCATGTCCACCGGGTATGTCCATATTTCTGAAGAAGATAGATAAATTAGAAAGGTACGAAGGAAATAATAATAATCAAGCTGGATGCAAAAATTTAAGAATGAAGTCATAGTGGATGAGACCTAGTGTTCCTATCCTAGTGCAGGCTTGCTGGGGATGTAATCATACCACTAGCAATTAACTAGACCTGTATGGGCCACCACTAAAATCATGTCACGCCCCAGTCCCAAAATGTAAGGAACTAGGCCACGTGGCATTGGCCACTGACACGTCACTAAGGGTTTAATCCAATTTAATGGACCCAAAGGGACGTGCTACGCTGTCATAAAATACTACAAGTTTAACACAGGTAAATCTAATCTCATCCACAGGAATATCATGAATATGGGAATAAGTGCTGAAATATATATAGTGCTAAGTCTGAATGTCATAGTACACATCTTGTGGGAACAGACCCACTACAAAAGATAATAATAGTGCAGAAATAAGATAGACTAAAGTATCGTCTATCAATGTAGGTAACTCCAGCTCCAGGTGATCTAAAAGTTCAGGCAGACTCTGTGGGTAGCTCTTCTAGCTCCTCCTCGATAGCATATCTGGTCTCCTGTCGAGGCCCATATACCGTAGGGTAGAAGGCCTCATCTAAACCTGGCAGGGAACCAGGTCCTCAGTGGGACATAACAAGATACATAAAACACATACCATGTATAAATACTGAATAAAGTAAATAAAGGTGTGCTAACCATCTAGTGAATGCAATGTAAAGACAATATTGGTACGTATGGGTAGGCGTAGGCATAACGGCCAGCATCCTATAGAGTGTGGTATCTGCAAAGTCCGTCATTCCGAAGAATGAGGTATCTGAATATAAACAACGTCCACACTCTAAGGGATGTAGTATCTGCAAGTATATATAACGTCCGTATCACTCCGAAGAGTGCGGTATCTGCAATAAAGAAGTTGGGTGTCCCATACGCCTACTAGTTGTCTTCCCCGCCCAATGCGGTAATACAAGTCGAATCCACAACGTGTAAACCACGTAGCTAAATGCCAAGTCCTAACTTTCCTGAATTTCCTGATTTTACGCTAAGCCGTGATGCACGTCACATGTACTGGTAGCTAATCAACTACGTAAACTTGTATCCCAAAATGAATTACAACCTTGTTGTGTGTACCCGTGTCAGGGTCTAGGAGGATATTAGGATACCCTCGCAGCTGTTGGTAGGTCTGCTAAAGTCTAAGTCAGTTACACTACTTGTCAACGTATCAGTTGACGGTACCCGAGGCAATCTCAGATACTTACTGTTATATGTAAATTTACTGAAAATAACATTCAACAGTTAATAATTTAAACAGTAAAACTTGGCAAGGTATACTTGCCTACTCCTCTGTGCTGGAAGTACAAAGAACCTGTCTTGTAGTCAAGTCTGAGGGGTCCTGTGACCTGGGGTCACTGACTGTGTTGCAGGTGTACTCTGTTCAGGACATGCAGGGTTCGTGAATTAATATTTAAATAAAGCGTACAGTCCATTATATAGTATATATTTACTTCAGTATAAATAAAAGACATTATATTTATAATTAATACATATATACAGATTTAGAGCATATAAATATATAAACATAATATTTATATACTAGATAAATATATGTTCATATATCTATATAGAATAGCTTATGTAAACAATCATATAAACATATATGATAATAGTACTTATATAAATATAAATATAAATATATATATACATATATATATATATATATATATATATATATATATATATATATATATATATATATATATATATAGTGGTAAAAAATATACATATATACATATAATGATATATGTATTTATAATAATATAATATAGTTATATATATAGCATTTATATACTTATGTAAATAAAGACATAATAATATATAATAATATTACATATCGTGTGTATATATATATATATATATATATATATATATATATATATATATATATATATATATTCATAAATACATATAGAGATAAATAAATAAATATAAGTTCATATATATTTATATACATGTATACAAATGCAAGAAGAAATAATAAAATATATATATGTTATATATATATTTTATATATTACATAATATTTATATATGTAATAATATATATATATACATATAAAATATAAAGTAATATAATATACTTATATGCACATATATAGCTTAATATAGCTTATATATATATATATATATATATATATATATATATATATATATATATATATATATATATATATATATATATATATATATATATATTATATTCTTATATGTACATATATACTATAAAAAAATATAAATACATATATATATATATATATTTAATATATATATATATATATTCTGTAATAATATATATATATAAATAATATATTTTCATATATAGAATATAGAATATATACATATATGTAAATATATGTACATATATATGAATAAAATACATATGTATATAGTATTATATATATATATATATATATATATATATATATATATATATATATATATATATATATATATATATATATATATATATATATATATATATACTGAATATATATAATAAATTATAATATATATAAGTATATATATATTATCATATACATATATATATACTTATATATATTATAATTTATTATATATATTCAGTATATATATATATATATATATATATATATATATATATATATATATATATATATATATATATATATATATATATATATATATATATATATATATATATATATATTATAAAAATAAAATAAAAAGCATATATATATACATATAATATATAATAGTAATAATATATATATATATATATATATATATATATATATATATATATATATATATATATATATATATATATATATATATATATATATATATATATATATATAGTATTTAGTATATATATAAATAGTATAATACATATTATATACTATAAAATAATAATATATAGTAATATAGTATATATTATATATTTAACTATATACATAAATATATATAAATAAATGAAATAAATGCATATAAATAATAAAAATGCATAAATACATATACATATAATTATTATATATATACATATATTTACTGTAAATATAATACTAATTATATAATGCATAATATATATATTTATAAATATATACATAATATATTATATATAAATATATATGTATAAATATACATAGATATATATATACATAAGTATACATATTTAAATACATATTAATTATATAATAATAATATATGTATACTGTATAATATACTGTATATATACAGTAATATAATAATATATAATTAAATATATATATAATAATATATATTAATATATATTAATATATAGATATATATACATATATACATACATATATAATTTACTACGTATTTATACGTATATAGGGGGGTATATACCTGACAGGTGGGGGACCCACTGGGCTTGCCGCCGGTGGGAGGACGGCGGTGGAGCGGTCGGCGGCTGGCCGGGACGGCGGTCATAGCAGCAGTGGCTGCTAGCAGTGACAGCAGCAGCGGCGGCTTGCAGCAGTTGCAGCGGCGGCAGCGGCGGCGGAGGCAGCGGTGCAGGTGGTCAGGACGGCGGGGGAGGGGGCGACGAAGGGTTCGGGGGGGTGTGGCGGTGGTCAGTGGTGGTGGTGGTGGTGGCGGTCGGGGTGGCTCCGGAGCTGTGGGCAACGAGAGTCGGCGGGGTGGCTGGCGGTGGCTGGCGGTGGCTGGGGGCGTCGTGGGGCGGTGGGGGCAGGGTGGTTCGGCGGAGGGCGGTGAGGCGAAGCCGATGGGGGTGGTGGCGATGGACCAAGGCGGTCGAAGGCGGCATTGGGGGAGGTCGGGGATGCTGGTGGTGGGTTGGTGCGGGTGATGGGGTTGGGCCTGTGGGGGTTGCAGGCGGCGGAGGCGGTGGCCAGGGAGGGTGGCCGTCGGCCGGGAGGGAGCTGGGTGAGGGGCGAAGGGGTCGGTGGCGGTCCGGTGGGCGGAGGGTGGCGGAGCTGGAGGTGGTATGAGTTCGGAATGAGAGGGGGGGCGGGTATATATAGGGTTAGGGCCAATGGCATGGTGTGTAAATAGGTTGAAGTCCAAGGGCATTTAGGTAATTTGGTTTTCTAGATATTTATGCTGATATTTTTGGGATATTTTGGTGGGTCCCAAGGCCACATGGACGGTCTACGATCACCGGCCAATGAGGTATTGACACCTCACATGGAATTTTGCAGAAAAACCCCTGTAAATTCATAAATTGCATATAGGTCCTAAAATTGGGAATTTGCGTAAATACGCAATTTGTCTGATTAAAAATACTGATTCCTAAAAATACTGAATTGAACAGAAATGAGGGGAAAAGCTGGGGGAGTGCCTTGGGGTGTGGGGGTGAGCCTGGGCAGGGGCAGGGCCTGGTTCTTTGGGTGATACGGGTCATCGTATCTATTAATTAATAAATACTCCGCACGGTGTTCTCTAATTATTTAGAGGCAGGTAGGGCCATAATTTTAATACGGTGTCAATATACTAATTGTAGTATATTCAAAGTAGAATATTATCGTATTTTTGGTTGGGCAATACAGGTACCTGCTGGGCCTCTAATGTCTGTTGGAACAGAGATGGGTAAAGAGCAGGAAATAAATTAATAAATAAATACGGATGTTTGTAATAATATTTGTGCATCTCAAACGAGACTCAAAATAAAGTATCTGGGAGTTGCACAAAATTCAAAAAAATAGACTAACATGTCTAGGATAGGTATGTGAACTTTGTTTGGGGATAACAGCTAGTGTAATGCTCTAATTAATTGGGTAATGGGCAGGTATATCAATAGGATATGTAAGCAAAATAAATTTTAAAAAGTTGCAATAATTCTAATTAGCTAAAATAATCCTAAATTACTGAAATCTGGTCGAGGGAGTTTACAATCTACCCTCCTTAGAATATTTTGTCCTCGAAATAAAAACAGACATATAATGAGAACGAAAGATTGATTTGAAATAGGACATAGACATATAATCATAGCTGAAGATTGATTTGAAATATTAGGACATACCCTGTTCTCAAAATAGATGGGGGAAATGTTATCGAATATCCTCTTCTTGTTCCCAGGTTGTCTCGCCTGGTGCATGATATTTTCATGCAATACGAACTTGAGGGATAGTCTGGCCTTGCAACACCTTCTCGTTATGATCTAGGATCTCTACGGGCTCCTCCTGGTACGATAGCTTGGATCGATGGTGATCTCTGAATGGTCCAGCACATGACTTGGGTTCAGAGTGTATCTCCTCAGCTGAGATACGTGGAAGACGTCATGTACTCCTTCCAAGGTCTGAGGTAAGGCTAGCTTGTAAGCAACTTCTCCGATGCGTTCTAACACATCGAAGGGTCCGATGTACCTCGGGCTCAGTTTTTCTCTTCCTCCAAATCTGATAGTTCCTTGGGTAGGTGAGATCTTCAAAAACACATGTTCTCCCACTTGGAACTCTAGAGGTCGTCGATGTACGTTTTTCCAGTGCTCCTGTCTGTCCTGCGCTGCTCGTAGGTGCCTTTGAATCTTCTTTACTTTCTCCACCATACGAACGATCAATTCAGGTCAGGTACTTGTCACGAATCTCATCTTGGTGCCACTCTACCTATCTATTTGCTTAGTCCTGATCATTATCTAGAGGGTGGAAAAAAATAATTTAGGTTGGATACTATAAGTCATCAGGTAACTAGGAGTTAACCACTATGATTTGCTATCCTAGGTACTATCTATATTTGTATGGTTAACCTGGTGGTCTAAGGATGATGCTTCCTTCCGTCAGTCTAGTATAGCATTGTACGTCTTAACCAGTCCATGTCTAAGACAACGTCGGAGTTTGGTATTGGAAGTACCAAAAATTGCGCTCTCATTACTCTACTATATACGACTATCGAGCACGTTTTAATAGTGCTGGCAATCGATACGATGCCTACTCCGGTAAAAAAAAAATTCCAACACTTAGGCAGTGGAGAAGTGGCTATTTGCATGGTTACGAATTTACTAGATATGAAAGACAGTGTAGTGCCAGAATCAAATAATGCGGTTGCAGGTAATGATATAACTAAAATGGTACCTGTAATGGTTTCACCTCCCGGTTCTTCTGTAACTGTGGCTAATGCAAAGGCCTGCCCGTGCCTTTGCCCTCCAGACTGCTGTCCGGTTTTGTTGAACTGGGTCTCCTGGGTGGCCAGGGGTGCTCCCCTCTGATATCCTCCAGATGTTGAGGGTTGCATCCTCTGAGCTGGTGCTCCTGGTTTCTGCCCGTTCTGAGGTGCTGCATCCCTGCATTATGGGCAGTCTTTTGCCATATGTTGGCTAGCTCCACAAATCATGCATAGCCCGTTCTTCTTTCTGCAGTCTCTCATATAATGTTCCTTCTTGCCACAATAGTGACAAGTTTGAAGCTCCTTGTGCTGATAGTGTCTGATTTTATGGACGACGGATCGGTCCTCCTGCTCCGGGCTGGTTTCTGGCCGGTATAGTTGGGTTAGAGCATCTTGCTCCATGGCCAATAGCTTCTTGCACTCTTGCCTCGAAAAGAACCTCCTCGTAAGAGATTCTTGACTGCATCGTCGTATACCTCTGGAGCTCGAAGGTGAGGTCGTGGTGGAACCTCTTGGCCTTCTCCAGCTCATTCGGTATCAAGATGGCACCGAATCGACTCAGTCTACTAACCTCTGCGTCGTAGGCGTCGACGGTCATATTTTCCTGTTCCAAGTGCAGGAACTGGGAGTATAGGGCATTTCGGACTGTGGCGGGGAAGTACTTTGCATTAAAGTACTCCAGAAATTATTCCCAAGTCTGGTTTTTGCCGACGCTATGTTCTATAGAATTCCACCAATGATGGGCGTTGCCTAAGAGTTGAGCTCTCACGGCGGTCATCCACAAGTCGAGGGAAAGTTGTGAACCTTCCAGCAGCATTTCTGTGTTGGAGATCCAGTCTGAGATCTCCTCAGGAGTTTCGCTGCCTTTGTCAGGGTCCACCTGGATGCCTTTGGCGGTGATAACAAATCCCAGAAATTTGCCACTAGATACGCCCAGGAAGGACTTCGTAGGGTTCATCTTGAGTTGATGTCGGCGCATTAACTCGAATACCGTCCTTAGGTCCTGAATGTGATCATCCTTGAGGCGGCTCTTGACGGCTATGTCGTCTACGTAACACTCTACTATTTTGCGTAAATGTTCATGGAATATGCCGCTCATAGCCCGTTGGTATGTAGCCCCGGCGTTCTTCAATCCGAAGGGCATGACCGTATAGCAATACACTCCCAACGGGGTGCGGAAGGCAGTGTGCTTCTCGTCTTCAGGATGCATCTTGATCTGATTGTATCCTGAGAACCCGTCCATGAAAGACATGCGTTCAAAACCGCAGGTGTTGTCGATCATGATGTCCGTGATGGGAAGAGGAAATTCATCCTTGGGGCAGGCCGTATTCAGATCTCGGTAATCGATGCAGATACGTACCTTCCCATTTTTCTTCATGACTGGGACAACGTTGGCGACCCAGTCGGGATGTTGTTCTTCCCGGATGAACCCACAGGCTATCAGCTTTTTGACTTCAGCTTCAATGGCGTCCATCATGTCCGGTCGGAATCGGCGTTGGTGCTGCTTCACAGGCTTTGAGTCAGCCAATATGTTGAGTTTGTGAGTAGCCACCTTCGGGTCTAGGCCCGGTATGTCTCCATAATCCCATGCAAAGACGTCGATGTATTCCTTTATCAGCTGTATGATTTCTTCCCTTTCGGCTGGTGGAAGATTGTCACTGATAAATATCGGCTTTGGCGAAAGCTCACCCCCAACATCGATTTGGATAACTTCGTCTTTGGTTGGAGGTTCCCTCTGTTCGAAGCAGAATTCCCACTGTGTATCCATTTGTTGAGCCCAAGAGTCATTCTCAAACGGCTCAAGATCTCGTTCCTCTGCTTCTGAGGGATCTGTCATCACCATATTTGCTGATAGTGCTTGTTCGGGAGTCGGGGGGTGACGAGCCGTCCCTGTGACATCCGCCGGGAATGGAGGCACATATCTGCTCAGAGGTGATATGGACATGGCAGCTTTTATGGACTTAACATCACTGGCGTACTTAGAGTTAAGTACGGATGTTAGGTGTAGGTGACCTTGCCCGGGTGTTTTGGAACACCCCAGCTTCAGTGCTCCAGAGGAGGTCTTCGAATCTTCTTCGGCTCGGAGGCCCAGAGGGATGATATCTTGAGCTCGACCTTCTTCTGGGTATGCGTGAAGCCATGTTCACGGACGCATACGCGTGCTCTTCTTCCGGAAAAGACTAAGAGTAGCTCAATCGGTCGAAGATCGACCGTTTTGCTTTAGAACAACAGCAGTCAATCACAATCTTATGACTATTACAATATTGCTCTCTAGGGGCGTAATAGACATGTTGGAAGGTCCCCTCTCCTTACGCTTCTGGATTAGGCATTCGCGTAGGTCAGGAGTAGCAACCTGAGCTTGCTTTACGCCGTGGGACTTCGCATGGCGTAATTTGGAGATTCGCTTAGACTGACGTAAAGCTGAAGAGATCCTCAGTCGGCCATCGACTTCTCGCGTAATCCGGAGGGTAGGCAGATTGTTCTCTTGCTGGCGTAAAGGCCGAGAGGCTGAATATTCGCCTGCTTGCTTCCCCTTGCGGAGATCACCGCGCTCATCTGTTTTACCGTAGAAGTCAGATGTTGTTTCGCGCGTGGAGCGTGATCTGTTCTTCCGATTTGGCGTTGAGGTACCATTAGAAGTTTTGTCTGTACCGCGCGTAGCGAGAGACTGATTCCTATGCGTAGAGCGGAGTGGATACTTCTGGGTCAGCGCTGAGGCCTTGCCCGAAGTTTTGTCTGTACCGCGCGTAGCGGGAGACTGGTTCCTATGCGTAGAGCGCAGTGGATACTTCTGGGTCAGCGCTGAGGCTTTGCCCGAAGTTTTGTCTGTACCGTGCGTAGCGGGAGACTGGTTCCTACGCGTAGAGCGCAGTGGATACTTCTGGGTCAGGGCTGAGGCTTTGCCCAAAGTTTTGTCTGTACCGCGCGTAGCGGGAGACTGGTTCCTACGCGTAGAGCACAGTAGATACTTCTGGGTTAGCGCAGAGGCCTTGCCCGAAGTTTTGTCTGTACCGCACATAGCGGGAGACTAAATTTTACGTGCAGTGCACGGAGGGAGCGATGCTACCACCTCATTGGTCGGAGAGATCGGAGAGTCCACAGGAATGGTTGAGGATGTCTTGGGCATCCACACTTTGCGCAGCTTTCTGTTGTCTTGGACGGAGAGAGAGTGAGAGCTACCCCCGGTTCGAAGCGTGTCTTCGTAAGCAGACTGGTCGAAATGAACGACCAGCATCTTTTTCACGGTTCCTATAGATACCGCATCGCGTTGAGCAATTACTTCCTCGTCAGAAGAGCTGTAATCCCCAGCAGAGTCGCCATCTTGTTTGTGGTATTAAATGAAAGAATGAAAGTGTATTTCAATGACGGGGTTTGTGCGAAATCCGCGCCCTTTGGTTTACAAACAAACTTGTACAATGTAATCCTATACGAGGATGTGGGAGTACAATTTATTTAATCTGGGTATAAATTGCTATAGGTGTCTGATCTGCGGTCGATCACTTTAGCCCTTGGACCACGCGATGTTGAAGAAGTGCCGTGGAAGACAGGTAGCAGCTTCGAAGGTTGTAGGAGAGGGTGGATGCACGATGCCGAAGTCGTCGATCCCCGCTCTTTGCCTGAGCTCCGGGCTCTCTCTCTCTCTCTCTCTCCCTCTCTCCTTGTTCGATCTTCTCCAATTGTCGACCTTGGATCTGATATTGGTATTCTTGACCAAAATTTTCGACCTTGTTCCCCATTGACAGGGGCCTCTATTTATAGAGTCTTTGGTGACAGTGACCACTCCGTTGGTGTAGCAACCGAGGAGTGGAAAGTACAGCACCCTTTTACACAACGGTTAAAGTAACCAATGCCTACGTATAGATGATCTTTTGACTGAGCGGGTGATGTGGGTCCAACTAAGGGGACACAACACGTGCGGTTGCTACTAAGATCACGGCGTAAAAGCCACGTGGGTAGGTATCCATTGTGTAGAAGAGGTTGGCATAGAAGCCAAATGTCCGACACCATGGCATAGAAGCCAAGTAGGCATAGAAGCCGAACAGGCATAGAAGCCGAGTAGACGTGGAAGCCAGGCAGGCATAGAAGCCGAACAGGCATAGAAGCCGAGTAGGCGTGGAAGCCGAACAGGCACAGAAGCCGAACAGGCATAGAAGCCGAGTAGGCGTGGAAGCCGAGTAGTCGTAGAGACTGAGTGGGCGTGGAAGCCGTATGAGCACAGATCCTGAATGGGCGTAGAAGCCGCTGCATATCGTGCCAGAGTGGGCGTAGAAGCCGCTTGAGCACAGATCCTAAATGGGCGTAGAAGCCGCTGCATACCGTGCTGATGTGGACTCCTTAGCCGGAATTACGGCTTTTGAAGATATAACCAAATCTCTTGCAGAGATTTGTCATCATCTTATGCATTAAATACGGAGGCGTGTTTCGAAGGTCTGCAGGCCTTCTGTGCACCCGTCGCAGAGACGTGTCTTGAGAGAAACTGTCACCGCTCTGTGCAATTAGACGTGGAGACGTGCATCGAATCCCGTACGAAGTGCAGCTTTTGACGTGGTAGGCGGTTTGTCTGCTGCGGAGCGTAAAATAGCTCATGTTTGCCTGTGTAAAACAGGGCGGCGTATTCCCTTGTATGCAAAAGAGCGGTTTATGCTGAGGGGACTCCAGTAAACGACGGTTCGGTGATGCTTTACCAAATCCTCTGCATTAAATGCAGAGATCCGCCATCATACTGTGGGGCACGTACCGAGGGGTCTGCCATCGTTTCCAGCCGTCGTCTGGGTAGCCGTGCATCACCTTTTGTCAGGAGTCAAAGGTCAGATTCACTGCGTGACTTGACAGGTTCATTTCGGGGAAGATGAAGCATTCCTCGTACGCTATAACGCTGCTTTGAGAGCGGATGAGTTTTACGCCATGGAGGCGATGAAGAACTCTGTTCACGCTGGAGCGGCCTGGACGTACTTCACTTATGCGGATGGTCCTTTGAGCTTTATTCTTCACGCTGCATTTTAGCGGAGAAAACTCTGTTGTACGCCTGATGGCTCTGAAGGCCTCTGTTTACGCTGCTCTGTATCAAGAGGCTGCGTAGCTCTTCCCAGCGTATTTTTCATGCTTCTACAAGACCCCCTTCAGAGCTTTTAAATTCCTTGGAATTTGAAACGCTTTGAATGAAGCATGAACGGCCCCTCGTAACTCAAAACGTTTCTGAATGGAGTGTTGAAACGGTCGGTGCAGACTTTATGGCGGATTTATGGGGGACCGCTGTGATCTCTTTTGCCTATAAAAAGGCTGGAGGAGTTAGCCTGTTCTCCCCACATCTTCATCACCACGCAGAGATGATCACCGGAGTTCGCCGGGTCGATTTGAGGAAGAAGGAGATCATGTTCTTCCAGCGTGTAAGGAGCCAAAAAAGACGGCGTCTTCGAGCAAGTGTTCATTGCAACGATGGATCATGGAAGGATATCTTAGCCTCCCTTGCTCGGGATAATCAGCAACTTTGTATGGCGTTGCCCCAGGAGAGAGAAAGGGTCGTATTTGACCACACAGCTTGCAAGCTGTATCTCTTCTCCTTAGATCCCCGCGGACGAGATTAGACAAACCGTAATCTATCGTCCCCGATCGAGCTGGGTGGAAGACCCCTCAGCTGGATCGGCCATGGCGAATGGAGGATCTTCTTGTTCATTACTGTGGAAGTAAATGAACCGCCATGGAAGAAGAGGAAAACCTTCACCTGTGCGAGAACCTGTCCGAACAGATTCAGGGTGCGGTTTTCCGACGACGATGACGAGGAAGCCCTTTGTAGACGAGATTTCCCTCATATGTAGTCAAAAGAAATGAAGAGAAAACCCTTTGTAGACAGGATTTCCCTCATATGACTTTAATCTTTAATAAAATCGTCTTTCTTCTTCATATGATCATCTTGCCATATGTTGCTGTGAAGTCTGAATATGTGCAGCTTCAACACGTCTGAATCTGTACGCCGACTCTGTAGAAAGAGTGCTAGGTCCTGTCCTTTACGCATAGCGAGTAGTCCATAGAACGCTGTAGAGCATTTTGAACATTTTAGAACTGTCCTGTTGCTAGGACTGAGGAACCGCGTAGAGCTCTGAACTTCTGATAAACAGAATTTTTGTTCAGTCTTCGCCTTCAAGAGTGACTTCTCGAAAATCCCTTGGAACAGGGTCGAAGAATGGCTGTCAAAACTGAGTTGCCATCTTTTGATAGACGAGATATTCAGACTGGAGTTTGGATGAACCTCCAATTGACCCGAGAAGAGTAATTTCTCAATGTTTGAACTCTTGTATGTTTCGGGTACTTGCGATATGTTGAGGCCAAGGAGGAGTATCTTCTGTGTGAACTCCTGTAATTGATCACCTTGGGGACTGTTCGAATATACGGAAAGTCGTGGAGCGAGAAATCATCAGTCTGTAGCCTGTGAGCGTAGAACACCATCGAGCGTGAAATCGTAGACTTGTAGTTCCTGTGCGTGAAGTCATGGGTTTGTGGCCTCTTGAGCATAAAAGCTACTGAGCACAAAGGCATCCGGGCCAAAAACCTGACTTGTAGCTGTCGAACGTAAAGTTGTAGATTCGTAGCCGTCGAGCGTAGAAAGCTCATTTAGCGTAGAACTGTTTATCTGTAGCTCCTGAAAAGAAAATTTCTTCGAGCGTGAAGTCTTGCGGATCTGTTGCTTCTGAGCGTAAACTGAGCGCCATCGAGCGTGAGATCATCGATTTGGTATCTGCTGAGCGTAAAGTCGTAGATTTGTGGCCTCTCGAGCGTAAAAGCTACTGAGCACAAAGGCATCCGGGCGTAAAACCATAGACTTATAGCTTGCGAGCGTAAAACCGTAGATCTGTTGCTGTCGAGCGTAGAAAAGCTCCTTCAGCGTAGGACCTGCTGAACCGTCTTTGCACGAAAAACTTTTCGAATTTGCTGACTGTCCGTCTTTCAAGGTTAGTGGGCTGACGTGGCATCCAATCATAACCCATTATTTAATTTTGCGAGATTTGGTTAGGGTCTCGAGGAGTCCGTCTGAGGATTCGAGGAGTCGGCCCGAACTCTATATATATCCTAAAGCTTTTAGAGAGAAGACTCTTCACTATACTCCATTCGAGCAAAGGAGGTTTAAGCATAGTACCTTTTCAGGAATTTTGCATTTGATAGTAGCCATTGCCAAATTTTCATTAGTCTTGGCTAATCCGTAAGCGCGATTTGCAATCATATAAGAGCCCTCCATTTCTTTACGATTGTTTGCGCGAATTTTGGTCATCATACTAGAGGTAATATGGACGTAGTATGATACCATATTTGTTGAGGACATCCCACTGGGGGATCTTTGGTGGACCTATCATTTGTTGCGCACCAGAGTGCAAATAATAGGTTTGGGACAAGCCCTGCCAGAGGTAATATAAACGTGGCAGTTTTTGTGGACCTAACACCACTGGCGTACTTAGAGTTAAGTACGGGTGCTAAGTTGAGATAACAATCGATATCAGAGGTAATATGAACATGATAATCGATATTCGAAGTTAGGAAGGTTTGTTCAGAGGTAATATGAACATGACAAACTTCCTGGTTTGTGACTCCATCTGGGATAGAGGCACACGTCTGCTCAGAGATAATATGGACATGGCAGTCTTTGTGGACTCAATACCACTGGCGTACTTAGAGTTAAGTACGGGTGCTAAGTTGAGATGACAATCAATATTAGAGGTAATGTGGACATGATAATTGATGGCCGGACCAGAATGGTTTGTTCAGAAGTAATATGAACATAACAAACTAGCTGGGTTGTGACTCCATCGGGGATGGAGGTACACGTCTGCTCAGAGGTAATATGGACATGGCAGTCTTTGTGGACTCAACACCACTGGCGTACTTAGAGTTAAGTACGGGTGCTAAGTTGAGATGACAATCGATATCAGAGGTGATATGAACATGATAATCGATAGCCGAAGTTAGGAAGGTTTGTTCAGAGGTAATATGAACATGACAAACTTCCTGGTTTGTGACTCCATCTGGGATAGAGGCATACATCTGCTCAGAGGTAATATGGACATAGCAGTTTTTGTGGACTCAACACCACTGGCGTACTTAGAGTTAAGTACGGGTGCTAAGTTGAGATGACAATCAATATCAGAGGTAATATGGATATGATAATTGATGGCCGGACCAGAATGGTTTGTTCAGAGGTAATATGAACATAACAAACTAGCTGGGTTGTGACTCCATCGGGGATGGAGGTACACGTCTGCTCAGAGGTAATATGGACATGGCAGTCTTTGTGGACTCAACACCACTGGCGTACTTAGAGTTAAGTACGGGTGCTAAGTTGAGATGACAATCGATATCAGAGGTAATATGAACATGATAATCGATAGCCGAAGTTAGGAAGGTTTGTTCAGAGGTAATATGAACATGACAAACTTCCTGGTTTGTGACTCCATCTGGGATAGAGGCATTCATCTGCTCAGAGGTAATATGGACATGGCAGTTTTTGTGGACTCAACACCACTGCCGTACTTAGAGTTAAGTACGGGTGCTAAGTTGAGATGACAATCAATATCAGAGGTAATGTGGACATGATAATTGATGGTCGAACCAGAATGGTTTGTTCAGAGGTAATATGAACATAAAAATCTAGCTGGGTTGTGACTCCATCGGGGATGGAGGTACACGTCTGCTCAGAGGTAATATGGACATGGCAGTCTTTGTGGACTCAACACCACTGGCGTACTTAGAGTTAAGTACGGGTGCTAAGTTGAGATAACAATCGATATCAGAGGTAATATGAACATGATAATCGATAGCCAAAGTTTAGGAAGGTTTATTCAGAGGTAATATGAACATGACAAACTTCCTGGTTTGTGACTCCATCTGGGATAGAGGCATACATCTGCTCAGAGGTAATATGGACATGACAGTTTTTGTGGACTCAACACCACTGGCGTACTTAGAGTTAAGTACGGGTGCTAAGTTGAGATGACAATCAATATCAGAGGTAATATGGACATGATAATTGATGGCCGGACCAGAATGGTTTGTTCAGAGGTAATATGAACATAACAAACTCAGTTGGGGATTACAGCTCAGAGGTAATATGAACATGGCTGATTTTGTGGACCCATCACTTTCTGTGCACCTAAGTGCAAGCAATAGGTTTGAGACAAGCCCTGCTAGAGGTAATATGGACGTAGCAGTTTTTGTGGACTCAACACCACTGGCGTACTTAGAGTTAAGTACGGGTGTTAAGTTGAGATGACAACCGATATCAGAGGTAGTATGGACATGATAGACTCCCGATAAACTTCTTAGCAGGACACATCTATTCAGAGGTCATACGGACATGATAGAGCGTAACCCTACCAATTGCATTTTGGAAGTAGTTTTGTCAGAATCGAGATCCTTGCTATGTCCCACCCGAGCAGGGGAGATTAAGCATAGTACCTTTTCAGGAATTTGTCGTTGATAGGAGCCATTAATAGGTCTCCATTAGGCTGGGCTATCCTGTAGGCACCGTTCGAGAACGTTGTCTCGATCACATAAGGGCCTTCCCACTTGGGCTGGAATTTGCCTTTACTTCTGTGGGTAAGAATCATCGGCCTTCTTACGGCTAGAACTAGCTCGCCGACCTTGAACACTCTTTCCTTCACTTTATGATTAAAAGTTTTGGAAATGCGTGCTTGGTAGAGCGCGATGCGCTGTTGAGCTTGTAGGCGTTTCTCGTCTAACCTTTCAAGCTCTTGGAGCCTTAACAGGTCATTCTTTTCTCGAGTCGACTCACTAGTCACTGCTATCCTGAGCGATAGGATCTGGATTTCGATGGGAAGAACTGCCTCACTCCCGTAGACCAGTGAAAAGGGGGTACAACCTGTAGGTGTCCGTACCGTTGTGCGGTATGCCCAGAGACATTCGCCCAGCTTCTCGTTCCAGTCTCTTTTGTTTGAAGAGACGAACTTCTTCAGGAGTTTGATAATGGTTTTGTTGAAAGCTTCCGCCAAACCATTAGCAGCTGGATAATATGTCGTAGAGGCGATATTATATATTCGACTTTTATCGCAAAATCGATGAAACGCTTGGCTGATGAACTGAGGCCCATTGTCATGGATTATCCTTCGAGGAATCCCAAAGCGATAAATGACGGGGTGCTTGATGAAGCTGATCACGTCAGACGCTTTTACCTCAGCCAGAGGGATCGCCTCTGCCCATTTGGAGAAGTAATCCGTGATGGCCAGTATGAACCGGCAGCCTCTGGAGGATGACGGGTGAATGGGACCGACGATATCCATACCCCATGCTTCGAAGGGCCAGGATGCGACCGTAGGATGTAGATATTCAGACGGTTGGTGTATGAAGTCTGCATGAACCTGACAGGCTCTGCATTGTCTTGCATAGCTGATCGCGTCTATGATCATAGTGGGCCAGTAGTAGCCCATTCTCCTGATACGATCCTGTAGCTTATGACCGGGCTGATGCGCTCTGCATACGCCGTCGTGAGCTTCTCGGATAATCTACTGTGCTTCGTCGTCTGAGAGACATCTTAATAGCAGTCCGTCGTAGGTTCGACGATATAGGCAGTATAAAGATGCATCGAAATAGAAGCGTAATGATCGTCTCTTGACGGATACTGCTTCTTTGGGGTCCTCTGGCAAGATTCCGTATGCGATAAAATCTATGAAGGGACTTCTCCAGTCTCTTCCGGGGGGGATCTGTGTTCACAGCGTGGCTGCGTTCTATGTGAAGGTTGTTCTTCACACAGAATAAATCTCTGTTAAGAAGGATCACCGAATCTTGCCTTCTTATAGGGGTAGCTAAGTCCGCAGCTAGACTGGCCAGGGCATTAGCTTCCAGATTCTGAGATCGAGGTACATGCTCTAGGAAGAACCCTTTGAACGTCATGGCTATCTCGATTGTCGCTCGGTGATAGGGGATGAGGTCTGGATTCCGGACTTCGTATATTCCTCTGACTTGATTGACGATAAGCAGAGAATCACCGAAAGCTTCCAGGGATTCGACCCCCAGCTCTTCAGCGACTTGGAGCCCGATCAACAGGGCGTTGTATTTCGCCACATTGTTGGAGCATGGTTCATTAAGAGAGTATGCCCGGTAGATGACGAGTTTATCAGGAGTGACCAGGACGATTCCTACCCCTGAAACCACGTTTCCCTGGGGGCCAGTCCTGTAACACCCTGTTCTGCTCAAGCGGACTGCCGTCTCAATCGGCAATCGTGCAGCTGTCCCGACCTGCTTTGCCTCGATCAAGAAGCAAGGATATCCAGACTTGTCCCTACAGGAATCCGGCTTGGACTTTCAGAGGCTCGCTCAGACGTGTCGCTCTACCGAGGCGAATCATCCCTAAGGTGGGTGGCTACGGTGAACTTGTCTTTGCTTAGCCAGCACATATAAAACCTGGAATCATATATGCTAGTCGCTAGGTGAATCACCCCCTGCATGCTAATAAATCCAACGCACCTAGCTAAGGGAATAATCCCAACTCATATTGCTTGCTAGAACATGGAAAAGGAAATACTGCTTATATTCAGACCCTCGCATGCTAAGTCCCTTAACGATTTCATCTCTCGGACTACCTTCGGGCCCGAGCAACGTGCCTGCTTATGTTTCTAGAAACGCATGCTTGTCTGCTTGATAGTTACCGTGTTTTCATCCAAACCCCGGAAGACTACTACGTAGTCGTTCCGTGCCTGAACGAACCTGCAAGTATCCGGGACCGTTAGGTCATCAAGGCAGCCCCGAACCAGGGGAATGCATCAAGACAAGTTATTGTACAGAACCAAGATTCAAGTATCCCGTATACTCGTGTACTCGTGTTCCCGTGCACTCGTGTTCTCGTGTTCTAGTGCACGCGTGTTCTCGTGTATCTTGTGTAATCGTGTTGCCTGAGATTGGTTAAATCGTGTTGCCTGAGATTGGTTAAATCGTGTTGCCTGAGATTGGTTAACCCTGAAGTGCATGTCGCGGACAACTCGAAAATGAGGCATAGTTCCACGGACGGTCACCGGGGCACTGGGGCCGCTCCGATCCGGATGGAACTTCAAGTGTGGTTCATCGTGTGCAGGCGAGTGGTTTGCAGCATATCGTGTACTCGGTTGCATTCCACTTGGCCTAGGACCACATCATGTGTAGTCTATCGTGTGCTGGCGAGATGGTTTGCAACATATCGTGTACTTGGTTGCATTCCATCTTGGCCTTGGACTACATATGCAATCCATCGTGTATGGGCGAGATGGTTCGTAGTGCATCGTGTGCTCTCGTTGCGTTCCACTCTCGTCTGGGATTAGTCCTTTATGGCTTTGCCAGCGACTCATGTTCATATAGATAAGTCATCCTCGCTTAGCGGCTATCCGCGTGCGAGTTACTGTATCGCATCAAGTACAACTGAGCACACCAAATACTGTCCCGTTCAATAACTCTCGTGTTGCATGTTGCATATGCTATGCTCCTGAATGCTTATACTTGCCCGTGCTTGAATTAACAATGTTTGCCTTGGACAGGGAAGGAGATGGTAAGTCTCGCCGTGTTTCCTCTCATGTCGTACGGCGCACTGCCACACGAACTAGGCTATTCAATATCTGCATGAAACTGATCCTAAGGCAACTAGAAAGACAACTTAATAGTTGTGCACGGAACCTGTATTACGTGTTTGGATTTGTCGAGCATGCGAGTAGCTTCCCCACCAGTGCATTCAATGTACTGATAATCCACCAGTCTTTATGCAGGGTGCGGGAGAACCTCGTGCGGTGCGGACGCCTCCTTCGTGCGTGCTAAGGCCAGGAGTTCCCTCTGAAGCCTTGCAACGGTGCGTCCGGGACTGAAGCACATATACAAGACATAAGTTGTGAACATCGCCTGACCATCGCCTGTACATTTATTCCACAGTTGTAGCCATTTGGCATACTTTTACTGTTTCAGAGAGAGAGGCTTGAGCGACTTGTAATCTCGGCTATACGCCGCCTGTAATACATGTTTCATATCAATAAAGAGATTACTTTACTTGTTTTGATGCTTCCGCTATATTTGTCGACTCAGTGAACCTGTTACCGATCGCCTATGCGTTCATGACTCTGCTGCACTCGGACAATCTGTGCGACTCTGTGGCTTAGAACTCTTGCCGCCAGCCAATGAACCATGGTCTTGCACGGGCGTGGATCACGCTCGTGCGGCATCACGCCCGGATGGGTTAAGCGATCGTTCCGCGGGAGCGCTGGCGAGGGTGATTCCCGTCTAGCGGGAACGGCCGATTGCCTGCGGGAGATCTGGGGCGTGACAGGATGGTATCAGAGCCTGGCTTCTACGCCTTTGGACTTCGATTCGATATCTCTATTTCGAAAGCTCGTTCGTGGGTTATGTGCACGCTCTCTCTCAATGCCTCGATGGGATGTTCCAACAATAAGTCTAAATACTTTTAAAATGCGTTTTGAATGTTATGCTTGCTTGTCTGGTTGTATGCTGTGAGTGGCCTTTGTGCCAACCTGTGCGGACCCTTCGAGAGTATCGCTAGTAGCTTGTCCGATTTTCACTAACTCTAAGTTTGGTTGAATGCATCTATTCGAGGACGCCTTGAACTAGTGCACCATCCAAGACTTAGGAAAAGGTGAAACTCGAGTGCTAAGACTTCGCTATCACTAAGCTGGTTGACGTGTTCACGCTAGAAGTGTACTTCAAAAGTGCGCACGATCCAGTCTAAGCGATATGCTGATTTTGAAGCTTGTGCAAGTGAAGATCCAAATGAATAAGTACAAACGACTTGTCTAGGATTGCCTCAACCCTAGATTACTGCTTGTCCTTAGTAAGTCTCGAGGACGAGACTTTTTCTAAGTTGGGTAGGATGTAACACCCTGTTCCGCTCAAGCGGACTGCCGTCTCAATCGGCAATCGTGCAGCTGTCCCGACCTGCTTTGCCTCGATCAAGAAGCAAGGATATCCAGACTTGTCCCTACAGGAATCCGGCTTGGACTTTCAGAGGCTCGTTCAGACGTGTCGCTCTACCGAGACGAATCATCGCTAAGGTGGGTGGCTACGGTGAACTTGTCTTTGCTTAGCCAGCACATATAAAACCTGGAATCATATATGCTAGTCGCTAGGTGAATCACCCCCTGCATGCTAATAAATCCAACGCACCTAGCTAAGGGAATAATCCCAACTCATATTGCTTGCTAGAACATGGAAAAGGAAATACTGCTTATATTCAGACCCTCGCATGCTAAGTCCCTTAACGGTTTCATCTCTCGGACTACCTTCGGGCCCGAGCAACGTGCCTGCTTATGTTCCTAGAAACGCATGCTTGTCTGCTTGATAGTTACCGTATTTTCATCCAAACCCCGGAAGACTACTACGTAGTCGTTCCGTGCCTGAACGAACCTGCAAGTATCCGGGACCGTTAGGTCATCAAGGCAGCCCCGAACCAGGGGAATGCATCAAGACAAGTTATTGTACAGAACCAAGATTCAAGTATCCCGTATACTCGTGTACTCGTGTTCCCGTGCACTCGTGTTCTCGTGTTCTAGTGCACGCGTGTTCTCGTGTATCTCGTGTAATCGTGTTGCCTGAGATTGGTTAAATCGTGTTGCCTGAGATTGGTTAAATTGTGTTGCCTGAGATTGGTTAACCCTGAAGTGCATGTCGCGGACAACTCAAAAACGAGGCATAGTTCCACAAACGGTCACCGGGGTTTGCAACATATCGTGTACTTGGTTGCATTCCATCTTGGCCTTGGACTACATATGCAATCCATCGTGTACGGGCGAGATGGTTCGTAGCGCATCGTGTGCTCTCGTTGCGTTCCACTCTCGTCTGGGATTAGTCCTTTATGGCTTTGCCAGTGACTCATGTTCATATAGATAAGTCATCCTCGCTTAGCGGCTATCCGCGTGCGAGTTACTGCATCGCATCAAGTACAACTGAGCACACCAAATACTGTCCCGTTCAATAACTCTCGTGTTGCATGTTGCATATGCTATGCTCCTGAATGCTTATACTTGCCCGTGCTTGAATTAACAATGTTTGCCTTGGACAGGGAAGGAGATGGTAAGTCTCGCCGTGTTTCCTCTCATGTCGCACGGCGCACTGCCACACGAACTAGGCTATTCAATATCTGCATGAAACTGATCCTAAGGCAACTAGAAAGACAACTTAATAGTTGTGCACGGAACCTGTATTACGTGTTTGGATTTGTTGAGCAGGCGAGTAGCTTCTCCACCAGTGCATTCAATGTACTGATAATCCACCAGTCTTTATGCAGGGTGCGGGAGAACCTCGTGCGGTGCGGACGCCTCCTTCGTGCGTGCTAAGGCCAGGAGTTCCCTCTGAAGCCTTGCAACGGTACGTCCGGGACTGAAGCACATATACAAGACATAAGTTGTGAACATCGCCTGACCATCGCCTGTACATTCATTCCACAGTTGTAGCCATTTGGCATGCTTTTACTGTTTCAGAGAGAGAGGCTTGAGCGACTTGTAATCTCGGCTATACGCCGCCTGTAATACATGTTTCATATCAATAAAGAGATTATATTACTTGTTTCGATGCTTCCGCTATATTTGTCGACTCAGTGAACCTGTTACCGATCGCCTATGCGTTCATGACTCTGCTGCACTCGGATAACCTGTGCGACTCTGTGGCTTAGAACTCTTGCCGCCAGCCAATGAACCATGGCCTTGCACGGGCGTGGATCACGCTCGTGCGGCATCACGCCCGGATGGGTTAAGCGATCGTTCCGCGGGAGCGCTGGCGAGGGTGATTCCCGCCTAGCGGGAACGGCCGATTGCCTGCGGAAGATCTGGGGCGTGACAAGTCCTGGAGGCGCCGTCGAAGAACAGTTGCCATGTGTCACTTTCCATTGCGGAATTACACTCTGCAACTTCGTCGGGAATGTCTTCGTACAACTTGGAGGCCTCCGGGATCGGATAAGCAGCCAGGAAGTCGGCAGCGCTTGGCCTTTGATGGACTTCTGCGGGATGTACACCATGTCATATGGTGTTAACAGCATCGCCCAGGTTGCGAGTCGGGAATTAAGAATACTCGGCTTGCTCATCAGTACTCGAAGAGGGTTGATCCTGGAGATGATATGAATAGTCTGGCCAGTGACGTAGTGCCGCGTCTTTTGGATAGCGAATATCAGAGCCAGACATTCTTTCTCCACTGGGTTGTACCGGTGTTCGGCTCCGATCATCATCCTGCTGAGGTAGTAGATAGCCTGCTCATGCCCCACGTCGTTCTTCTGCGCTAGAAGAGCTCCTAGTGAATGATCTATTGCTCGGACGTACAGCAAGAATGGTTTCCCCATGATGGGGGCCACCAGAACTGGCGGACTGGTGAGGTAGCGTTTGATCTCCCCGAATGCTTGCTGACAGGTTTCGTCCCATACGAAGGATACACCTTTCTTCATGAGGTGCGAAAAAGGCTGGCATCTTCCTGAGAGGTTGGATATGAACCTCCGGATATAAGCCAGACGACCTTGAAATCCCCGGAGTTCCCTCAGATTGCGGGGCGGTCGCATTTCTATGATGGCCTGGACTTTGTCAGGGTCCACCTGGATGCCTTTGGCGGTGATAACAAATCCCAGGAATTTGTCACTAGATACGCCCAGGAAGGACTTCGTAGGGTTCATCTTGAGTTGATATCGGCGCATTAACTCGAATACCGTCCTTAGGTCCTGAATGTGATCATCCTTGAGGCGGCTCTTGACGGCTATGTCGTCTACGTAACACTCTACTGTTTTGCGTAAATATTCATGGAATATGTCGCTCATAGCCCGTTGGTATGTAGCCCCGGTGTTCTTCAATCCGAAGGGCATGACCGTATAGCAATACACTTCCAACGGGGTGCGGAAGGCAGTGTGCTTCTCATCTTCAGGATGCATCTTGATCTGATTGTATCCTGAGAACCCGTCCATGAAAGACATGCGTTCAAAACTGCAGGTGTTGTCGATCATGATGTCCGTGATGGGAAGAGGAAATTCATCCTTGGGGCAGGCCGCATTCAGATCTCGGTAATCGATGCAGATACATACCTTCCCATTTTTTTTCATGACTGGGACAACGTTGGCGACCCAGTTGGGATATTGTTCTTCCCGGATGAACCCACAGGCTATCAGCTTTTTGACTTCAGCTTCAATGGCGTCCATCATGTCCGGTCGGAACCGGCGTTGGTGCTGCTTCACAGGCTTTGAGTCAGCCAATATGTTGAGTTTGTGAGTAGCCACCTTCGGGTCTAGGCCCGGCATGTCTCCATAATCCCATGCAAAGACGTCGATGTATTCCTTTATCAGCTGTATGATTTCTTCCCTTTCGGCTGGTGGAAGATTGTCACTGATAAATATCGGCTTTGGCGAAAGCTCACCCCCAACATCGATTTGGATAACTTCGTCTTTGGTTGGAGGTTCCCTCTGTTCGAAGCGGAATTCCCACTGTGTATCCATTTATTGAGCCCAAGAGTCATTCTCAAACGGCTCAGGATCTCGTTCCTCTGCTTCTGAGGGATCTGTCATCACCATATTTGCTGATAGTGCTTGTTCGGGAGCACTAGGTGAGTCGGGGGGTGACGAGCCGTCCCTGTGACATCGGCCGGGAATGGAGGCACATATCTGCTCAGAGGTGATATGGACATGGCAGCTTTTATGGACTTAACATCACTGGCGTACTTAGAGTTAAGTACGGATGTTAGGTGTAGGTGACCTTGCCCGGGTGTTTTGGAACACCCCAGCTTCAGTGCTCCAGAGGAGGTCTTCGAATCTTCTTCGGCTCGGAGGCCCAGAGGGATGATGTCTTGAGCTCGACCTTCTTCTGGGTATGCGTGAAGCCATGTTCACGGACGCATACGCGTGCTCTTCTTCCGGAAAAGACTGAGAGTAGCTCAATCGGTCGAAGACCGACCGTTTTGCTTTAGAACAGCAGCAGTCAATCACAATCTTATAACTATTACAATATTGCTCTCTAGGGGGCGTAATAGACATGTTGGAAGGTCCCCTCTCCTTACGCTTCTGGATTAGGCATTCGCGTAGGTCAGGAGTAGCAACCTGAGCTTGCTTTACGCCGCGGGACTTCGCATGGCGTAATTTGGAGATTCGCTTAGACTGGCATAAAGCTGAAGAGGTCCTCAGTCGGCCATCGACTTCTCGCGTAATCCGGAGGGTAGGCAGATTGTTCTCTTGCTGGCGTAAAGGCTGAGAGGCTGAATATTCGCCTGCTTGCTTCCCCTTGCGGAGATCACCGTGCTCATCTGTTTTACCGTAGAAGTCAGATGTTGTTTCGCGTGTGGAGCATGATCTGTTCTTCCGATTTGGCGTTGAGGTACCATCAAAAGTTTTGTCTGTACCGCGCGTAGCGGGAGACTGATTCCTATGCGTAGAGCGCAGTAGATACTTCTGGGTCAGCGCTGAGGCCTTGCCCGAAGTTTTGTCTGTACCGCGCGTAGCGGGAGACTGATTCCTACGCGTAGAGCGCAGTGGATACTTCTGGGTCAGCGCTGAGGCTTTGCCCGAAGTTTTGTCTGTACCGCGCGTAGCGGGAGACTGGTTCCTACGCGTAGAGCGAAGTAGATACTTCTAGGTCAGCGCTGAGGCTTTGCCCAAAGTTTTGTCTATACCGCGCGCAGCGGGAGACTGGTTCCTACGCGTAGAGCACAGTAGATACTTCTGGGTTAGCGCAGAGGCCTTGCCCGAAGTTTTGTCTGTACCGCGCGTAGCGGAAGACTGAATTTTACGTGCAGGGCACGGAGGGAGCGATGCTACCACCTCATTGGTCGGAGAGATCGGAGAGTCCACAGGAATGGTTGAGGATGTCTTGGGCATCCACACTTTGTGCAGCTTCCTATTGTCTTGGACGGAGAGAGAGTGAGAGCTACCCCCGGTTCGAAGCGTGTCTTCATAAGCAGACTGGTCGAAATGAACGACCAGCGTCTTCTTCACGGTTCCTATAGATATCGCATCGCGTTGCGCAATTACTTCCTCATCAGAAGAGCTGTAATCTCCAGCAGAGTCGCCATCTTGTTTGTGGTATTAAACGAAAGAATGAAAGTGTATTTCAATGACGGGGTTTGTGCGAAACCCGTGCCCTTTGGTTTACAAATAAACTTGTACAATGTAATCCTATACGAGGATGTGGGAGTACAATTTATTTAATCTGGGTATAAATTGCTATAGGTGTCTGATCTGCGGTCGATCACTTTAGCCCTTGGACCACGCGATGTTGAAGAAGTGCCGTGGAAGACAGGTAGCAGCTTCGAAGGTTGTAGGAGAGGGTGGATGCACGATGCCGAAGTCGTCGATCCCCGCTCTTTGCCTGAGCTCCGGGCTCTCTCTCTCTCTCTCTCTCTCCCTCTCTCCTTGTTCGATCTTCTCCAATTGTCGACCTTGGATCTGATATTGGTATTCTTGACCAAAATTTCCGACCTTGTTCCCCATTGACAGGGGCCTCTATTTATAGAGTCTTTGGTGACAGTGACCACTCCGTTGGTGTAGCAACCGAGGAGTGGAAAGTACAGCACCCTTTTACACAACGGTTAAAGTAACCAATGCCTACGTATAGATGATCTTTTGACTGAGCGGGTGACGTGGGTCCAACTAAGGGGACACAACACGTACGGTTGCTACTAAGATCACGGCGTAAAAGCCACGTGGGTAGGTATCCATTGTGTAGAAGAGGTTGGCGTAGAAGCCAAATGTCCGTCACCATGGCATAGAAGCCAAGTAGGCATAGAAGCCGAACAGGCATAGAAGCCGAGTAAGCGTGGAAGCCGGGCAGGCATAGAAGCCGAACAGGCATAGAAGCCGAGTAGACGTGAAAGCCGAACAGGCACAGAAGCCAAACAGGCATAGAAGCCGAGTAGGCGTGGAAGCCGAGTAGTCGTAGAGACTGAGTGGACGTGGAAGCCGCATGAGCACAGATCCTGAATGGGCGTAGAAGCCGCTGCATATCATGCCAGAATGGGCGTAGAAGCCGCTTGAGCACAGATCCTGAATGGGCGTAGAAGCCGCTGTATATCGTGCCAGAGTGGGCATAGAAGCCGCTTGAGCACAGATCCTGAATGGGCGTAGAAGCCGCTGTATACCGTGCTGATGTGGACGCCTTAGCCGGAATTACGGCTTTTGAAGATATAACCAAATCTCTTGCAGAGATTTGCCATCATCTTATGCATTAAATGCGGAGGCGTGTTTCAAAGGTCTGCAGGCCTTCTGTGCACCCGTCGCAGAGACGTGTCTTGAGAGAAACTGTCACCGCTCTGTGCAATTAGACGTGGAGACGTGCCTCGAATCCCGTACGAAGTGCAGCTTTTGACGTGGCAGGCGGTTTGTCTGCTGCGGAGCGTAAAATAGCTCATGTTTGCCTGTGTAAAATAGGACGGCGTATTCCCTTGTACGCAAAAGAGCGGTTTATGCTGAGGGGACTCCAGTAAACGATGGTTCGGTGATGCTTTACCAAATCCTCTGCATTAAATGCAGAGATCCGCCATCATACTGTGGGGCACGTCCCGAGGGGTCTGCCATCGTTTCCAGCCGTCGTCTGGGTAGCCGTGCATCACCTTTTGTAAGGAGTCAGAGGTCACATTCACTGCGTGACTTGACAGGTTCATTTCGGGGAAGATGAAGCGTTCCTCGTACGCTATAACGCTACTTTGAGAGCGGATAAGTTTTATGCCATGGAGGCGATGAAGAACTCTGTTCACGCTGGAGCGGCCTGGACGTACTTCACTTATGCGGATGGTCCTTTGAGCTTTATTCTTCATGTTGCATTTAGCGGAGAAAACTCTGTTGTACGCCTGATGGCTCTGAAGGCCTCTGTTTACGCTGCTCTGTATCAAGAGGCTGCGTAGCTCTTTCCAGCGTATTTTTCATGCTTCTACACCTGTGACCTGGGGTCACTGACTGTGTTGCAGGTGTACTCTGTTCAGGACATGCAGGGTTCGTGAATTAATATTTAAATAAAGCGTACAGTCCATTATATAGTATATATTTACTTAAGTATAAATAAAAGACATTATATTTATAATTAATACATATATACAGATTTAGAGCATATAAATATATAAACATAATATTTATATACTAGATAAATATATGTTCATATATCTATATAGAATAGCTTATGTAAATAATCATATAAACATATATGATAATAGTACTTATATAAATATATATATACATATATATATATATATATATATATATAGTGGTAAAAATATACATATATACATATAATGATATAAGTATTTATAATAATATAATATAGTTATATATATAGCATTTATATACTTATGTAAATAAAGACATAATAATATATAATAATATTACATATCGTATATATATATATATATATATAAGTATTCATAAATACATATAGAGATAAATAAATATAAATTCATATATATTTATATACATGTATACAAATGCAAGAAGAAATAACAAATTATATATATGTTATATATATTTTATATATTACATAATATTTATATATGTAATAATATATATATATACATATAAAATATAAAGTAATATAATATACTTATATGCACATATATAGCTTAATATAGCTTATATAATATATATATATATATATATATATATATATATATATATATATATATATATATATATATATATATATATATATATATATATATATATATATATATATATATATATATATATATATATATATATATATATATATATATATATATATATATATATATATATATTCATATATGTACATATATACTATAAAAAAATATAAATACATATATATATATTTAATATATATATATATATATTCTGTAATAATATATATATATATAATATTTTCATATATATAATATAGAATATATACATATATGTAAATATATGTACATATATATGAATAAAATACATATGTATATAGTATTATATATATATACTGAATATATATATAATAAATTATAATATATATAAGTATATATATATTATCATATACATAAATATATATATATATTATAAAAATAAAATAAAAAGCATATATATATACATATAATATATAATAGTAATACTATATATATATATATATATATATATATATATATATATATATATATATATATTTATATAGTATTTAGTATATATATAAATAGTATAATACATATTATATACTGTAAAATAATAATATATTGTAATATAGTATATATGATATATTTAACTATATACATAAATATATATAAATAAATAAAATAAATGCATATAAATAATAAAAATGCATAAATACATATACATATAATTATTATATATATATATATATATATATATATATATATATATATATATATATATATATATATATATATATATATATATATATATTTACTGTAAATATAATACTAATTAAATAATGCATAATATATATATATATATATATATATATATATATATATATATATATATATATATATATATATATATATATATATATATATACATAATATATTATATATAGATATATATGTATAAATATACATAGATATATATATACATAAGTATACATATTTAAATACATATTAATTATATAATAATAATATATGTATACTATATAATATACTGTATATATACAGTAATATAATAATATAATATATAATTAAATATTTATTAATATATATATTAATATATATAAATATATAGATATATATACATATATATACATATATACATACATATATAATTTACTACGTATTTATACGTATATAGGGGGGTATATACCTGACAGGTGGGGGACCCACTGGGCTTGCCGCCGGAGGGAGGACGGCGGCGGAGCGGTCGACGGCTGGCCATTCGGAAATCTTGGTCCAATATACCTTGTACTACCACCTTCACTTGAGGGAGTACATGATATATTCCATGTGTTGCAGCTCAGGCGATATGTGGCAGACAACAGTCATGTTCTCGACCATTCGAAAATCACCATTGGGCCAAGCTTGTCCTATCAAGAGCAACCCGTGGGAATCCTTGATCATCGAGAGAAAGCATTGAGAAACCAGTCTATTTCCTTGGTCCGTGTGGCATGGAAGCATGGCTCGCCAGGAGAATCTACCTGGGAACGCGAGGATGACATGCGTGAACGTTTTCCAAACCTATTCGCAGACCAAGGTATAAATTTACTTTGATTAATTATATCTTATACCATTCTTGACTTTCTACAGTGACTTAGTTTTAATTTCGAAGACGAAATTTTTATAAGTTGGGTAGAATGTAAGATCCCTAATCCTGAAAACCCTATTATTTATTTATTTATTAAAATTATCTATTATTTATACATCTAGAGGTTTTATAGAGCCATTATAATTTTCCTAAATTATTTCATGTAAGAGACCCTTTGGACAGTTGCCAGTTTAAACCATGAGTACCCCTATAATTTTTCAGAATTTTCTATGTATAAATATGTATATATATATAAATATTATTAATAATAAAAAGGAATGAGAGAGAAAAAAAGAAATAATTTCCTATTGGGCCTAACCCAAAACCGAACCCGCGTATACTACTTCCCTGCATAAAATCCGCAATAGCAGCAACAGCCGCGTAAACTTTGCCTCTCTTCTCCGCGCGTAATTATAATAGCAGCAGTAGCAAACCTACGCGTATAACTCATACGCGTAAACTCTTCCTTTCACTGCGCGTAAACCCAACCCGCCTAATTCTTTTCTTTACGCGTAAATACCAACTCCTGCGTAATATCCTTCACCACCTAAGATTCCTTCACCACACGTAAAACCACACCCTTTAGAAAATATCAGCAGCAGAAGCGAAACTCAACTTTGCTTGCTTTCCTGACCTTCACGTGTAAGTTTCTCATTGCACCACTCCTTAACACTATTACTAAATAACCCTCAACCGAAACCAAAACCAATGAAAAGAAAGAAAACAGCAGCGGCAGTAGTTTAGTTTCTTAACCACTAAGTTTCCTCCACCGCCTCTTATTCTCTATATATATCCATGCAATACATCCAAGCCATAAAAACCTCACTTCTTCAACTACAAATACTATTGAAACGTGCACTATACAAGGCTTTTACTTGGCAAGTATACCTTGCCGTTGTACAATTATTTATATTCCAGTTGATACATGCATGTTTAAATCTGCCTATATATAAATATTTATTTTGTAGATTGGACCTGTTTATGAGACCACCTAGTGTTAGGGAGCATCAGTAGGTTCATTGGCCGTGACACAGTTGCTACACAATTTGTGAGTCTCATATAGACCTCGGACTACGTATCGGGTTGGCTTCCTGTACGTAAGTTCCGTGCGTTAGGGGTAACTGCTGATAGAAACTTTGTATGCTAGTAGACCTGGTAGTTATTTAGAGGTTTTATCGTGTCATAGATATGGCATTCTTAGAGCATGGGGTGGGAAGAACAATAAGTAAAGTGTTTGGGCTCATTTGCACTTTTTCCTGTACGCCCGAACTCTCCATCGAAGAAACAGGTGATGATGACCACTATATATTACTGGCGGCCTCTGCCGTTCAAAAGAAGACATGCTTTGAGGCCCTTGATTCTCTGAGAGGGTCACGCCAATCCCATATTTTTAGCTAGATAGCCCACTTGGTGGAAAGTTATTCTCAAACTGCATTCACATAGACGGTTAGGTGACCCAGTGGATGTTTATATTTCAGTACTTATTGGCATGTTTATATGTATCTTGTTACGTCCCACTAAGGACCTGGTCCCTTTCTAGATATGGACGAGCAGGAGTACCCACAGGAGTACGGACCTGGACCTGACTCCACGTACCTGACTGAGGAGGCCTTACCCTCTGAGTACTTGTGATTTTATTATCGCTGTTTAGATATGTTGCTACTTCAGTATAGTTATTTTGTAGTGGATTTGTTTTCACCTAACTATCAGACTTGATACTTATATTTGGATATTCAGTATTATTTAGCCCTTTAGTACTATTGATTAATTGTGCTGTGGATGAGATATAGATTAAGTATGACTTGTTGTGACAGTATATTACCACTGGTGGATTGGATGAATAGCGTATGTGTGCATACGTTTTCCATATATTGGAGTTCGTATACATACGGCTGGGCGTGTTACGTATTCCTAGTCCTACGTATTTTGGGACTGGGATGTGACATCACCACTAGTGGAAATCCATGGAACGCCAGCAGGGTACATACCAGACATGGGAGCAGTTCCTGGAGTGCTTCGAAAGAAAGTACTTCCCGGACACCGTCAGAGATGCATTGTACGATCAGTTTCTCCATCTGGAGCAGGAGAACAGAACAGTTGACGAGTACGATGCCGAGTTTAGTCGCCTTAGCAAATATGGCGCTGCCCTGATACCAGATGACTTGGCCAGAGCTAAGAGGTTCCACCGCGGACTGACTCAGGAGCTACAACACTACACTAGCTCCCAATACCGCATCTCTTATGCCGAGGTACTAACAGAAGCCAGATTGCAAGAAACTATCAGCCGAGGAAAAGGAGGCCAACTGAGGATACAACCAAGACCGGCAAGAACACAATAAGGAGGACCTATTAGACGTTCTTTAGCTCAGCAACAACAGTACCAACACAAAGCAGGACCGTACCAGATCCCAGAGAAACCTCAATGCAATTATTGTGGAAGACGCGAGCACATCTCAAGGGACTGTCGAGTCTGCTTGGGACAGTGAATAAGGTGTGGTTCCGGACAACATATATTGAAGGACTGTCCTATGCAACAAGCATCAACACTTCCACCGCCAGCACAGAGGCTAGCACTTCCAGCACCAAAGCCAGCTCCGCAAATAATGAGACCAGGAGCTCCTCGACCTCCAGCAGCAGGAGGATTTCAGCGAGGACCACCGCTGCCTGCCCAGGAGAATTAATTCGCGAGGGCCAGACAGGGACAACCACAGAGGAACGGGCAAGCTTTTGCAATGGAAGTAGATGACATGGATCAAGAGGTCGATGTCATAACAGGTATCACTCTTGCTTTTACTTTTCCTGCTGTGACATTTTTTGATACAGGAGCCACCCACTCATTCATATCATCTAGTTTTATTGCCAAACACAACATTGCCTCCACACCTTTACCTAGTGGTATTAGAATTCTTACCGGAGAAGGAGTAGTACCTATTAATAGAAATTGTAGATCGTGTCTTATAGTGATACATGGTAGAGAAATGAATGCCCGACTCTTAGTCCTTCCCATGCCAACTTTTGATATTGTGCTTGGGATGGATTGGCTGAGCAAGTATCATGCTTTCTTCGATTGCTTTGGAGGAAGCATTCTTTTTAAGGTACCCGGCCAGCCTGAATTTGAGTTTGTACGAGGATCCACAGAAATCCTTGATGGTATGCAGCTCGCAATGGACGATGTTGTCTATCATCCCATTATTTCAGAATTCCCAGACATTTTTCCAGAGGAATTACCAGGCCTACCCCCAAATAGAGACATAGAATTCTTAATTGAATTGACACCAGGAGCAGCACCCATAACATCACATGTTTACAGATTGGCGAAGAAGAAGATGGATGAACTAAAGACACAATTAAAGGAACTAGAAGATAAATGTTTCATCCGACCAAATGCATTACCCTTGGGAGCACCATTGTTGTTTGTACCAAAGAAAGATGGGTCAGTGCGTATATACATTGACTATAGAGCCTTGAATACAGTGACAGTGAAAAATAAATATCCACTACCACGTATTGATGACTTATGTAAACCCCCTGATTTTCAAGAATTTTTAAATTTGGATTTTTCACAATTTTCTGAAATTTTTTGGGATTTTTCTATAATTAAATTCAGGTGTTTTAATTATTAAAAGATTTTTAAATGATAATAAATAATATTAAAATATTATAAAAATAATATTTTATGGTGTAAAATGAAAAACTAGACATAGAATAATTTTTCGGGAATTTATTGGACCCCGAAAATAATTTAAAAGCCCTAAAAACTAATTAATTAATTAAACCACAATAAACCGGGTTTATTTGAAATAAACCAAACCAATAATTGAACCAAACCAGTTTTATTAAACCAAATCCTTAGCGGGTCGGATCCGGGTCTAACCCAGACCCGACCCACTAGCCTAGACCCGACCCACTAGCCTAGACCCGACCCGCAGTGTTTTGGATCGGGCCGGATCCGCTAGGACCCGACCCACTAGCCTAGACCCGACCCGCAGTATTTTGGATCGGGCCGGATCCGCTAGGAGCCGACCCGTCGGCCCGTCCGCCCGAACCCGCTATCACTTTCTCTCCCAAATGCAGCAGACCGACCCCTCACCTCCCCGCCGCCGCCGCCGCTTGGCTTCCCGCAACCGCCGCCCGCTCGCCTCCGCCAGCCGCAACCGCTCCCTCTTCCTCTCCCTCCATCGGCCGCCCCACCAGCTTCTTCCTCCTCTCTATATAAGCCCTAGCCGCCCGGAAGCTCTGCCCTAGACCTCGCCGGAGCCCCGCCTTCCCCGACTTCAGTAGCCGGCCGTCCCCGAGCCAGACAACTCAGGCACCTCCCCGCCTCGCCATCGACTGCCTCCTTCCTCCTCTCCCAGCACCCGCAGGCCAGTCCCGAGCCCACCTCGCCCCAGCCTCCGGACCTCGCCGCCCGGCCACCCTTCCCTCCGCGAGCCCTCGCCGAGCAGCTCGCCCCGCCGTGGCCAGCCGACTCCGGCGACACCCAACAAACAGATGCCCTAGGGAGGACACGGACACAGCCGCCTCTGACCGGACACAACCCTAACCCTGACACGACTCGGACACGTGTCGGACATGGAGAATTCGACTTCCCGGAGCCCTGTTCAGGTACCCATATCTTTTTACTCGCTGCCCCATTTTTAATTTCGTTTATTGCATCGTGTAGCCTGCATGACCCCCTCGATGCCCGTGCAACCCGCTCGGTGCATCGCGTCCTGTGGTGATCGCGAACCGCGATCCAAAAACAGGAAAACCAACGCCCTGTTTCACCCCAGAACTGAGTACGCCCCGCCAAACGGGATGACTTGGTCGCGTGCGGTCTTCACAGATACGTGCGCGTCATTGATACGGACGTGCGGGATTTCGCAGAAGCTGATTCGGATGTGCGTGTACACCAGAATCAATGCGTATCCGCGGACACCGTCTCGTATCCGACCATTCTAAATCTAGCTGTAACTTAGTGTATACACGTGGATCGAGACGAAACTTGCGCCATAGAACTCGTAGCAATACGCTGGTCCTGTGTGCCAAGTTTGGTTCGATTCTGAGAACGTTGACAAAATCGCGTGTCGTAGGCCCCACAGGCTCCACTTGACGGACGATTTTGAGATCGGCTCATCGGAATCCAATTCTGGAAGTTCCGTTGGGTTCGTATCATTGTTCCTGACCTGTTGACACTAAATTGGACAGATTTGGAGACCTTTGACCCTGATGCGCTTTTCGGTGCAAAGTGACCCACATCTAGACCCCGCCTTGACCCAAAAATGTTATTTTTGCCCTTGTCTCCAAATTGGACTCAAGGACAGACGTTTCTAGATGATTAATATTTTTTGGATCTGATGGTGATGTCTATTTCAGCAACCGAAGTACTGCCTGCAATCCCTGCTGAAGTCAGAGCTACAATTGGAGCCGAAAACCCAGGCAAGTGTACCTTGCCATAATTGCAGTATAATGATTCATTTTGTTCTCTTGATTTATTTTCCTGTGACTGTTGTTCATGCTCAAACCTAGGGCCGTGTGACTTACTTAGCTTTCGATTAATAGTCGGGTGCCAACACCGTACGCGGGGTTGTGTAACGTCACCTAGAGATGAATATCGTGACATTTATATTCTCGTACTTGCCATATCAAGTACATTATACCCAGGACACCTGACACGAATCATGAGACATAATCTTCCTGAAATATTCAAAGTGATTCTGTATAGGAGACATGTTTATGACATCTTTACATGCTTAGATTTTATCCTTACTTATTACATTAGTTTTAATCTTGCGTAACAAGAACATCGTGACTGTGACGTGAGATTACATTGGGTGGGGAGAGTATTACCATATCAAGGCTGATTAAATTATAATTATTGTTATCTAGAGGTGTCTTAGTCTCTGATACAGAGCTTTGGCGCAAGTTCTGGCCCTTCGAGAAAATACTGCTATGGTTTCTTTAACACTGATCCTGTAGTATTCTCAGCCTGAGTATGACTAAAACTCTCACTTGGATTATCACTTAGCTGGTTTAATTATTTACCCTATTGTTCCTTTCTGCACTGCATTTATTTTGGCTTGAGCTTTCTTGTACCTTGCTATATCCCCTGAGGACCTGGATCCGGATTATGTCCCCAGGATTAGCAGACGAGGTCTACCCTGAGGTGTACGGAACATGAGCACTTCTTGGAGCAGTACCAGAATCTGAGGACGAGGTGATCGCTGAGGACTTCTCCTGAACATCTACTTCTTCCATGCTTAGTTTTTATGGCCAATAAACTCTTTATTTCCTGTTTAAGAGAACAATTGTAAACAGACTTAATATCGGGTTGTTCCTCGATTTTTAATTACTTGTGATTGGATGTTGTATATTTCTTTTGCTGATATTGCTATCTTTATTCTGTGGATGAGATTAGTAAACCCTGACTATTGTAATACAGCTTAAGTATGCTCCGATGGATCCATTAAATTGGGTTGTCCATCGGTGCGTGCTGCTGGCCATTGCTGCGCATCCAGTCCCTCGATATTTTGGGACTGGGGCGTGACATGGTTTTTGTGGTGGCCCATGCAGGTCCACGACTAAATTGTTCGGTTTCAACTTAGGGACCGAATAGGCCTGCAATAAGAATAGAATAAGTTTTAGGATCTCATCCACTTGCTTGAATCGTTCTTGATATCTATATCGTATTCGAACTAATTTTGACTTGCATCTTGCCTTGATTCCTGTGCACCTCTTATAGTTTATTTTTGATGCAGAGTAAATGGATCCAAGAAGCAGAGACGAGAATCCCTTGGATACACCATACAATGCTGTGGTTACTTATGATGAAGGAGTGACACCCGAAGACCGAGGACAATCTTCTCAAAGCGATCAAGCAGCCCAACATAATTCAAGGTTCCGGCGTGATGACATCCCACCTCCGTCGCAGTTCGCTCCACCAATGCCTATCGTCACACAAGGGCAAGCTATGGACGTGCAACAGCTGTTTCAAATGTACTACCCGATGATGCAAGCTTATCAGCAGGCTCAGCAAAGCCAAATGGAGGAGTTCGTTTGCAGACTTAGCTCAGAGCTACGAAAGTTAATCAACTCCATTGCAACGGACATTGTTACTGCAGCACGGGCCATGGAGAGCATCACCAGGATAGAGTCCAGCCAGAAGCGACCTCATGCACCAGACCAAGCACAGCAGGAAAGAGTTGCAAAGCGACCACAGATAAATCCACCACCGAGAGCAATACCCAGAGCCTCATTCTTTCCTACTTGTTACTATTGTGGCAAGGTAGGCCATATTGAGAAGGAGTGCAGACACAAGTTAGGATTATGCTTGATTTGCGGAACCTATCAACACTTAGCCAAAGACTGTTCTCAGCATCGAGAGAAAGCATTGACGGTTCATCAACCAGCCACATCAGCACCAGCCGGAGCACCACAGAAAAAATTGTAAGAAAGTCTCACATGCACCAGCCACCAGAAGCACCTCCGCAAGTACTACATGTCTGTCCATATTGTCGCAGGTGAGGCCATATAGAGAACGAGTGCAGACAAAAAAGGAAATTATGCTTAGCTTGCGGATCCAGTCAGCATTTATTAAGGGAATGCCCTGAGCGTCGAGAAGGAGCACCAAGGGTTAACCAACAAGCGATACCAGTACCAAGGCCAGCCTATCCAGCATTGGGAGCATCGCAAACAGAAGTTCAAGAAGTCCTAACACCAGCTCCAGGAGGGTATCAGCCGAGGCTGTCACGACCCGCACCCGGGGTAAGGGTACTAGTCGGAAACAACGCCCAGCCTACGCCGCAGAATCGGCGGTAGAACACTGTCTAGAAAGTCTATCTAATATAATGAACCACCAAAAGATAGTGTACTCAATCACAGAACTAAGATAGAATGAACACGAATCAGATAAGAATAGAATAGTCACAATACAACTCATGAGTCTAAAATAATACATCAATGAGTCTGAAGAAAAATACAGAAATATGCTGGAGACAAATCCAGTACAAAAGAATACTACAAAACTATAAAGCTACAACTCCAGGGTCAACTGTCTCAGTTGGGATAAGTCCCTCTTGAGCCAGGGTCTCAGAATCTAAACCCACAACATCCTGGGGTCCATAATAGGTAGGGTACTCCTCAGTGTCATCTGGAAAAATATATCCAGTCAGGAAAGGAGCAGAGTACAACCCTAACAGCAGTTCTCAAATAATGATAAAAACTATGTAACAGTAAATAGTTGTGGATAAACAAGATGCATAAATAGATACAAGAATGTATAGACAATAAGGAAATACTGGAAAGAAATACAATAATGAACAATATGCTGATGGAACAAGAATACTAATGACTAAGTGTGTGAGTACTAGCTTTAACATGTGATCGGCTTGGGAACTTGCACAAGAGTATGATGGCCTGGCTGATTATACGTGCGGTGTATGATCAACACTCACAAGGAACAAGACATGCACAAGGAGGGTATGATCACATATCTACACTAAAATACTCCCCACCCCGACTGGTATAATAGATCCAACCACGGTACGTTATGGCACTAGATTCCCCAAGAAGATAGCTAGTCTCCCCGAGAATCGGTGTCTGTACATGTACAAGATAACCAATGAAACAATACTTGCACCATATACACCATATACCAAGGAATAACATCTCATGACGAGATCCGGATATACCAATCCGTGTAACCATAGTGTCAAGAGAACATGTATATCTACACTAGATACAACGAACATAGAGGATATCATAAATGAGAAACTATCAGAGAATGTACTCGCCTGAAGTCCAATGAACAGTCTCACAAATGTCTGACTCGGTGCCTCGAAGACCTAGACATGGAATACCACATTAATACAAGGTCCCGGAAAGAGAACAAGTCAAACTAGGCAACTTCTAGGTCAATAAGTCAATTCTAAGGTAAAAGTCAACTATGGTCAACTCTAAAGTCCACTAAAGTCAAACATGGTCAAACCCAAAGTCAACCTCACAAGACATCTATAAAATAATATAGAGATAAACTACAATAATTTAGGAATCAAATTAGATTCAAAAAGAACTCACACAAAGTATACTAATAATACAATTAATATATACCCTAAAATAATATATACAACCCAACATTTATATAAATAACATAATATATTATTACAATTATTATTCCTCACAAAACACATATATATATACATATATATATATACAATTATAATATATAATATATACATTAAATCTGTCAAAGCGTCATTGAAAAACAGTGAATAAAATAGGATTAAATCAAAACAGTTTAAATAGTGACAGTCGGAACTGTCACCGAAGGACTGTCACCGAAACCCAAATAATAAACTGCCACTGCTTTGGTTTTCGCTGACAGTTAAACTGTCGCGGAAAAGCGTCGCAGAAAAGCTGCTGTTTCCCGCTGCTGCAATTAATGACAGGTTTGTCATTAATTGCCCGAAGGCTACAGCGGCTGCTATTAGTCGGCTAATTAATGACAGTTTTTACTGTCATTAATTCACTGTCACTAAAACAAGTTATATATATATAATTATATATATAAAAACAGAATATATAAAACAATATATATATATATATATATATAAACAGAATATATAAAACAGTATATATATATATATATATAAACCATTAATACAAAAATGTACATATATATATTAATATACACATAAACTTATACCTTCAAATATTTAACAAAGAACATATAATTTACATGGCTAGAAGCACACCTAAAATATTTACATTAATATCCAAATAATTACATAATAATTATAAATAATATAATTACACTATTAAACATACAAATATATTTTATAAAACATTTTATGTATAAATTATATTATTTAACAAGTAGTAACATATATATTTGCATGCAAGAAAGCTACATATTATATTGTACATTATATTAGCACACCCAAAATATAGATCTATGCTACAATAATTACTATAATAAATACACAAAATAAATATTTAATATCCATATATATATACTAATTATAAATGAAGAATTGAACCACAATTAATTAGATCTATGCAAAAATACACACAATTGGAGAGTATCTCACCGTATCCCACTAGATTTAGGATACGCATGCGACACGAGTCCAACACACAACCAAATGCACCCCGAAGGACACAAACAAATTACAAATAATATTTATGAACAAATCAAAGCGTCAAAAGTAGATCTATGTGTCCGTGTCAAAATACGACATGTTCAAAGCCCCGTGTCGGAGAAAAACCCCCAAATGACACGTATCACCAAATAGTTGGGATACGAACCACAAGTATCCCAATATGGACACGACACTAGCCTCAAACACAAATCTCATGTCCAATTGATCTATAGGATCAATTGACACACACACAAAAATGTAAATTCGGAATTCCAACAAAATTGACACAAAAAGCACCATAACTTTCTCCATGGGTCTCCTATGAACACAAAACAAAGTCCTATGGGTAGTACATACATATAGGTTGATTTTACATGATTAAATCTCAGATTTAGAAGCTATTTAAATGGGAAAATCTGAATTATACCTATTGGGAGATGGATTCCCAATGAAACCTCCAATTGAGATGAACTTGCTTCCAAATTGTAGATCCTTGCTCCTCTTTGTAGATCCTTGCTTCCTTCTTCTAGATCCTTGCTTCCTCCTTCTCTAATGGTGAATTGGGAAGAATTTGGAATGAATTTGGTAGGGAATTGGATTGGGAATGGAGGGAATTTGGTAGTGGAAGAATTCTAGATCTAGATTTGGAATGAGATGAGAGGAGAGAGAAATTTCCCCCCCTCTTTAATAGGCCGGCCATAGCCCCTCCCCCAAGCAATTGTAAAATGTCCAATGTACCCCTTGGGGCCTCTCATGAAGAAATAATTAAGGAAGGAAGCTTCTAGTCTAATCATTTAATTAATTTAATCCATCTCCTTAACCATGGGCTTTCTAAATGGGGCAAGTCTAACTAATTAATTCATGTTGGTCCATGGGTCCAAACTAAACTAGTTGGGTCCACTAAAATAAGTCCAAAATAATTAAATAATATCTAACAACAATTAAATAATACAACAAAAATTATTTACCATGCACAATATTTATTTAAATAGAAAATTACTAAAATACCCTTTTTCCTAAAATGTGGTAGTGACAAGTCTACCCTCCTTAAAATAATTTCGTCCTCGAAATTCAAAGACGAAAACTACCCCCAGAAAACCACAGAACAGAACTAAAGAATCACAACTAACTAATGAACAGAACATAACAATGAACAGAACATAACTAGAAATAACATACCTCAAGGTACAAACAAATATGGATAACGCTCTCGCATGTCATCCTCTCTCTCCCAGGTAGACTCCCCCGGAGAGTGATGCCTCCATGCGACGCGCACCAAAGGAATAGTCTGGTTCCTCAGCACCTTCTCTCTCCGATCCAGAATCCCAACTGGCTGCTCTGGATAGCTAAGAGTAGGGCCCACCTCTATCTCTGAGTGATCCAATACATGACTAGGATCTGCCACGTATCGTCTCAACTGCGACACATGAAACACGTTGTGCACTCCCTCCAATGCAGGTGGCAAGTCTAGTCTATAAGCAACTGCACCGACCCTCTCTAGAATAGTGAAAGGTCCAATGAATCGCGGACTAAGCTTTCCGCCTCCACCGAAGCGAATCGTGCCTCGTGTCGGAGAAATCCTCAGAAACACCAAACCACCCACCTAGAACAAAACACCACCTTAAGAACTTATCTATAACAAACAACCAAGAACAAGCACACAAAATAAAATCTAAACTATACCTCAAACTCCAAGGGTCTCCGATGGCTATCGGCCCAATGCCGTTGTCTGTCCTGCGCCACTCGAAGTCTGTCTCTGATCAACTGAACCTTCTCTGCTGCATCCACAACCATCTCTGGCCCAAGCAAAACTCTCTCTCCAACATCGTCCCAAGACAAAGGAGTACGACACCTCCGACCATATAGAGCTTCAAAAGGTGACATCTCTATACTGGCCTGGTAACTGTTGTTGTAAGCAAACTCTACCAAATGGAGATGGTCCTCCCAAGAACCCCCGAAATCTAGTACACAAGTGCGCAACATATCCTCGAGAGTCTGAATAGCCCTCTCTGACTACCCATCTGTCTGGGGATGATATGCAGTACTGAATTTGAGCTGAGTGCCCAAACTCTCCTACAAACTCCTCCAGAAATGAGAAGTGAAACGACTATCTCGATCTGAGACTATGCTGACGGGAACTCCATGTATCCTAACGATCTGCCTCACATACATCTCTGCCAGCTTCTCCGTAGACAAACCCACCTTGAAAGGCAAAAAGTGGGCCGACTTGGTCAATCTATCAACAATGACCCAAATCGCGTCTTTCCTTCCTGGAGATCGTGGTAGTCCGGACACAAAATCCATAGTAATGTGTTCCCACTTCCACTCTGGAATGGGTAATGGCTGAAGTAAACCTCCTGGCCTCTGCCTCTCGGCTTTCACCTACTGGCACACTAAGCATCTGGATACAAACTGTGCCACTTCCCTCTTCATGCCATACCACCACACACTCTCTCGCATATCCCGATACATCTTGTTAGCACCTGGATATATGGAATACTGAGAGCGATGCGCTTCCTGCAATATCTCCTCGCGCAACTCCCCACTAGGCACACACAATCTAACTCCATGCCTCAAGGATCCATCCTCTGCAATAGTGAAATCATCCTCCAATCCTGCTCTCACCTGAGCTCTGATACTCCTTAAAGATACATCATCATACTATGCTGCCTTGATCCTGTCCATCAAATCTGAGTGTATCTGCAATCCCCACATCTGCATAGCACACCCAGGAACAATCACCTCAATGCCCAAGCTCTCCAAGTCCTCCAACAGATATCGATCCTGCGTCAAGAACATAGCTACCGGATACCTGCTCAAAGCATCGGCAACTACATTGGCTTTCCCAGGATGATATTGCAAAGAGATATCAAAATCCTTCATCAATTCCAACCACCGACGCTGCCTCATGTTCAACTCCTTCTGCGTGAAAACGTACTTCAAGCTTTTGTGGTCTGTGAAGATCTCCACACGCTCTCCGTACAAATAATGTTTCCACAACTTCAGGGCGAATATGACAGCTGCCAACTCCAAATCATGGGTAGGATAGTTCTTTTCATGAGGACGCAATTGCCTGGATGCATAGGCAATCACTTTCCCATGCTGCTGAAGAACACAACCTAAACCCTTTCCCGATGCATCACTATAAATAGTGAAACCTCCGGACCCTGATGGAAATGTCAAAATAGGAGCAGACGTCAACCTCTTCTTCAACTCCTCAAAATCAGCCTGGCAATCTTCCGTCCAAACAAACTCCACATCCTTCCTTGTGAGTCTGGTCATCGGCTCGGCAATCCTCAAAAAATCTTGCACAAACTTTCTGTAGTAGCCTGCCAATCCCAAGAAACTCCTGATCTCTGCTACCGAACTCGGAGTCTTCCAAGATTCCACTGCTGAAATCTTTTTCGGATCCACTGAAATACCATCACCAGTCACAACATGCCCCAAGAATTCTACCTTGTCCAAGAAAAACTCACATTTGGACAACTTTCCATACAACTTTTCCTTCCTCAGCACATCCAACACAATCCTCAAATGCTCCTCATGCTCCTCCGGTGTCCTCGAGTATATGAGTATGTCGTCGATGAACACCACCACGAACTTGTCAAGGTACTGGTGGAACACCTTGTTCATCAAGTTCATAAATACCGCCGGTGCATTAGTCAAACCAAACGGCATCACCATAAACTCGAACTGACCATACCGAGTTCTAAAAGCAGTCTTCGGTATGTCCCCCGGCTTCACCTTCACCTGATGGTAGCCTGATCTCAAATCTATCTTAGAAAATACCTTGGTACCACTCAACTGATCAAACAGATCATCAATCCGTGGCAAAGGATACTTATTCTTGATAGTGAGATTATTCAAAGCCCTGTAATCAATGCACATGCGCACCGATCCATCCTTCTTCGGTACAAACAATACCGGGGCTCCCCATGGTGAAGAACTCGATCTGATAAACCCCTTATCCTGCAATTCGTCCACCTGCTTCTTCAACTCGACCAGCTCGCTGTTGTTTACTCTATAGATATGTTGCGAAATTGGTTCTGCACCTGGCACCAAGTCTATAGAAAATTCAACATCTCGATCTGGTGGCAATCCTGGCAATTCCTCAGGAAACACATCCAAAAATTCTACTATCAACGGATGTGGCAACTCCTTGTCTTCCACCATAGCTCCACAAATAATGCCTTCTTCCTGCTCCGCAGCTCCTCTAGCAAACTCGAACTCTGGCTCTCCTGGCGGACCAAACAAAACTCTACCTCCTCTACAATCTATGCTAGCACGGTGCCTATTCAACCAATCCATCCCGAGTACAATGTCGTAGCTCGGAAGTGGCATTACAAGTAGACACGCACTCAACTCCCGGCCTCCCAGAGTAACTCTTCGATCCTTGCAAATATCATTAACCAGGATAATGCCTCCCCCGGTCATGATCTTGCAAGTCCTAAGCAAAGACTCAGCTACCAAACCATGCTTTAGAGCAAAAGAAACAGATACAAAACTATGGGAAGCACCACTATCAAACAAAGCTAAAGCTGGAATGGAATCAAGAAGAATAGAACCTGCGATGACATCTCCTGTGGGTTCCTCCTCTTCGACTGTCATAGCAAACGCTCGTCCCTGCCGAGCACCTCCCTGCTGCTGATGCTGGACAAAACGCTGCTGCTGTGTCGGAAGCGGTCCCCTCGGTTGTGCTGCAGGTGGTCTCATCTGTGCCCTCGGAGCTGGAGCTGCTCCCTGAACTGCACGACGAGGATACTCCCTCAATTGATGCCCTTCAGTACCACAATACAAACAAACTCCTAGCCTCTTTCTGCAAACTTCCCAGATGTGGCCGGGCTTCTTGCAGAAGTTGCATAGAGCTTGCTGTAACTGCCTCTACTGCTGAGGTGCCTGGTGAAAAGGCGCTCTAGCTGGAGTCTAGTTCTGCTGTGGCTGCTGGAAAGGTCTGGACTGGAAATGAGGACGTTTGGCAGATACTGCACTGCCGTTGGCCCCCAGAAAAGAATCACGGTCTCTCTTGGTCTTCAAACCCAGATCCCGCTCAACCTTGCGTGCCTCCGCAAGTATCTCCGAGTATGTCTTATAAAAAGACGGAATGAGGATCAATATGGCACAAGATGTAAGACATCAAGGAAAGGACAGTTTAAGGGATCAAGTATCAATATCAAAGGAGAATAGTTGAATCAAAAGAATTTTCCTAGATGTGATTGAGTATCTCAGCCTATATCCTATATCCTATCGCAGGCTCGCAGTAGTACAACTAAGTTATCGCACTACCACGACATCACATACTTGTGAAGCTAGACCTGCATGGGCCACCACCAAAAACGTGTCACGACCCGCACCCGGGGTAAGGGTACTAGTCGGAAACAACGCCCAGCCTACGCCGCAGAATCGGCGGTAGAACGCTGTCTAGAAAGTCTATCTAATATAATGAACCACCAAAAGATAGTGTACTCAATCACAGAACTAAGATAGAATGAACACGAATCAGATAAGAATAGAATAGTCACAATACAACTCATGAGTCTAAAATAATACATCAATGAGTCTGAAGAAAAATACAGAAATATGCTGGAGACAAATCCAGTACAAAAGAATACTACAAAACTATAAAGCTACAACTCCAGGGTCAACTGTCTCAGTTGGGATAAGTCCCTCTTGAGCCAGGGTCTCAGAATCTAAATCCACAACATCCTGGGGTCCATAATAGGTAGGGTACTCCTCAGTGTCATCTGGAAAAATATATCCAGTCAGGAAAGGAGCAGAGTACAACCCTAACAGCAGTTCTCAAATAATGATAAAAACTATGTAACAGTAAATAGTTGTGGATAAACAAGATGCATAAATAGATACAAGAATGTATAGACAATAAGGAAATACTGAAAAGAAATACAATAATGAACAATATGCTGATGGAACAAGAATACTAATGACTAAGTGTGTGAGTACTAGCTTTAACATGTGATCGGCTTGGGAACTTGCACAAGAGTATGATGGCCTGGCTGATTATACGTGCGGTGTATGATCAACACTCACAAGGAACAAGACATGCACAAGGAGGGTATGATCACATATCTACACTAAAATACTCCCCACCCCGACTGGTATAATAGATCCAACCACGGTACGTTATGGCACTAGATTCCCCAAGAAGATAGCTAGTCTCCCCGAGAATCGGTGTCTGTACATGTACAAGATAACCAATGAAACAATACTTGCACCATATACACCATATACCAAGGAATAACATCTCATGACGAGATCCGGATATACCAATCCGTGTAACCATAGTGTCAAGAGAACATGTATATCTACACTAGATACAACGAACATAGAGGATATCATAAATGAGAAACTATCAGAGAATGTACTCGCCTGAAGTCCAATGAACAGTCTCACAAATGTCTGACTCGGTGCCTCGAAGACCTAGACATGGAATACCACATTAATACAAGGTCCCGGAAAGAGAACAAGTCAAACTAGGCAACTTCTAGGTCAATAAGTCAATTCTAAGGTAAAAGTCAACTATGGTCAACTCTAAAGTCCACTAAAGTCAAACATGGTCAAACCCAAAGTCAACCTCACAAGACATCTATAAAATAATATAGAGATAAACTACAATAATTTAGGAATCAAATTAGATTCAAAAAGAACTCACACAAAGTATACTAATAATACAATTAATATATACCCTAAAATAATATATACAACCCAACATTTATATAAATAACATAATATATTATTACAATTATTATTCCTCACAAAACACATATATATATACATATATATATATACAATTATAATATATAATATATACATTAAATCTGTCAAAGCGTCATTGAAAAACAGTGAATAAAATAGGATTAAATCAAAACAGTTTAAATAGTGACAGTCGGAACTGTCACCGAAGGACTGTCACCGAAACCCAAATAATAAACTGCCACTGCTTTGGTTTTCGCTGACAGTTAAACTGTCGCGGAAAAGCGTCGCAGAAAAGCTGCTGTTTCCCGCTGCTGCAATTAATGACAGGTTTGTCATTAATTGCCCGAAGGCTACAGCGGCTGCTATTAGTCGGCTAATTAATGACAGTTTTTACTGTCATTAATTCACTGTCACTAAAACAAGTTATATATATATAATTATATATATAAAAACAGAATATATAAAACAATATATAAATATATATATATATAAACAGAATATATAAAACAGTATATATATATATATATATAAACCATTAATACAAAAATGTACATATATATATTAATATACACATAAACTTATACCTTCAAATATTTAACAAAGAACATATAATTTACATGGCTAGAAGCACACCTAAAATATTTACATTAATATCCAAATAATTACATAATAATTATAAATAATATAATTACACTATTAAACATACAAATATATTTTATAAAACATTTTATGTATAAATTATATTATTTAACAAGTAGTAACATATATATTTGCATGCAAGAAAGCTACATATTATATTGTACATTATATTAGCACACCCAAAATATAGATCTATGCTACAATAATTACTATAATAAATATACAAAATAAATATTTAATATCCATATATATATACTAATTATAAATGAAGAATTGAACCACAATTAATTAGATCTATGCAAAAATACACACAATTGGAGAGTATCTCACCGTATCCCACTAGATCTAGGATACGCATGCGACACGAGTCCAACACACAACCAAATGCACCCCGAAGGACACAAACAAATCACAAATAATATTTATGAACAAATCAAAGCGTCAAAAGTAGATCTATGTGTCCGTGTCAAAATACGACATGTTCAAAGCCCCGTGTCGGAGGAAAACCCCCAAATGACACGTATCACCAAATAGTTGGGATACGAACCACAAGTATCCCAATATGGACATGACACTAGCCTCAAACACAAATCTTATGTCCAATTGATCTATAGGATCAATTGACACACACACAAAAATGTAAATTCGGAATTCCAACAAAATTGACACAAAAAGCACCATAACTTTCTCCATGGGTCTCCTATGAACACAAAACAAAGTCCTATGGGTAGTACATACATATAGGTTGATTTTACATGATTAAATCTCAGATTTAGAAGCTATTTAAATGGGAAAATCTGAATTATACCTATTGGGAGATGGATTCCCAATGAAACCTCCAATTGAGATGAACTTGCTTCCAAATTGTAGATCCTTGCTCCTCTTTGTAGATCCTTGCTTCCTTCTTCTAGATCCTTGCTTCCTCCTTCTCTAATGGTGAATTGGGAAGAATTTGGAATGAATTTGGTAGTGAATTGGATTGGGAATGGAGGGAATTTGGTAGTGGAAGAATTCTAGATCTAGATTTGGAATGAGATGAGAGGAGAGAGAAATTTCCCCCCCTCTTTAATAGGCCGGCCATAGCCCCTCCCCCAAGCAATTGTAAAATGTCCAATGTACCCCTTGGGGCCTCTCATGAAGAAATAATTAAGGAAGGAAGCTTCTAGTCTAATCATTTAATTAATTTAATCCATCTCCTTAACCATGGGCTTTCTAAATGGGCCAAGTCTAACTAATTAATTCATGTTGGTCCATGGGTCCAAACTAAACTAGTTGGGTCCACTAAAATAAGTCCAAAATAATTAAATAATATCTAACAACAATTAAATAATACAACAAAAATTATTTACCATGCACAATATTTATTTAAATAGGAAATTACTAAAGTACCCTTTTTCCTAAAATGTGGTAGTGACAGAGGCCACCTCTGATACCCCAGGCCGTACTCTTCCAGCAGGCCCAGCAACAGCAGAGAGCACCTCCTCAAGGACGCGGACAAGCTTTCGCGATGACTGTGGGAGACGCGCAGAATCATGGAGTAGCTAATGCGCATAAGTTTTTATAGTTTTTTCGTTTCTAGTATTGCTATAGTTCGTGCCTGCTGGTTCGTGACCCCAGACTTAACCTGATAGTTTAACTTGCTAATAATTGATAACCTAGTGTTAATCTAAGTAATTTTGAACTTGCCAATAATTTAGAATATTTTATAAATGTTAAACTGATAAGTTTTTAAAGGATAAAACTGGTTTTCAAAAACTGTAATTTTTAGATTTCCTTCATTCGGGAAATTTTATAACTTTTAATGCTTAGAGAAATAATTTTTCCTAGGTGTTACTCTCAACCTTGATTTTTCTTGATTTTGATGTGCTTCGAACAATGTTTGCAACCGTGTCATCTCTGTTGACCGGTTATTCTTTGATTGCGAGTACGCAATCCTCTTAAGGGGGGTAGATTATTGGACCCCGGAAATAATTTAAAAGCCCTAAAAACTAATTAATTAATTAAACCACAATAAACCAGATTTATTTGAAATAAACCAAACCAATAATTGAACCAAACCGGTTTTATTAAACCAAATCCTTAGCGGGTCGGATCCGGGTCTAACCCAGACCCGACCCACTAGCCCAGACCCGACCCGCAGTATTTTGGATCGGGCCGGATCCGCTAGGACCCGACCCGTCCGCCCGTCCGCCCGAACCCACTATCACTTTCTCTCCCAAACGCAGCAGCCCGACCCCTCACCTCCCCGCCGCCGCTTGGCTTCCCGCAACCGCCGCCCGCTCGCCTCCGCCAGCCGCAACCGCTCCCTCTTCCTCTCCCTCCACCGGCCGCCCCACCAGCTTCTTCCTCCTCTCTATATAAGCCCTAGCCGCCCGGGAGCTCTGCCCTAGACCTCGCCGGAGCCCCGCCTTCCCCGACTTTAGTAGCCGGCCGTCCCCGAGCCAGACAACTCAGGCACCTCTCCGCCTCGCCATCGACCGCCTCCTTCCTCTTCTCCCAGCACCCGCAGGCCAGCCCCGAGCCCGCCTCGCCCCAGCCTCCGGACCTCGCCGCCCGGCCACCCTTCCCTCCGCGAGCCCTCGCCGAGCAGCTCGCCCCGCCGTGGCCATCCGACTCCGGCGACACCCAGCAAACAGATGCCCTAGGGAGGACACGGATACAGCCGCCTCTGACCGAACACAACCCTAACCCTGACACGACTCGGACACGTGTCGGACACGGAGAATTCGACTTCCCGGAGCCCTGTTCAGGTACCCATATCTTTCTCCTCGCTGCCCCATTTTCAATTTTGTTTGTTGCATCGCGTAGCCTGCATGACCCCCTCGATGCCCGTGCAACCCGCTCGGTGCATCGCGTCCTGTGGTGATCGTGAACCACGATCCAAAAACAGGAAAACCAACGCCCTGTTTTACCCCGGAACTGAGTACGCCCCGCCAAACGGGATGACTTGGTCGCGTGCGGTCTTCACAAATACGTGCGCGTCATTGATACGGACGTGTGAGATTTCGCAGAAGCTGATTCGGATGTGCGTGCACACCAAAATCAATGCGTATCCGACCATTTTGAATCTCGATGTAACTTAGTGTACACACGTCGGATCGAGACGAAACTTGCGCCATCAAACTCGTAGCAATACGCTGGTCCTGTGTGCCAAGTTTGGTTCGATTCTGAGAACGTTGACAAAATCGCGTGTCGTGGGCCCCATAGGCTCCACTTGACGGGCGATTTTGAGATCGGCTCATCGGAATCCAATTCTGGAAGTTCCGTTAGGTTCGTATCATCGTTCCTGACCTGTTGACACTAAGTTGGACATATTTGGAGACCTTTGACCCTGACGCGCTTTTCGGTACAAAGCGACCCACATTTGGACCCCCCTTGACCCGAAAATGTCATTTTTGCCCTTATCTCCAAATTGAACTCAAGGACATGCGTTTCTAGCTGATTAATATTTTCTGGATCTGATGGTGATGTCTATTTCAGCAACCGAAGTACTGCCTGCAATCCCCGCTGAAGTCAGAGCTACAATTGGAGCTGGAAACCCAGGCAAGTGTACCTTGCCATAATTGTAGTATAATGATTTATTTTGTTCTCTTGATTTATTTTTCTGTGACTGTTGTTCATGCTCAAATCTAGGGCCGTGTGACTTACTTAGCTTCCGATTAATAGTCGGGTGCCAACACCGTACGCGGGTTTGTGTAACGTCACCTAGAGATGGATATCGTGACATTTATATTCTCGTACTTGCCATATCAAGTACATTATACCCAGGAAACCTGACACGAATCATGAGACATAATCTTCCTGAAATATTCAAAGTGATTCTGTATAGGAGACAGGTTTATGACATCTTTACATGCTTAGATTTTATCCTGACTTATTGCATTAGTTTTAATCTTGCGTAACATGAACATCGTGACTGTGACGTGAGATTACATTGGGTGGGGAGAGTATTACCATATCAAGGCTGATTAAATTATAATTATTGTTATCTAGAGGTGTCTTAGTCTCTGATACAGAGCTTTGGCGCAAGTTCTGGCCCTTCGAGAAAATACTGATATGGTTTCTTTAACACTGATCCTGTAGTATTCTCAGCCTGAGTATGACTAAAATTCTCACTTGCATTATCACTTAGCTGGTTTAATTATTTACCCTATTGTTCCTTTCTGTACTGTATTTATTTTGGCTTGAGCTTTCTTGTACCTTGCTATGTCCCCTGAGGACCTGGATCCGGATTATGTCCCCAGGATTAGCAGACGAGGTCTACCCTGAGGTGTACGGAACATGAGCACTTCTTGGAGCAGTACCAGAATCTGAGGACGAGGTGATCGCTGAGGACTTCTCCCGAACATCTACTTCTTCCATGCTTAGTTTTTATGGCCAATAAACTCTTTATTTCCTGTTTAAGAGAACAATTGTAAACAGACTTAATATCGGGTTGTTCCCCGATTTTTAATTACTTGTGATTGGATGTTGTATATTTCTTTTGCTGATATTGCTATCTTTATTCTGTGTATGAGATTAGTAAACCCTGACTATTGTAATACAGCTTAAGTATGCTCCGATGGATCCATTAAATTGGGTTGTCCATCGGTGCGTGCTGCTGGCCATTGTCGCGCATCCAGTCCCTCGATATTTTGGGACTGGGACGTGACAACTTATTTGATCAACTCAGTGGAGCCAAGGTGTTCTCAAAGATAGATTTGAGATCGGGATATCACCAGGTGAAAGTACGAAAGGAGGACATCCCGAAGATCGCATTCCGGACAAGATATGAGCATTATGAGTTTTTGGTCATGCCATTTGGATTGACCAATGCTCCAGCTATCTTTATGGAATTAATGAATCGAGTATTCCATCAGCATTTGGACCAGTTCGTGGTTGTCTTCATATATGATATACTTGTCTATTCAAAGAGCCACGAGGAGCACGAGAAGCACCTACGGATTATTCTAGAGACCTTAAGGAGAGAGCAGTTATATGCAAAACTCAGTAAATGTGAGTTCTTCTTAGACAGGGTTTCATTTCTTGGACATGTCATTACAGGAGATGGTATTTCTGTTGATCCAGAAAAGATCTCGGCAGTTGAAACATGGCTTGTTCCTAAATCAGCAGCGGAGGTGAGAAGTTTTCTTGGACTTGCGGGATATTACCGACGGTTCGTGGAGAACTTCTCAAGAATAGCAACACCTATGACTCGATTAACTTGCAAAGATCAAGAGTTCATATGGACCAACGAGTGTTAAGCCGCTTTCGAGGAATTAAAGAAGCGACTGACTACAGCACCAGTATTAACTATTCCATCAGGATCAGGAGGTTATGTGATCTACAGTGATGCATCAGGGAAAGGCCTGGGATGCGTATTAATGCAGTATGGCAAGGTGATTGTATATGCATCTAGGCAGTTACGAGTACATGAGAAGAATTATCCAACTCATGACTTGGAACTTGCAGCAGTTGTATTTGCTCTGAAGTTTTGGAGACATTACTTATATGGGGAACGAGTGGAAATATATACCGACCACAAAAGCCTCAAATATGTCTTCACACAGAAGGAGTTAAATATGAGGCAACGTCGATGGCTCTAGTTGATAAAAGATTTTGAGATAGAGCTACATTATCATCCAGGCAAGGCTAACGTTGTAGCAGACGCATTAAGCCGAAAACCAGTAGCTTACTTCTTGACAACACAAAAAGAATTATTGAAAGACTTGCAAAGTCTTGGCATTGAAGTAATATTTCCCGGAGCAGACGGGACACTAGTCAACTTACAAGTACAATCATCACTAGTAGAAAGAATCAAGGCAGCATTGCCTACTGACGCCAGATTCAGAAGATTAAAGGAAAAAACAGAGGCCGGAGAGCAGACAGGATTGCACATTCATGATGACGGAATATTACGATGTGGTAATCGTCTTTATGTTTCAAATAGAAAAATTCGACAGGAGCTGATGACAGAAGCTCATAGTTCAATATATTCTATTCATCCTGGAGGAACCAAGATGTATCGGGATTTACGACAGCACTTCTGGTGGCATGGAATGAAAAGAGAGATCGCTCGCTTTGTAGCTAAATGTTTGGTATCTCAGCAAGTAAAGGTGGAGCACCAGAGAACAGCAGGATTATTGCAACCACTCCCGATTCCAGAGTGGAAGTGGGAGCACATCACTTTGGACTTCGTCACAGGTTTTCCCAAAACTCCAAGTGGTAGAGATGCAGTATGGGTAATAGTGGACCGACTCACCAAGTCAGCCCATTTTTTGCCTTTTAGAGTTGGCCAATCTACAGAAGCTTTGGCTGACTTATATATGAGGCAGATCGTGAGACTGCATGGCATACCAGTAAGCATTGTATCAGACAGGGATTCACGCTTTACATCACACTTTTGGAGGAGCATGCAAGAGAGCCTTGGAACTCGTCTGAAGTTCAGTACATCTTACTACCCGCAAACAGATGGACAATAAGAACGTACTATTCAGACATTTGAGGATATGTTAAGGGCTTGTATGTTAGACTTTGGAGGATCCTGGGAGGACCATCTACATCTTGTGGAATTTTCTTACAACAATAGCTATCAGGCAAACATTCAGATGGCTCCGTTTGAAGCATTGTATGGAAGAAAGTGTAGATCTCCTATATGTTGGAGTGACGTGGAAGAACGTCAGATTCTGGGACCAGAATTAGTAATCAACACTGTTGAGACAGTTAAAAAGATACAAGGACACCTGCGAGCAGCGCAAGACAGGCAGAAGCAGTAGGCAGACCTTCACCGTCGACCCTTGGAGTTCAAAGAAGGCGATCATGTTTTCTTAAGAATATCACCTACCAGAGTCACTATTCGATTCGGAGGGCGCGTCAAGTTAAGTCCAAGGTATATTGGACCATTTGACGTACTAGAGAGAGTGGGAGAAGTAGCATATCGACTTGCGCTACAACCTTCACTTGAGGGAGTACATGATGTATTCCATGTGTCGCAGCTCAGGAGATATGTGGCAGACAACAGTCATGTTCTCGACCATTCGGAAATCACCATTGGGCCAAGCTTGTCCTATCAAGAGCAACCCGTGGGAATCCTTGATCATCGAGAGAAAGCATTGAGAAACCAGTCTATTTCCTTGGTCCGTGTGGCATGGAAGCATGGCTCGCCAGGAGAATCTACCTGGGAACGCGAGGATGACATGCGTGAACGTTTTCCAAACCTATTCGCAGACCAAGGTATAAATTTACTTTGATTAATTATATCTTATACCATTCTTGACTTTCTACAGTGACTTAGTTTTAATTTCGAAGACGAAATTTTTATAAGTTGGGTAGAATGTAAGATCCCTAATCCTGAAAACCCTATTTTTTATTTATTTATTAAAATTATCTATTATTTATACATCTAGAGGTTTTATAGAGCCATTATAATTTTCCTAAATTATTTCATGTAAGAGACCCTTTGGACAGTTGTCAGTTTAAACCATGAGTACCCCTATAATTTTTCAGAATTTTCTATGTATAAATATGTATATATATATAAATATTATTAATAATAAAAAGGAATGAGAGAGAAAAAAAGAAATAATTTCCTATTGGGCCTAACCCAAAACCGAACCCGCGTATACTACTTCCCTGCATAAAATCCGCAATAGCAGCAACAGCCGCGTAAACTTTGCCTCTCTTCTCCGCGCGTAATTATAATAGCAGCAGTAGCAAACCTACGCGTATAACTCATACGCGTAAACTCTTCCTTTCACTGCGCGTAAACCCAACCCGCCTAATTCTTTTCTTTACGCGTAAATACCAACTCCTGCGTAATATCCTTCACCACCTAAGATTCCTTCACCACACGTAAAACCACACCCTTTAGAAAATATCAGCAGCAGAAGCGAAACTCAACTTTGCTTGCTTTCCTGACCTTCACGTGTAAGTTTCTCATTGCACCACTCCTTAACACTATTACTAAATAACCCTCAACCGAAATCAAAACCAATGAAAAGAAAGAAAACAGCAGCGACAGTAGTTTTAGTTTCTTAACCACTAAGTTTCCTCCACCGCCTCTTATTCTCTATATATATCCATGCAATACATCCAAGCCATAAAACCTCACTTCTTCAACTACAAACACTATTGAAACGTGCACTATACAAGGCTTTTACTTGGCAAGTATACCTTGCCGTTGTACAATTATTTACATTCCAGTTGATACATGCATGTTTAAATCTGCCTATATATAGATGTTTATTTTGTAGATTGGACCTGTTTATGAGACCACCCAGTGTTAGGGAGCATCAGTAGGTTCATTGGCCGTGACACAGTTGCTACACAATTGTGAGTCTCATATAGACCTCGGACTACGTATCAGGTTGGCTTCCTGTACGTAAGTTCCGTGCGTTAGGGGTAACTGCTGATAGAAACTTTGTATGCTAGTAGACCTGACAGTTATTTAGAGGTTTTATCGTGTCATGGATATGGCATGCTTAGAGCATGGGGTGGGGAGAACAATAAGTAAAGTGTTTGGGCTCCTTTGCACTTTTTTCTGTACGCCCGGACTCTCCACCGGAGAAACGGGTGATGATGACCACTATATATTACTGGCGGCCTCTGCCGTTCAAAAGACGACATGCTTTGAGGCCCCTGATTCTCCGAGAGGGTCACACCAATCCCATATTTTTAGCCAGATAGCCCACTTGGTGGAAAGTTGTTCTCAAACTGCATTCACATAGACGGTTAGGTGACCCAATGAATGTTTATATTTCAGTACTTATTGGCATGTTTATATGTATCTTGTTACGTCCCACTGAGGACCTGGTCCCTTTCTAGATATGGACGAGCAGGAGTACCCACAGGAGTACGAATCAGGACCTGACTCCACGTACCTGACTAAGGAGGCCTTACCCTAAGAGTACTTGTGATTTTATTACTGCTGTTTAGATATGTTGCTACTTCAGTATAGTCATTTTGTAGTGGATTTGTTTCCACATGACTATCAGACTTGATACTTATATTTGTATATTCAGTATTATTCAGCCCTTTAGAACTATTGATTAATTGTGCTGTGGATGAGATATAGATTGTGTATGACTTGTTGTGACAGTATATTACCACTGGTGGATTGGATATTCATGAACAACGTACGTGTGCATACGTTTTCCATATATTGGAGTTCGTATACATACGGCTGGGCGTGTTACGTATTCCTAGTCCTACATATTTTGGAACTGGGACGTGACAGTTTGCTACAGTAGCGGGTTAACGGGTCGGGTTTAGATCCGACCCGACCCGCTAGGGTTCAGGGTTGGTTCACAAAGGCCGGTCTGGGTTGGTTCGGTTCAGAATTAAACCGGGTTTATTTTGGGTTTAATAAAAATATTAATTTCTAGGTCTTTAAAAATAGTTCTGGGGTCCAATAAATTCCAGAAAAATTATCCTACGTCTAATATTTTATTTTACACCCAAAAATATTATTTTCATAATATTCTAATATTTAATAAAAATATTTAAAAATTATTTAAAACCAGAATATCTTGATTTTAATTAGTTAAAAATTCCAGAAAAATTTTGAAAATTTATTTTTTTCAAATCCTGAAAAATCTGGGGATTTACAGACGTAATATTCGTACGGTAGATTTTTTTTTGGGTTCAATGATAACAAATTTTATTTTGGATGTTAAACTAAATAAAAAAATCAAAATCCAAAACTAAAGTAAATAGAACTAAAAAAAATATAACTAATTGAAAAAACTAATAAAACAAACCAACCAAACCAAACGACCCAACTGAACCTGTGGGCCCGCAGGCCAATTTCAGCCAAGAGCCAATTTCAGCCAACAGTGTTGGCAGAATTTGGATTGTGGGATCGACTTTAATTTTTTAATTTTTTTTTTGCCTACGTGTACGTTTATTGTGTTTTCCGCCAACACTGTTGGCGGATAATATTTCTACTTTAAAAATTAGCAAACTTGTTTTGTTCGTATAAATTTAATATAAATTTATTTTGCTACAGTAAATTTTCTCATAAATTTTTTAGGTGGGTACAATGGGACAACCCGAAAACACCACAAACCTGTGTGATATGAAACAAACACAAGAGAGGGTATTCCTGTAAACTATCTTTCCCATCTTCATATAACGGCCACAAAACAAAGTCCGCAACCCTCATCCAAGCCACTCAGAATTATTTTCTCCCAGAAACCCTAACCCTAGCTTTCCTCTCGATGTCGCACTTCGGAAGATCCGGTCCTCCCGACATCAAGGACACCTTCTCCCTTCTCGTACTCAACATCACCTTCCGTAATCCCCTCTCCACCAAACCCTAACCCTAATTTTGATCTATTTTGTCTGTTTCTAATTCCTTTATTTCCTTGGTGATGGCTATCGACAGGGACTACTGCTGATGATCTATTCCCTCTCTTCGACAAGTACGGAAAGGTAGTTGATATCTTCATCCCCAGGGACCGCAGGTTCGGCTTCCGCCCTACAATTTTAGTTTTCTTAATATCTTTTTATGGCATATTTGCATTTAAATACCTTCAACTTTCACTTTCACGTGTTTTCAGTTGCTATCCCGTAACCAGTAATAAAGAAGTTCGAAAGTTCATAGAAATAATACAGGGTAGCTACCTGCAAAATCGTGAAAGTTGAAGGTATTTAAACGCAAATGTGCTTTTAAGGCCAATTTGCAACTCAATACCCTACACTTTCGTGGATTTTCAAGTTGTTACTCTAAACTATTGAAAATAGCAACTAGATACACTGAAATTTCATCTATTTGCAACTTGCTATCCTACGCGGATAAGTTAGGGTACCATTAAGAAATATGATTTTACAAACAAGTTTCAAATTTGGAAAAGTGCGAGGTGTTTAGATGCTAATTATAATAGTTTAGGGTAGCAAGTTGCTAATATTAATAGTTTTAGTAACTTGCAAATACGGGAAAGTTCGGGGTGTCTAGTTGTAAGTAGCCCTTTTTAATCAAATTTACTGATAGATTAGCATACATGAAATTGTAGGACTGGTGAATCGCGAGGTTTCGCGTTTGTGAGATACAAGTATGCTGAAGAGGCGCAAAAAGCTGTGGAAAAGCTTGATGGTAACTTTTAGAATTTTTTTGATGGAATTTTCCTGAAATTTGGTTGGTTTTCTGAATGTGTTTGTTTATTAGGGAGGAACGTCGATGGACGAGATATCATGGTGCAGTTTGCAAAATACGGACCGAACGCTGAACCAATGTGAGTTCCTTTAGTCTTGGTTGTGGATTAAATAATTTAAACCTTTAAAGCTAATTGTTTTCACTACTACACATTTTAAACACATTATATATATGAATGGGAACACTATGAATTATCTATTGGGTTCATTTATAATACACTAAAACTTTAACTTGTGGTTCACATATTCATATATTGCGGATCTAAGGGGCTTTTGGGTAGAGAGAGGTAAGAAGTGCAATCCAAGTCGTGCATATGCTTGGACTTTCATGCACTCTTCTATCTCCCTCTTCTTCCAAATATCTTTCGATAAGAAGACATGAAGGTGGGGACGGTATATAGTACATTATAGTGATTATTGATTATTATTACTAATTATTTATCTTCTTAAGTATTAATACTTATTATTAAATATTAATTTATTTGATTACTTGCTCTTAATAATTAATCATCTTAATTGCTTAATAATTCTAGCATTATAAGCTATGAAGGACGACTACTCTTTCAGGAAGGAGGAAGACGGAAACCGGATCCGTATCGTACCGTGCACTTATCGTGTAATGGTACTTCTCGGGTACTCTAGATGCATGCCACATGCATACCCAATATTTTATTTATTTAAATTTTCAATTTTAACTTGGATACTTCATGGGGTATTATTTGGCACTTTATGGGCACGTTCTAGTGCAAGTTATTGGATATGATATCTTCTGAAATATAGGCTTGGTAACTTTTGTTTTAGAAATCGGCTTGGTAACTTTTGTTTTAGAAATCAATCCTTTTTTTTGCATTTAAATTAATTACATATTTCAAACTAAAATTCATTTGATGAATATGGTGAAAGAAATTTAGGTTCTTAGTTTTACATATAAACTCATGCATTGATAGTCTTTATTCTTTAATCTCTCTCTCTCTCTCTCTCTCTCTCTATATATATATATATATATATAAACCCTGCACACACCATGGACCTTTAGAAGTTGCCTTATCGTGTAATGACTAAGTACAATATTGAGTACTTGTACCGGTTCTTATGCTTCATAGACTATAAGCTACATGACATCTATATTGCACGGACATGGAAAAATTGTGTCTGTACCCGAATCGTGTCCATACCCGTATCGTGTCCGTATTCGTGCGACATAGTTGATTACAATTTACATATTTGAAAACGCCCGTATCCTGTACCGATTCCTTATCCATATCCGTGTTTGTCAAAGTATAGCTTGACATTGATTAAATATCTTAATTATTGTTTAAGAATAATAAATTACTTAAGATTAATTAATTTGATTAATTACATAATATTATTTATCTTTGTTTCTTATTTATTAATATTACTTAGAGGCAATTGATTAGTTAAATGGTAGTTATTTGTTTATCTATGGATATTAATTTAATTAAATTGGTTTTCTAGTAATAGATAGTATTATTCATTACTTAAGTATCAATTAAGCATCTTAATCATTAGGCCATTGGTTAGTATTGAATATTATTTATTAGTTAGTACTTACTATTAAAATGAAAAACAAACACCAAAAACAAAATTCTACCGTACATCCTCTAAAAAAAGGACGTGGAATTGTGATAATCCGGGGATGGTGGTGAACTCAAAACACACCTCGAACCAATGCGGAAGGTGGGGCACCTCCCACATGCTTACCCACAGCTATCCAGTGTCCAAACATCCCCTAGAGCCACTTTCATATGTTAATACCTAATCTACAAGTAAAATAACTTCAGTTGGGAATTTTACTAATGCATTAGAATACTGTAGAAAAATGTTTTATGAATTAAAGCAGGGGTTTTCATTTACAAATATCTATAAAAGAATAGCCCTGTATTTCATGTGTCTTCCCTCATGCATTAAGTAAATTCTGAATTGCAGAACTCCAAAATATAGCAATGAAGGGGCAATCTGATTAAAGCTGTAAAGACAATATTTCACTTGTTTTATTGGAATGGGACACTATGGATAATCTATTTGTGTTCATTTATCATGCACTAATAAATTCCCTGTATCATGTAAATATAAGTGATCCTTCATGTATGTATATTGCTGACTACCTAAGCTCACTTTGGTACCTATTTGTAGTATCATTGTTATAGTACTGATTTCCCAATTCTATAAATAATTTAGTCGTGAAATTTTACAAGTACATCAAAAACAATTACAACGAAGTCTTATTCCAAAATTTTCGGGTCGGCTACTTGGCTGTCTGAATTCTTCTTTCATTCGGCTAAGAAATCCATATTATTCTTGAACACTTCAAATCATGTTCGTCTAGGCCTACCTCTACTTCTAGTCCTAACAACTCCATTAACTACTATATTATTACTCTTACTTGCAAGAAGCATCTATTATTGGTTTGCTTTGTACATGTCCAAACCAACTAAATCGATTTTCTCATAATTTGTCCTTTATTGATGCCACCTCTAGCCTCATCGATAGACTAATTTTTTATCCTATCATTTAATGTATTGCACCCATTCATCTTAGCGTTCTCATTTCGGCTAAACTAACATTTTGGACATGTTTCTTAATTGCTTAACACCCTGATCCGTAAATCATGGTTGGTCTTATTGTAGTCTTGTAGATTTTTTTTTTTCAAACTTGAGAGGTATCTTGCAATCACAATGAAATTGTACAAGTGTATTATAATAATATCTAGAAAAAGTCTCTCAAGATTCTTTCCTTAAATGTTTTATTTCTTCTTTTGACTTCAAATAATCATATAGCTTGCCATGGATGAGTAATCTGCAAATTGAGTTTTAAGTTTATGTATCTGGTTATCCTATTGTGTGCCAAGAATGTATCATAATTTATCTTTGGCTTGAGAGATATCATAACACACTATTGTATGATTTGCCCATTGAGGGCTCATAATAATTTGCATAAGCATATATTATTGAGATACATACCGATTAAGGCTCTCAAATGTATGCTTTAACATTTAAGAGTTATGTCCTATGTTGCATGGACAGATTCGAAACAGCATGTTTCAGATATAGTAACACTGATTTGACACCTACTTTGGAGTTCCGACCCGTTTGATATGTGTCTGATACGATACAAATGACATCAATTATGGAGTTTTCGTGCTTCTTAGGTTATGTCATATGGGTTAGGATAATGTTCTTGGGAGGAGAGCATCGTGAAGTTAGATCCAGTGATTACGTTGATTGGGGTTTTCCAAAAATTTGGACAATTGATATCATTCTCAGACAATAAGACAATTTCAAGTTATATAGGATTGACTTGGGAACTTATGGGAGCTATCGTAGTATTTAATCAAGATTTAATGCTGGAAAATCAAAACAGTCTTCTATGCTATATATTACTTAATAGTCAAAATTTGTAGTGTTCTCTTTATGTTTGTTGTGCTTCCTGGCACTATATTGTTTTGGCAACACTTTTAACTTTGATTTTTCTCATATGCAGTAAAAAGGGAAGAGTTGTGGAAGTTTTTCCTAAGGAGAAGGGAAGGTCAAGAAGCCGCAGCCCAAGACCAAGGTATGACTTTATGTTCAAGCTTCATATTTGCTCATCAATATTAACAACTTCCAATTTCTCCCTGTTGAATAATACAAATAAGCCTCATCTTTTGGTGTAGAGGAAGGAACTTCAGCATGGTATCAAAGCAACCCATGTTCAATCTTTGGCACGACTGATATGGCAAAAAATTATACACTTGTGAATATAGCTCTGAACCTATAAAAAGGTTTCAACACGATGTGTTGAATAATCTAAATATATAATTCTCATCCCTCACCAACACTAGAGTTTTGTGTAGTGGTAAACGATGGTTGTCAATGGCGCATTGAGGCGCACACCATTGGCCCTAGGCGTAGCGTGGTGCACCGAGGTGCCTCGCCATGATGCGAGGTGTTGCACTTCATTAAGGTGTACGCCTTAGTCATGCCATGACACGAGGCACATAGAGCATTGAGGCACTGCTTCATGAAACCTAACATGAATTTTTTGGTTTTACTTTGTTTTGGCTCAATCATGAACCCATAACCTGCAACATACTCAAACCTACTACCCCATACACTTTAATTTTTTTACTTTCATAGTTCAATCTTTATCCTCTTCTATTTCTCGACCCTCTTTCAATTCTTCAGCAACCGTTATTGACTCCATCCCCGATTGCCAATAACTTACTACCAGCCAAATGATTCAAGTTATTTTTTAATTTGCAAGTTCCAATTTTTCTTTTCTTTTTACTTCTTTCTTTTCTTTTTACTTCAATTTATTCTTTGTTGATGATACGAAATTCCCTACAAAAATCTAGTTACCTTCCTCAAGTAATCTCTTTTATTTGCAACTCATTTCATGTGAATTATTTTATTTTATTTTATTTTCTCTCACTACATCAAACAATTCATCATTAGGCTAGCATTGATCTTCCTTTATAGAGTGGCTTAAGTCCAGAAACCTCTCAGGTGAGATTTTTAAAATTTACAGTTTTTCTAAATTATGTATACAATAAATCATTGATTAGGACATTGTAATCAATTTTATTGTTTTTTAGAATTTTAAAATAAAAAAATGTGCGCCTCACTTCAATGAGCCACACTCCATGTCATGTGCCTTGCACCTCGAGCATTATGTGTACCTTGCACCTCGCTATGCGCCTTGAACCGTGAGAACATGGTGGTAAATGACTAAAGACCTAACACTTTCCTTCAGTAAGATGTAATGATTTTTCTCATTGGTTGTGTGCCATCAATTTTCTGTACTAATAGGAGTGTTTAATTAATTAAAATATAGTTTTGTCAGCTAAATGTTTTTGCTCAAGTAAGATTGGTATCTTCAATGAACGAGACATTTCTGGCCCGTCCAGGATTAATTTCATGGCCCGTCCATTTAAAGGATGCAATGTTTTTTAAGTTGCGAGAGAGCTAGCGAACCTCATAGAGAGAAAGAACCTCAGAGAGAGAAACTAATTTAAGTTCCTTTGTTAAAAAAGCATATTCTGAAAATTATAAAGGTAAACTTTATTATAAGTTTAAATATGTAATACAGTTTAAGAGACTGTATATTCATCTTTTTTTTTTGTCTAATTCATTGTTCTGAAACCTATGCAACATACCCTATAAACAGATTACACGGTTTGCTTCTGGCCTGAGTAGTTAATTTGATCATTAAATGGGTTGTATTCAGATTCAGCTACATTAGAAATATACCATGCATACTACTACATGCCACAACCAATCCTACTACATGCCACAACCAATCTGAACTGCTTCGGAACCATGGTAGGCAAATGCGCGCCTCGCACCCAAGGCACGCATTTCAGCAAGGCAACCAAGAAAAATTGCGCCTAGGTGCGCCTTATGGATTTTTCTTATACAAAAAAACTGAGGCATAGAGATGCCTCTTACCTTGTACAAGTGGAAGAGAGGTAAGCACTTTCCACGGTTGTCAAAGTTGGCTACAGGTGAACTTAAAAAAACTAAAAAATACTAAAAGCGTGGTAGGGATAGTACAAATTCTTGTTAAGTTCTGTTGACTGTTGCTTTGCTAGTTCACTTGGTTATGTTTTAACATGTTTTTGTTGGTTTTAATATATTACTTTGTTATATATATATATATATATATATATATATATATATATATATATATATATATTCTTTTCTTTTTTCTTGTGCTCTTTTTTTTGTGCCTCGCTTCGCTTGGGCGTGTGCCTTGCGCCTTTGGCTACCTTGTTTGGAACCACTTTGTATCTTCTGAAAACATCTTGATTTGACCGATACAGTATGCTTACAGGTTTGCAATAATATTTTTGAAGTTTCTCTTTACACAATCAATGTCATTTTAGGTATCGTGACGGTTACAGAGATAGAGATTACAGACGAAGAAGCAGAAGTCGAAGCAGGGAAAGGTATGATCGTGACAGGTATAGGGGAAGGGAGAGAGATCGTCATAGAAGTCGAAGCCGCAGTTTGAGCCCTGATCACTACGGAGGGCGTGGCAGAGGCAGGTATGATGATGACCGGAGGAGAAGTAGGAGCCGTTCCTTTGACAGGTATCACTGACCTCCCTAATCTTGTTAGTAGCTTGAGATCCCCCAGTTTGTGGTTTAATCTATGCTAATATCTACAGTGCATCACCTGCCCGTCGTAGCCCTAGTCCTCGAAGAAGCTCGTCTCCTCGCAGGTCCTCTCCTTTCGGTGATAAAAGCCCTGAAAAACGTGGCCATGCTAAACGTTCACCTTCCCAAAGCGTCTCTCCTCGTGCTCGTCGTGTTGATTCACGTAGCCCACGTCACAGTTCTGACGAGGTGCGCCACAAGTTCATATATGTAATCTATTTTTTGACCGTCTTGTATTATTTTAAGTTAACTATTTTCATATTATTTTTTATCTGCATATTATTTTAAGTTATCTGCATATTATTTGACAGGACTGATGAAAAAATGCCTGAAACTAAATGCGGAGCACTGCACTATCTTTTCTTGAAGAGGTTTGCCAGAAAACTGCTTGATGGTGTTTGTAGCCCTGAAGTCTGAACTCCTTTTTAAGGTTATGCAATTAGGTACTTGTCTAGTAGTTCTAGAACCCTGTTTAGCCAGTTATGTTGGAGCTGCTGCATTATGTTCGCTGTACTTTTCTGCTCTTATACCCGTACTAGACATATTTGTTACAGGTATTATGGTTTGTTTGACTCTAACTTATGATAAATTAATATCCTGGACTTTCTAGTTCTGTACGAGAAAAGGTCCTAGTTGCTGGTTGTCGGCTGGCAGGGAGTTGAGGCAAATGGATGACTTTGCTGATGCTGTTTGTCCTGATGATATTTATGATGTTGAGGATGATTGTGATATCTTTAGAATGATGATGATGATTTTGGTGGCCCACGTAGATAAAAAAGGTTTCATTTTCTGACAGCATGTTTATTGTATATTGTGGTCTCTTGTATGGTAAGGATTGTTTTTAGCAATCTTTGACCTTCAGTTCTTTAGATTTTTACTCTAATATTATTCCTGTCATCTTCCAAAGGACTAGTGGTAGCTGTGATCTTGTAGCTGTGATGATCATGCAACACTCCCTGGCCCACCCTTGGCATATGATGCTGGTCAGGAAGTAGCTTCCTCTTCCGTTCTAATCTTCTTCCATCCTTGCCTTTGATGCTGGCGTGTCAAGAAACCATTGCACCTGACACTGATCAGGAACTGGTTGCATCTGCATATCGAACATGAAAAGGTGATGTATCAGAACCTTCTGAGTTCACGCTGTAGGCAAAAATCTTTGTAGTCAACAAGTCTGTCCCTTGTCCTATAACTTATGAGAATTGGACCGTCTTGCAGCGTGAGTAGCATCTCAGTGACTGCTGCTCTACTGGGATTCACTGCTTACTCCTAATCTATATAACAATGCAAACAATAATTGATTTCATTTATAGGCCTTTTTGCTAGCATTCCATTATGACTGCAGTCATGATAAATAAAATAAGATTGTAGGAATTTAATTTAAATTTTGTTACCTTCCAACATGTTACATGTCGTTCGAGCTGTAGCTGTGACCAGGGAGATGAGAGGGAATTGACCTGTTGATTATGGGTGGCTATTGCTGTACTCATGTTGCTGCAGAGGTCAGGATTGAAAGGTCCGATTGATGATTTGTGTTTCGGAAGTCACACTGCTGTTGCTTAGCAAGTTGCTGCCTTTCCCAATTGAATTGTGTTCGTTAGTGTGATCAAACCCTTCGTCTAGGTATTGTGTGACATAACATGGCAGTTTGTTATATTCATTTTTGACAGCTTTCTCATGAAATGAGATAAAAAAATATATTAAGTTTCTTTTAGGTTTGTGAATTTTGGGATTTTGAATTTGGACAACCTGATTTGATGAACCCGATATATGATTCACTATAATGTTGTGGATAGCATGATTCACAATATGTATTCATTGCCCCTTGCCATTGGTGTAAGTCTCCTAATATCCAAGTTTGGTTCAAATTCTTTGTTTACTGTACGCTCATTCTTTGATTTATTGTTACATAAGTTTTAACGGGTTCAACAGAGGTGGTCAGTACTTTTCAGTAGATGTTGGATGCCGTTACAAAGAACTAGTTGTTCTTTTGTTGAATTATTATTCCGGTTTCTGTTCTTGTACCATAACTATTTGGTAAATGCTCGTTCTGGACACCAACTCCTGGTTCTTTATTGTTGGTCTATTTGAGTTTGGGTCTTGTGCAATGTGTTTGGAGGATAGTCCTCATGGTAATGTACCATTTCATGGTGGTCTCTTATACTAGGTTTGCTTGTTAGTTATCCTAGTTTTTGCATTGACTTTTGTTCTTATTTGAAAGTTTAATTTTCTTCATTTAGTCTTTCATGACTTCAGGCGGGAGCATCTGCAAACAAAGGTGAATAAGCTGATTACATTCCCGACCAGATTACGGATTATTTATAGCCAAATGATAAATAAAAAACTATCTAGTTATTTATATGTTTGTAGACAATTGTAAGTGTGTTCTGAAATATCATGCACATACATACCGTCAGAATCGTCAAAGTCATGTCTCCTTGCCATCTGAAACCACTTCATGATCTCAATGTTGACCAAGATTTTTTTTTATTTTTTATTTACTGAAACGACTCCAATCCACATGAAGATAATGAACCTTTGTCTCACGCAAGCATCAAAACAGGTCAAATGTAGTATATGCTCGATGACTATGTTACATAGACAAATTTTAATCTATATATCTCAATAATACAAGATTGATACAAATACGTTGAACACTTTGTCCCTAAGTTCAATCCCTCACCAATCTCAAGAAAAAAAGAAGATCACTCATCTAAACCAATGATGATCTCTCTGAACGAAGTAGACTTCTCGAACATATCTTTTCTTCAGTCTGTCTAGAAAGACGAGTCATAAGAGCTAAGTACAGACATTCTCTAAGATTCCTGTGGACTTAACTCCCTTGAATCTCTCTCGTGAGCTTCTCCTAAGCAACCATCACTTAACCTCTATATATATGTTAGGAAACCTTAATTTAGGATTAGTAAAATTTTAAGTTAGAATAACAATAATTATGGCCATCCAAATTAGATCACATGGTCATCAATATACTCATTTGGGGTCCACTTCTGAACCGAATTTTAACAGGTGATATACCGTCGGTCTCTCGACGCACTTTTATGCATGCATGCTTGCTTGTGTTACCCTTTGTTCCCGGCGCACTTTTTTGTGTTTTGGTTGGCTTGACCCGAGCGGTCTAGACCCGACCCATGTCTTGGCTTGGTTTGGGTTCATGGTTGACCGTGAGGCTTAGATTGGTCTTGGTGATGCAACGGTGCACATATGAACCCTAAACCTATATAATCCCATCTCCTTCTCTCTTCATTCATTCCATTTTTATCTTCTCTTTCTTCATAGGCAAGTATGTCTTGAACACATGAAGAACCATGGATCTTGTATGATTTTTGTTTTGATTATTTTTTGTATATTCTTAGCCTAGATTGTTTGTACCATGTTCCTTTACATCTTTAGTTCTTGCTATTCTCGGTTTTAATGGATGGAGTGACATAGATCTTAGTTATTGATCTACGGTTTTCATGTGGGTTCTTGTGGTTTTTTAGGGATTTGTCTCCCAAAACTTAGTACTTGTGAAAACTATTTGGCTCATATTATAGAGCATTATATTTTACTTAACTTTGTTTTTTATTTCGTTGGATTTGGAGTTCAGCTGATTTAGTACTGAAAACTCCAAGTGTATACGTTTACCAAGTTGCTGCCCCAAGAAGAAGATGAACTATGTTCTGCAAAAGTGCACATGAGAACCCTCTTTGGCGTAGAAATATGCATATCATGATTTGGGCGCACTTCATTCTGATCCTCTCGCGCACTTCATTCTGACCCTCTCTCTCTAAATGTGTACTTTTGTACTACATTGTCAACCCTTACAGAATGCGCCAATTTATCCTGAGTTATTTTGGCGCATTTTTGAAGGAATCTTTATTGGCGCACTTGGGAGCATATGAAACTTGAGTTTTCCCCATTAAGGGAAGGCCTGCCCAGCTATGTTGGTGCACTATTCTCCTTGGTGCACTCCAGCTGTTGGCATGCTCTTTCTCTGTCGCACTTTTCTTAGTTGGCTCACTTTGGCTCTTTGGCGACTATCCTTCCTCCTTTCGTTTTTTTATGGACGAAGCTTGCTTGGTTTCTCGATTTGTGTATTCCTCGATAAACGAGTTTCTCGACTTCCGTACTTGACCTCAGATTTTGTGTTTTGTCTTCTATTTGCCATTAAAATTGATTGTTTCAATAACAAACAAAAGAAAGTACAAAGAGGTCCTAGATAGATAATCTAAGTACAATTTTTTGATTCTGGGGTGTGGCGATGGACAAAGAGTGCTATGGCGGCTTCTTTATCCCGTTGACGATCCAACACAGGGTGAAGAAGCTCTCGTCTTCTCTCTCTCTCTCTCTCTCTCTCTCTCTCTCTCTCCTCTGCTGTTCTCTGTCTGTCTCTCTGTGTGTGTGTGTGGCTTTGGGCATGTCACCCAGGTATATATATAGTCATCTTTGGGCGCATATGTTGGGCCGCCTGGATGTTAGAGGGTACCACATGTACCTTCCTAACAGGGTGCAGCTATAACCGTGAACAGGCCGAGCTGTCACGTTGGCGTTGGGATTTTTCGTCGTTGAAGATCTGGACGATTCTCGTCCTTTGCTGGCGTGACTTGGTCAATTTTGACACGTGGCCCGCACTTGGTTGGAGAGGTGCTACTTCAGTTGTAACGGCAAGACTTGGTCTTCATGGAGTCTGAGACGCATGTGGCCAGAGATGCATGAGGCGCAAGAAGTCTGGGACGCACGAGGCCAGAGATGCATGGAACACATGGAGTCTGGGACGCCTGGGGCTAGAGACGCATGGAACACATAAAATCTGAGACGCATGGGGCCAGAGACGCATGGAGTGTGGGACACATGGGGTCCTTGTTGTGTTATACACGTGGCGCTGTACACCCGTCGAGAGTGAAGTTCTTGTGCTGACGTGAGACTTCTATCATTTAGTGTGTTCACGTCTTTTGAGGCAATCAGAAAAATCTTTTTTGTCAGAATTCTGTGTCAGAGGCGATCATGTTGACAGGATACCATGTCAGGTCCATCTGCGGCCAAGGCTGCTTCGGCTGATTGGGACACTTGGGTGTTGCCTTATTGGGCCGCAGGGTGCCTCTGCGGCCTGATTTCTGCTGAGTCTGCTTAGGGGGCGCATGGTTTATTTGGACCCATAGACGCGTACTGTCGAGCTGGCACTTTTAAGACTTGGCTCAACCTTTTAGGAAGTCTATCCACCTTTTGCATGCAGACTTCTTAGAAACTAAACCGTCGGTTGTATGCAGATTTCTCGGGAGCTAAACCATCGGATTCATCTATCCAATTATTGCAGTCATGCAAACCGTCGCTCTCTTCTGTAAATACCACTGTCGTGGTTTATCGTGTTCCACTTTGTGAAATATGTCGTCCAAGGGGGGTTCTAGTTGGGAACCCTGGCCACCCGCTTCGCCCCCATGCTCGAGTATAGGAGGGTCAGGAATTGGAGGGTCTCGTGAGGGATGAGCTATTGGTTCTCCGCCGGCTGTCGCAGTGTCTCCTCCTGCAAAGAGAGCACGGATCAGGAACGAGTTATCCGTCGCTGAGGATTTTCTGTCCACGTTGGGGTTAATTTTGGAAGCTTTTGCTAGGCCTCTGGAGTCCACTCCAAATTTTGCCTTGCTGCCCATAACTACAGAGGAGAGGGAGACGTTGGAATGAAGGGAAGGACTACGTTGCCAGTTTCGTCGCACGGGCATACGTTCGCTCCAGGAGGTTGCGGCCGTGCTTCGTGAGACTCGTGGCTCATCTGACTGATCACGTTTTCCTATTTTTGTTTTCATTTTGTATGGGCCTTGATGGTTACATATTGTAACCCCCCTCCTTTTGCAAAATGAACTTTTTCTTTTGATCAATGTCTCTTTTATCCGGCCCCTATACTCTGAGGATGTTCAGGCCGCATACATGCCATCTATGCGGTTGGCTACTTTGGTCGCATAGGCCCCATGCAGCTCCCATGCGGCTTGCTTTCATATTGGGGTGCATGATATCTTATGCGCCCTGCATAATTTTTATACTTCTACAAGACCCCCTTCAAATTTTCCAAAATGAAGATTTTGGAATACTTTGAATTGGAAGCATGGTTGAGATTTGGCCGCATATGAGCGACATGCCGCATAGCCGGCCCTGGCAGACTGTCGGATCATCGACTGAGTAGATTTGCTCAATCTTTGACTGGGTCTCCTCGGATTTTGAGCCATCCCTTGACACGGAGCTCGGGGCGTCGGTTTCCAAGGAGATTGAGATAAATCATGGGTATCGGGGCATCATGTTCATCCTCATTAACCGCTGGGTTCATCACCTCGATCTTCTCACGTAGTCTAACGGCCTATAAATAGGTGGCCAGGAGAGAGAGAGAGAGAGAGAGAGAGAGAGAGAGAGAGAGAGAGAGAGAGAACTTTATCCTTTTGCTTCTTTTTCTTTTCTCTTTGAGGGATGTCGAGGGCTGTGACTCTTCTTTTTTGTTATTCCTTTCGTGCTCTATCTTCCTTAGTTTCCATTGTGATCGAGTATAGTTTACATTTATGAGATACCACAATATTCCTCCATTTGGAGTTGAGATGATTGACATGTACCATATGTATATTATTGAGATATTTAGTTAGTTAGAGTTGACCCATACAACGTTCTACCACCGATGCTACGTCATAGGCTGGACGTACCCACGTACTCGTACCCGAATATCCGGGTGCGGGTCGTGAAAGAGAGAGAGAGAGAGAGAGAGAGAGAGAGAGAGAGAGAAAGAAGATGGCTTATATAGTCTAGGGTTGGATGCTTGGCCATTGGATCAAGTCATGACCAATCCTAGCCACACAAGTAAATCCTGAACCAAGTTGAACCAAAGAATGGGTCTAGTCTCAATGCAACCTAATTATCATGCAGGTAATGAATGATACAAGAAAAAATAATATGTTCTAATACGTATTTCGAAAACGACAAGTGACATCTCTACCCACCTTAGAAAAAAATTGTCCTCAAAATTCAAACCCAAGACTAGCCAGAGAAATCAGAACAAGCACTATACTAACTACAAGCATATCTACTAATACAATCAAATTCAATCATATAATGAAGAAAAGAAACATCAAACTGCATGGGTGAGCGAATCATGAGATTCGAGATACAACGACATATGAACAAATTTATATTTCGAGTCGAAGAGGTGTAGATACCCAGATCAGATATCGTTTTCACGCTCCTACATCGACTCTCCCAAAGGGTGATAACCCTAAGTAACCCGGGCAAGACAAATAGTCCGGTTCTTGAGCACCTTCTCCCTCTGGTCCAAAATGGATATATGTTGCTCTTCATAAGACAAGTTGGTACCAACGACTAGCTCGGAATGGTCGAGGATATGACTCAGATCCAGGACATACCTACGCAACTGAGACACATGAAATACATCTGTAAACTCCCCCTGAATTTTCAAATTATTAAATCTTGGATTTTTCCCAATTTTCTGGAATTTTCTGAAAATTTTCTGAAATTAAAATCAAGGTTCTTAATTATCAAATAATTTTTAATTATCAATAAATAATATTAAAATATCATGAAAATAATATTTTTGGGTGTAAAATGAAAAACTGGACTTAGGGTAATTTTTCTGGATTTTTCTGAGCCTCAGACCTATTTTTAAATGCCTAAAAACTATTTATTTATTTATTTAATTATTATTATTATTATTATTATTATTTTTATTATTTTTATTATTATTAATCCCGGCCCAGCCCGCACCCTGGCCCATTGGGCCGCGGCCCAGCCCGCCTTAACGGGTCGGGTCGGGCTCACCCGAACCCGACCCGCCGTCAGCCCGACCCGCACGAACAGTTCTCCCCAGCCCCCTCTCCGCCCGACTCCACCGCCGCCCTCCGCGCGCAGCGCCGCCCACTCCGCGCCACTCTCCGCGTCCACCGCGCCACGTCCCCCTCACCCTCCGCCCTTCCCGGCTGACCCCCGGCCTCCTCCGCCTACTTAAACTCCCCCCTCTTCTTCTTCCTCCTCCAGCCACCTCACCCTAACCCTAGCCGAGCGCCGCCGCCGTCCTTCTCCTCGCCGACCGCCTCGCCGCTGCCCAGCCACCCTGCCACCGCCGTCGCCGTCGCCTCCAGCCGCCTCCCCCTCTTCTTCCACGTCGACAGCAGCCGCAGCGCCGCCCTGGGCCGCCCCCGCGCCGCCGCCTCCGCCCGAACGCTGCGCCGCCCTTCGCCGCAGCACCCCCAGCCACCCTCGGCCTCCCAGCCGCCGTGCCGACCACCGGCCACCGCCACAGCTTCCCAAACCCTAACCCTAGCCCTAATTCTCCTTCCCGTGTCCGACACGAGTCGGACACGACTCGACCCTGATTTTCGGGTCCCCTTCAGGTGCGTGTAACTTTTCGTTCGTAGCTCCGTTTTCAATTTCGCAAATTGCGTTGTGAAGCCTGTAAGACCCTCTCGGTGCCCGGACAAACCGTTCGGGGCATTGCGTCCTGTGGTGATCGTACACCGCGATCCAAAAACAGGAAAAACCAGATCCTGTTTTACCCCGGAACTGAGTGCGCCCCGCCAAACGGGACGACTTGGTCGCGTGCGGTCTTGACAGATACGCGCGCGTCGTCGATACGGACGTGTGAGATTTCGCGGAAGCTGATTCGGGTGTGCGTGCACACCGAAATCAACGCGTATCCGTGGACGTCGCCCCGTATCTGATTTTTCTGTAATTTGCCCTAACTTCTTGTACACTCGTCAGATCGAGACGAAACTTACGCCATCGGACTCGTAGCGATACGCTGGTCCTGTGGGTCAAGTTTGGTTCGATTCTGAGAACGTTGACGAAATCGCGTGTCGTGGGCCCCACAGGTCCCGCTCGACGGGCGATTTTGTGTTCGGCTCATCGGAATCCAAATCTGGAAGTCCCGTTGGGTTCGTATCAGCATTCCTGACCTGTTGACACTAAGTTTGGTGAATTTGGAGACCATTGACCCGGACACGTTTTTCGGTGCAAAGTGGGCCCACCGGCGGACCCCGTTTTGACCCAAAACTGTCATTTTTGCCCTTGTCTCCAAATTGGACCCAAGGATAGGCGTTTTTAGCTATTTGACATCTTCTGAGCGTGATGGTAATGTCTATTTCAGCTTTTGGACTCATCTCTGGAATATTTTCCCAAGAACCAATTTTAATCAGATCCAAACAACAGGCAAGTACCTGCACTTCAAGTTAAATCTTTATATTGTGATAATTAATTCCCTGCTTTACTAGTACCCTTGATGATTACACCTAGTGTTAGAAATGCTGGATTTCATGTCTTGAATATTGGAGTTCATATCTTGTTTTTCATGTCGGGTGGGAGAATACTAGAAGGCATGTAGTTTACCCTTCCCCTTGTCATGTTTAATAGCTGTTGGTACGCGACTGTACCTCAGCCGGATCTCAATTTTCCCTGTTTAATAGCCGTTCATGACGGCCGAATTAGCCTTATAAACCCCTACATGCCAACTATGTATTCTAAAAATAAACAGAAGTTCACACAGATAGTTTCTGGTCTTGTTATATATCTTGCTGACTGTTGTAGTTTTATTTCCTGTCTCATTTATTTTTGCCTTCTCATATTCCTGTTTACAGCTTTAACTCTGAGATAATGATGTTCTGTTATGCAGTTTCTCAACATGATATTCAATTTAATTGTCATAAATATTTAGTTTAATCTTATTGTGCACTGTGTACTTTGCTCCTTTCCTGACTGGATCTGTTGATTTAGGCGATGATGAGGACCTTGCCCCTACTTATTATGGTCCCTATGAGGGTACAGATGATACTTATGAGGAGCCAGATCCCACCCAGGAGACCCCTGCTGCTGAATAGCTAGCAGTAGCTATCTTTTATTTATGTTTCTTATCTTATTAATCGGGTTTGTCCCCAATTTTATTCTGAATTTTTGTACTAAAACATTTGAATCTGTTGTCGTATTTATTTCAGTTGCAATCTTAAGTTTCTGTTCTCATTATTATCTTGCCTATGTTAATTGTGAATGAGCTAGTTTAGTAAATATGGATTTGACCTAGACAGCGTACTACCGCCGACTCTGCGGCGTAGGCTGGACGTACCCACGCACTCGTGCCCGAATTTCCGGGTGCGGGTCGTGACAACATCATGCACCTCACGTAGCGAAGGTGGAAGGGAAATATGATAAGCAACATTGCCTACCCGCTGGAGGATATCGAATGGATCGACGTATCGCGGACTAAGCTTCTCGCGGACCCCGAATCTAATGACTCCATGGGTCGACAACATTCATAAGAACACGTGATCGCCGACACAAAACTCTAAAGGCCTACGATGCTTATCTTTCCAATGGCAATGTCTATCCTGTGGAACCCTTAGTCGCTCTCTGATTTACCAGACAACCTCTACTATTTTCGTGATCATCGCTGGGCCTAACATCTTTCGCTCGTCGATATCATCTAATGCCAATGGTGACCTAAACTTTCTTCCATATAATATCTCGAAGAGTGCCATCTGCATACTCTCCTGATAACTGTTGTTGTACAAGAACTTGACTAGATGAAGGTGATCCTCCTAAGACCCTCCAAAATTTAAAGTACAAGCTTGTAACATATCCTCCAAAGTCTGAATAATTCTTTTTGATTATCCATCTGTTTGCGAATGGTAAGTTGTACTGAATCTCAACTTGGTGCCTAAACTCTGATGCAAGCTCTTCCATAAATGAGAGGTGAACGAGTGTTTCAATCTGATACGATACTCACTGGGATACTGTGCTGCCTCACTATCTATCGTATGTACATCTCTGTCAACTGCTTTGTGGACTGCCCTACTCGAAAAGGAAGAAAATGAGCTACTTTTGTCATGCCCCGACTCCGTAAAGTCGATAATCGTCCCCCGGACGTGATATCGTGCGTGCCTAGTTTGCACAACACACAAGGCAATAAGATAAAATATATAATTTTCTATATAAAACACCGAGTCGCAGTGGAAGATTTATAGATTCATATAAAATATTCAGAGTATGTGAATCAAAGCTCTTTATTTGATAATAACATTGGTTACAAAGGATTGAATGGCCCCATTGAATATGCCAAGTTGGCTATAATACTCGATGATCTCTCTTGCTTACAAAGAATTTCTATATCACACAGTCTCGACATAAGTCGCTTTGTGTTGATCAAATCGATAACCAATATTAACTATCCTTTCAGTCCTTGCTATAAAATCGACGATGCTCAAAGGCATCACTCTACCGAAACCAATATTTTTATCCGACGAAATCCGATATTACATACTCTATCGAGTATGAAAATCACCAATCATCAAAATCTCGCTATGTTATTTTTCAGCCGAAGGCTATTCCATCGAATTCTAAAATTAATATCTGATCGCCTAGACTTATCTTCAATATGCACCACTCAATATTTATCCTTGACGCAAACTCTTATGCGTCATCAAATGGGTCATCTTATGGGTCTCCAATGATTACTTTGATTTGACGGTCAAGTCTCTAGGGTCATCTGCCCCGAAGCTACACTCGATAATTGTGGATCATCAACGATGGACAGTTACTAAGAACCATGCTATATCATATTCCGAAGCAAAACCAGTTTTGACAAGTTCTATGGGATTCTACCCAAATCTAAGAGTACATTTCAGAGTCTGAAATGCATGCATTACCTGCCAACATATTCGATAACCAGAAAACATCTAGCCATCTTAGTGTTTGAGTCTATATACCCTTTGATCGATATCCGAGATACTCTATACTCGACTAAACCATCGTCAATTGAGTCATTATCCCCGCTAGCTCATCCCGCTAACTCTATCGTTCTGTCCTGACACCATCAAGTAAATTCTTGACAGATCGATAAGATTTCTTGTATCGTTACTCACAATATTCATAATCATAAATATTACTCCGTTTTGTATCATTTATCCAACTTAAGTTTACCTGCGCAATCCATTTTGCTTGAGCGATACTGTAATTTATCCCTACGTCAAGTTCTGTCGAGTTTTCTTAAATTTTCATCCCTTATGATCCTTGCTCCCGTTTCGATCGTTCCTATCGCTATATTTTTTCCATGTGTTTTATTCGTGCCGCATAGTTCTGATGACTTGCGCATTTATTCCCTGCGATAAGTTTATTCCAACTATATCCATTCTGATACGTCACGTTCGTCTATGTTTCTTAGAAAACTTACCTACGCTCATTGCACCATCTCGCTATAATCCGCCTCCGTTTATGCCTCGATCGCGTAACCTAGTTACCGATCATAAGTCACAAGCATCTACGATCAAGTCCACAAAATTTTATGTGACATGAACTATTTTTGAATATTTTATTCCCAATGAGTCCCTTTGGTCGGCCAACAGTTTTCTTGATTTACAAATCCACGGACTATGCTTGTTACTCCTGGATTTGCATCAATCACTTGCGCACGTGTGCGCACCTAGCTGTCTATCAATTTTCTTCGCCATTCTCGGCCAACCCTTCATCTTACACTTTTTAATTTTTTTTTCGATATAACATTTATTCGATTTGATATTCTATTCTCGGTCGAACATAATACGTCAAAGAATACTCGAGTCACATACTATCTTACAATTTCGTAAACGAGTCTCGATGTTACCCCATCTGTTGCGGGAAATTCTATCATGTCTATGCGAATGTTTCGACGCATCGTTCACGTTGTGGTTTGACATATACTACTCAAAAATTGAGTCACTCTTCGCATCAAACTTTCTCTGCATCGATCCGATATCTGTTCCGGACTTTCTATCCCGCGATGATTCTACCGACTATGAACCTAACGTTCGCTTGCTCAAAGTCTGTCACAAAACCCAGCCAACACACCATAACTTATTATTTCTGTTAATCCCGTTCGTTGTATCTCGTACAATATTTTTTTTTCAATTTTCTAACTGTTACTCGTATTCGTTCAACCTGTTGTTTTCGTTTCGATGTTCCCACGTATATGATATCGCTCGAGATAACGACTTATTGTATATTATGCATCAAACATCGCTCGAATTGACTTATCGTATGCTATGCAACAAAGTCACGCAATGTTATTCGGTATTACGATCGATAGAAACTATAAGCATCAAACACAAACAATATTTCATCTTATATAGACTTTTGTATGGAATATCCCATATAGCATCGAGTAGAGTCAAGAGTCGTTCGACACGCGAAAGCATCTTTGAATTTGTAATGAAATGAATAATTGTCCAAAGAAGTTAACCAGGTGCTCTGATACCATTTTGTCAAGCCCTTGACTCTGTAAAGTCGATTATCGTCCTCCGGGCGTGATGTCGTTCGTGACTAGTTTGCGTAACGCACATGGTAAGAAGATAAAATATATAGTTTTCTATAGAAAATACCGAGTCACAACGAAAGATTTATAGAGTCATATAAAATATTCAGAGTATGTGAAGTAAAGCTCTTTATTTGATAATAGCAGCGGTTACAAAGGCTTGAGAATAGTCCCATTGAATATGCCAAGTTGGCTACAATACTCGTTGATCTCTCTTGCTTTCAAAGGATTTCCAATGTTTCATATATCATGTCTTCGTTTATCCAAGCTAAGGCCTCTCACCTGAGAACCTGAAAGAGGGTGCCCACAAACGTGGGTCAGTACACAACTTGTATTGGTGAGAAGGATAACCCACTCGCCTAAACTGACAGTAAGTGATCATGGCAAACATACAGATTTTAGTGATATTTCTATTAGAACTTAGATGAATTTCAGTTCATGTTGAGGCAAGCCTCAAAAGGAGTAAATCATGCTCGCATGTGAACTTGGAAGTTATGAAAACACGTTCTCATATAAAGCATTGAATTCTCTTAAGCGGACAAGCATGTTATTCTCGTTTCACATTTGATAACTAAGCATGTTATATTCGATCCGTATTGTTAACTAGCAATCAATACTTGTATTACTTATGAAACACATGAAACGCATTGAATCACCTCGCTCAATAGCGACTAAGAATATGTAGCTGATGTGCACACTCTTGCTTGACGCAAGGCGATATTAATCCTCCTGGCTCAAACGTTCAACAGCCCACCGCAACTTATATATACGAAAGTCATTGATGACATGAGCATCATATTGGGCATATCTTATCTTGACATTTTGGCCATCCTCTCAGTCGAGTTGCAAGCCATATGGAGGTCCAAAGTCCCTTGGTCATTAGTGGTGCATCCTCTCAGTCCGAGTCGACCGGGGGCCCCCAATACCGTTTTTATGGTATGCGATGCCTCATTCAGCGCCCAGGTAGCAAGCCTGCCTGAATGGCCCGCTATACCATGCTCAATGGCACTATCAAATTGCTCCATGGACGATACGATTCCGGCCGCCCCCGGGTGCTCCGGGTCCGGTTCATCTCGTTCGAGGAATACCAAATCCCGTGTACGGGCAGCCCATGACCGTTAACATGCAATATTTCTACTCAACATAGCAAATCATTCTCGCACTATCTCAAGTAAGGCTCCGTTAGCCTGGACTGAGGCACCATGCCACGTTTTGATAGTTTCGATAATGTAAGTACGATGAGGTACGTGTCTACTAGCCCTACTATTGAAATATAAGTAGAGTGAGGTACGAATTGACTCACCCCACTATACTCTAGCGTCTCTTCATCCTCTGATTCATTATTCTGTGGTGACCCATAGTTACTCATTATTGCGTGGCTCATGCCCTTTTCTGATATCGTATTATACTTCTGAGTATTACACTTAACGACCCGTAGGTCCCGAGGTACTGAGTCACCATGCTGCTTCTTGAGAAAGTGTTCCATGGTGCCCTATCCCTGATCGATAGTTCCGTGGCACCATTTCTCTTTTGATTACTTAAGATATCTCGTATCCCGTCTTGATAGTTTCGTGGTCTGAACTACAACTGCCTGCTTCACTTATATAGCGTTCTTATGATTCTCGTTCGATACTCGTGCTCTTTATGCACGCCTCGATATACTTTATTTCAATGTTCTATCTTAGTGTTCAACTATGTTTCGACTTATTTTTCTCCGAACCACGCTTGATGAGTCTTATGATATAGCTAGCTCGTAACTAATATATTTTATTAAGCATAAAGGAGTAGATAAGAAGGGGTACAGCCCGCTCACCTTTACTTATCTGCTTAGCCATTCTGAACTAGCCTACTGATTTGTTGCACGATACTTGACTTCGTACATCTGTTTACATCAAGCCAATAAATCGACCTCAGAATATCCCGTGTAAAAGCCTGCAAATGAAATCAAAATCCGAAACAATACTTGTTCCTGAATCCATCTTATCGAATTGCAAACAACTCGATGCCTCATTCCCATTCCGGCTTATGTTGTACAATTAACCCAAATGTGTTATTTCAATCCAACTCAGCGTAATGTACCATACGGAGCAGGATATTATAACTTTCGTGAGTCGATTCTCTATCACCTAAATTGTATTACGACCAGTCGGGAATCTAGATAAACCGATCATAAAGTCTATCGTGATATGCTTCCACTTCTACTCCAGGAGAGGAAGCGGCTGCAATAACCCTATCGGTCTCTGCTGGTCGGCCTTCACTTGCTAAACATGCCAAACATCGAGAGATGAATCACGCTATCTCCCTCTTCATCCCGTTCCACCAGAAATGCTGCTTGATATCTTCATACATCTTGGTACCTCCTTGATGAATTGAATACTGAGAACTGTGCGCCTCGGTCAAAACTTTATGTCAAAAATCTTCGTTCGGTACACAAAGACGATTCCAAAATCTAAGTGTCCTATCATCATGAATCGTCAACTCCTTACGAAGACCTAACTCATACTCCGATTGAAGCCTCTGAATTTGGGGATCCTCTGCCTGAGCTGCCTGATCCTTTCAACCAAGGTAGACTGAATCTGTAAACACATACTTCAAGCTCTTATGATTTGTAAATATCTTCTCTGTCTCATGTTTAGGTCATTCTGGGTGAATACATACTTCAAGCTCTTATGATTTGTAAATATCTTCACCCGATCTCCATATAAGTAGTGCCTCCATAGCTTAAGTGCAAATACTACTGCTGTCAACTCCAAATCGTGAGTTGGGTTGTTCTTCTCATGATCTCGAAGCTGTCGAGATGCATAAGCTATCACCCTTCCATGTTGCATCAAAATACACCCAAGTCCTCTGCTAGATACATCACAATATACTGTAAACCCTCTGGGACCTACTGGAAGTGTGAGGATCGGTGCAAAAATAAATTACTTCTTTAATTTTTCAAAGGCTGCCTGATATTCTGTGGACCACACAAACTTAGCCTTCTTGTGCGTCAAGCAGTTCAATGGTACAAAAATTCTTGCAAAGTCTGCCACAAACCTTCTGTAATATCCTGCCAAATCCAGGAAATTACGTACCTCTACTACTGTCTTAAGAACTGGACAACTCTATATGACCTCAACCTTCTTCGAATCCACCGCCACTCCTTCTACAGAGGTGATGTGCCCCAAGAACGATACATGATCTAACCAAAACTCGCACTTGCTCAGCTTTTCACACAACTGGTGTTTCCTAAGAATTTGTAAAACCTTTCGAAGATGCTCTTCATGCTCCTCTTTACTATTGGAATATACTAGAATATTGTCTATGAAAACTACCACAAATTGATCTAGGTACGTCATAAAAATATGGTTTATCAAATCCATAAACACCGCCAGGGCATTAGTCAACCCAAATGGCATTACTAGAAATTCCTAATGTCCATATCATGACCTGAATGCTGTCTTGGGTATGTCTTATTCTCGAAATCTCACTTAATGATATCCTGACCAGAGATCGATCTTGGAGAAAACTTTAGTTTTACTTAACTAATCAAACAAGTCATCAATCCTTGGTAATGGATACTTATTCTTCACCGTTACTGTGTTTAGTTGCCTGTAGTCGATACACAACCGTGTTGACCCATCCTTCTACTTCACTAGAACCACAGGCGCTCCCCAAGATGATCCACTGGTTTGGATAAACTTCTTTGCCTTTATCTCTTCTACGTGTTGGTACAACTTATCTAATTCTGACGGTGCCAACTGATGAACCTTAAAAGATATCGATCTTGCTCCGGGAGTCAATTCTAGAAAAATTCTACATCCCTCACTGGGATAACCCTGGAAGTTCTTGTGGGAAAACATCTATAAATTCCTTGACTATCTCGGGGATCTGCTCTTCTGTTATCACTGCTACTGTAATCCTGTTCTCATGTTGGTCTTCCACTGATTTGACAAAGACGAAGTCCTCCGTGCCTGGGATACTAAACGATACTATACCCCTACAACATTCTATCATGGCATGACTGTCTCTCAGCCAGTCCATACCTAGGATAACGTCAAAGTTACCCATAGAGATCTCGATCAACTGTGCAGGTAATGAATGCCCGCACACTATGACTGGATACGCTATGCACACTCTACTAACTTCTACGAGCCCATTACCAGTGAGTATATTCAACTTCTCTGTCAATGCCTCGAACTCACGTTTCATAAATCGTGCAGATATAAATGAATAGGCATGCACCTGAATTAAATAATGATACAATAGTATAATATTGTTTGCGAACAAAAGTTTATACGAAACTTTTGTGTTACAAACTATTGAAAAGAAAGAAAAGTACAAGAGACCCTAAACATGAATCTAAGTACAGTTGATTCTGGAAAAGTATAGCTATAGAGATCTGATATGTGGATGATCACTTTACTCCTTGGACCACTCGACGACAAAAAAATACAGAGAACGGGAATAAATGGAGAGAATGCTGTGAACAACTTGAAGAGTTGGGCAATAAGAAAGCTTTGGCACAACGGAAAGAGAAGCTTCTATCTCTCTCCTTCTGTTCTTGAACTTCAAAGACTTGAGAATTCCAGCACTTTTCTTTGTATGTCTTCTCTGTCTCTATGTCTGTCCCTCTATCAATGGTTGTACAGAACCAGTATTTATAGAGTTTAGGAATGGTTATGAGAGTGTACGCGCACTTTGGACAGTCAACACTATTTTACAATTGTGCATCCACCTTTGGTGGATTAACATCCCATATTCTGAATGAGTGGGTGCATAACTTATTGTCTGCTTGACACGTAGCTTCCTATATAAGGAAAGCATAGGTCGCGGGAGACAGTTATTTATACACCTTTCATGAGAAGTATGGCATGTAAGACACACACTCATAACTTCTTACTGTTAGTTAGGATAGTATACGTACTTTAGAAGTGATTGGCACTGCGACGCACTTTTGAAGTGATCGGCACTATGACACACTTTTAAAGAGATTGACACAACGACGCACTTTTGAAGAGATTGGCAATGCGGCACACTTTTGAAGAGATTGGCACTACTGCGCACTTTTGAAGAGATTGGCACTGTGGCACACTTTTGGTAAAATTTTTACAATGACAAATTTTAGAGAAATTGGCACAGCGACGCACTTTGGATGAAATTATCAAAGCGGTGCACTTTTGAAGAGATTGGCACAACGACGAACTTTTGGTAAAATTTGGCAAAGCGGCGCACTTTGGATAAAATTGGCAAAGCGACGCACTTTGGATGAAGTTGGCTTATTCTGGCCACTAAACGACAACCTGGGTCTGCGTGCCGCAGCTTAGCTGTAATGATGACTTCTGACTCTTCGGTTTCTGTATCTGTCAGCTGTCAGTCAGCTGCATTAAATATAGAGAGAGAAAGATCGTTTGTGCACCAACTTTCATAACACTAAGAAAGTGCACCATCTTTCAAAAGTACGCCAAAGTATTGAGCACTAAGAAGTACGCATTTTCTTCTGAAACAAGTAGAAAGTGCGACAAACAGATAGAAAGTGCACCATTCTTCCACTGTTGGATTTATTTATAAAAAATTTACTACCAGAATAAGGCAAATTAGCGACACGAGAAAGAGTCGTCAAATGGATAAATTACGTCGCTAATACTAAGTAGCGACGTATTTAGCAACCTTTTGATTTAGTCGTCAAAAAGCTAGTCGCTGATCAAAACGACGTCAAAAAATGACGTTGTCATGATGTAATTTAGCAACGTTACAAAGTGGCAAGAATGGCGACTCTTAGCGTCGCAGGTTGCAAAATTTATGATATTTTATTTTAGTTGGTAATTATCGTTAAACTTAGCGACAACTTGCGACATAATCAGCGACAAAAAAATGACATGGCCAAAATTGCCTTGTCAGCAATATTTAGCGATATTTAATGATGATCAGCGACGTAAAATAAATTATTTGACAGTTTAACAATGTCATTAGCGACTCCTATGGACGTCACTGAATGTCACTAAACGTTGCTGAACGTCGCTAAGGTTGAAAAATAAAAATAAAAATAAATGAATGCCTGCAATATCATAGTATAAGGTGCCTGCAGAATGATCACATTTCAAATAAATAGACAGATCCGGAGCAACCCTCCGTTGAATTCTCTGGGTTTGCCGACCCCTTGGGTGGAATACTCAACACCGGTACAATCACACAACAACAATGATAAAATAGATCAATAAAAAGCTCTAAGGACCGAATGTAGTCACACAATATCCATTCACACAATAAAAATATACAAATAAGTCACACAATAAAAGTTTACAAATAATAAGTACAATCTCCCATGAATGGGCCAATACGTACGTCAAAAAAACTACTACTGATCAGGAGGAGGAGCTGCGTCGAATCTGAGATAATAGCGCGTCAAACTGCTCATGTGTAAACGTCATAGAACCCAATGCAAGGGTCGACGTAGATGATGATATAGGCGGACCAGGAGGACGTCGTTGCTCCAACTCTGTCAGTCGAGCGTCATAAGTATCGATAACAGATAATAACCTTCTAGTACTATGCTCCACTCGCTCGTTCATCTGAAGATGTGATGCCTGCATCCTCGATAGTGAAGCGCCCACGGTATCCACTCGCTCGCTCATCTCAATATGTGATGCATGCATCCTCGATAGTTTGGCACCCACGGTCAACTGTGACTCCTACAGTGATGTCACGTTGCACTCTGTCGGCGTGGCCAGATTCCTCAGCTTCATGATGCTTCGCTCCAGTTATTCGAAATGTGCTATGAGCATCGCATCGTCCGTCTGCGGCTGCAGCTACACCATAATCCTCTGCATTAACTCATCACGCAGAGATACGATCTGAAGGTCAACTCTCTCCTGGGCTCGCTGCGACTCCTGGGAGGGCTGTGGGGTATGCACATTGGCAGAGGGTGTCCTAAAGGACTGTGATACAACATAGGTGTCGTAGGATCCTATATCGTAGTACGTACCCTTATGTAGACCACCAACGACTCTTATCCACAGCTCATCATCTGATGGAGCTGGGTGGGCCAGGGGTTCCAAGGAACTACCCCCTCTCCAGGTGTGGGCTGGGTCGACTCTTCGTAGAGCCTCCTATACTCATCCTAGAAAAATATGTATCTATCGATAAGTGTACTACTTACTATATATCTTAGGTAATTATTACTAATTACATGTATTTTTGCTAAGTTATATCAAAATTAACAAAACATAAGAGTAATACTTACGTAGCTCTGTGTCGCCATATCATCGATAAGTTGTCCCCCTTCCTATGAGTGACGAGGAACACTGTCACCATGTTCGTGTACTCACCCCTCTGGACATGTTAAGAAATATATTATTTGTTATTAAAGTAAAAAATTAGGCTACGATGACTAAAAATTGTACGTAACAATGAAAGACGTACCAAGCGACGAAAATGTTCCGTTATCCGAATTGAGCCACCACACCACTTTTTCGCCCTCTACCGAGCCACCTTAGCCTTCTCCGACTTTTCCCTATACTTATCTGTCACTACCATATTCCAGAATAGAGGTACTTTTGTCTTTTTATTTATTTAATTTAATGTGTTAATATATTGCACGATATTTATATATTATATATAGTGTTCCTTAAATACATGAGTTAGTAGACTGGACCTAGAAATCCACTAGATAAACCTCGGACCAAATATAGGATTATGGATTTTAATTAGTACATTTTTAGGATTTAATATTGAGGATTATAATTTATTATTGTGATTTTATTTGATTGATGTACCTTACTATTGCTTCAATATTGGGAGCGTTACACTAGCTTTTGTCTTCCAACAAATTTTACACCCTTGTTCTAGACATGCCAGCCTTCCATTTTGACCTTTATGTAACTTATAAATATGTCCTTTTGTGCTTCATTTTAGTAGCACAAAAATCGTCCAAGACATTTATTCTTATTTTCAAATAAATCCAACTTTGCATTTTTGTGCGTTCCAATCGAAATTGGAGACACAATCTCGACCCATTTTGAGTAACCCAAATTATGACAATATTCTATTCTGAGTCTTCTATGTCCATGATACTTGTGTCCCACCTAATTTTAACCCTATGTACTCCAATTAATTTTAGAACACCATGTACATTAATTTTAATTAAATTGGTGTAAGGACCCAACTTAACCCAAAACTAGACCCAACACCAAAAACCAAATTCCCATTCACACCCTCAAGACTCATACTAAACACCCTTTTAGCCACTACATCACACCAAACATGGTATTTTCCCTCATTTAATCCAAAAATCCCACTTTGTACAATTTTTCCAATTATTGGAGACTTTTATGCAAAAGTGCATTGAGGTGTCCACACCCCATTGGACACAACACATGAAGAAATACCCTTTTTCTTCAACCGGTCATGTAAATTTCTCCATAATTTTGGAGTATGCAACACTCAACATCTTCCCCTCATCAATCTTAGCCATCCATTTCAAACAATACAATCCTAGCCCTTCAAATTTCTGTATGTAGAAAGGAAACCCATCCCAAGGAATGCCAAACTGGCCCAACTTCCTAGGTCAACATCAAACCCTATTTCTCTACATATATATACAACTTTGCTCCTATTTTTCTTCAACCATCACCTAAACCTAAACCTAGCCGAATACCTCCCATCTCCTTCCCTCCCTGATCACCGCAACTCGCCGGAGCTCAGACCCCGACCGCCTGAACACCCGGCGCCATCCCGACCTCCCCGTTCACCTCGACTGCTACCCGCATCCACCCGACTTCTCCTGAACTACCTCAACCCCTCACCGCCATCACCGACCTGCTCAGCGCCACCCCCGCCGAGCAGTGCAGCCGCCGACTACACCCTCTCCATCCCGCGGACACTACCACTCCACGCCGGACCTGCCGGACCACAGTAGCGATCACCACGTCGACCCGACCTTGCCTGAGTTCTCTCCTTTAGACTCCACGACCGTACATCACCGCTGGCACCGCCTGATCACCGCCAGCACCACCACCTTCCTTCATCATTATCATCATCACCATTAACACCGCCACCAGCACGCCGGACTGACGACCTCCCTCGCCCGAACAGCAGCCGAGTCCTTCGCTTGAGCGCCTCTCCTTGAATCGTCTCTTCCCTGACTCGACGCCGAATAATAGTAGCAGCCGGAGCCTAGCCCTCCGCCGTGACAACACCATCATCCGTCGACACCCTCGACCTCGTGCACGTGCACGCCGAGGCCAAGGTTCGAAGTGCCTTCTATTATAATTTTATGTGCATGTGTGAATAGTGTTAAGGATTAGCGTATTGCTTATGATAAGTTCTATTAGATATGGTTGCTAGACACTATGCAAGTAAACCTAGAAACTAGTTGCGTGTGTGTATAATAACTAATTGATATATATATATATATATATATATATATATATATTGTGTAGAAATTAATTACTAGTAGTAGGTATGACTGTAATATATATATGCTGTATGACCCTAGGTATTAACTGCGGATATCTCGTATAATTGCATATGACCATAAGTATTAATTATGGGTACCCTGTATTTGCATATGAACGTGTGACCTTGAATATTAGTGAATCGACTGCCTTGTGTACACCGACGTACTGGCTAGACATGTATTAGTGATTGACTGTCTGATTATGCACAACTTTGAGGACAAGACACCCGTGTAATTAGACGCACACTTGACCCTGTTAGATGACAAGTATCACCCCTAGCGTAGTCTCTGAGTTCAGAGTAATTGTGTTTGTGTATGTGTTAGTGTAACGACTGATGCTATATTATTATTATATTATGTCAATAGGACTGTTGGATTATTCAGACAAGACTTCGGAAATAGGATATTGGTATTGCCAGCAGAGGACCACAGGCGAGTACATTCTCTGACAGTTTTCATTATGTTGATCATCTCTATGATTCTAGTTGTATAGCGTACATGATTCTGACACTATGGATACACGAGTTAGCATCATCGAGACTTGTCACTAGGAGTCGTGATTGGAATCCATCGTACTAGCTGGGGATGGGAAAATATTAGTAGCTTATGTGATCATACCCAACTCTACATGCATCATAGCTTACCCCACACCTCACGTCGGGTGCAGCCTGACCATTATATGCCTCATAGCCTGTTATGTATGATTAGCTTGACTATTGCTCGCATCATAGCTGACTGGATGGTTAGCCTGACCTTACATGAATCATAGCTAATTATATGTAACAAGCTTGATCTGTCCCAAGCCGATCACATGATAGACTGATGTTTCACACACTTAGCTAGATACCCTATTCATGTATTCCAGTTCATTGTTCTAGCATTTACTTATAGTCCTGTTCATTGCTAGTTGTACCATTGATGATGATATATTCTCCAGCATTTACTTATTTCCAGTATTTTATTATCTCCAGTATTCTTATTTTTAGTATTTATATCCATCTTGTATTTCTTTACACTGTATTATAGTTTTTGTCAATATACATGGAACTGCTGTTAGTGCTTGTACTTTGCTCCAATCCTGACTGAATATATTTTTTCAAAGGATCTTGAGGACTTCTGTCCTACACACTATGGACCAGGTATTTATGGAGACTACCTACCAGAGATCTTAGAATAGTCCATTCCCTTAGAGGAGACACTACCTGCACCTATTTAGATAGTTATTATTTTATGCATTTGAGTTTATGTTGAGACTTATATTGAGACTTATGTTGAGTTTATTTTGAGACTTGTTGAGACTATTTATGTTGGACAGCTAGACTTTAGTTTATATCTATATTGAGTTGTTGTGCTTGACTTATGTCAGTACATCTTATCTTTTATCTCATCTTGCCATTATTTCTTATTGTTGTGATTGAGTATGCATTATGAACTGTTGAGCAATGTATTATTCATTGTCCTCCGTGATATCATTGACAGGTTGTGAGTTATGTTTAGTATTATAGAGACCTAGACAGCATTCTACCGCCGATGCTACGGCGTAGGATGGACTTACCCACGACTCATGCCCAAATTCTGGGTGCGGGTCATGACACATTTTTAGTGGTGGCCCATGCTTGTCCAGATTCATAAGTTGTGCGATGTTGTGGTAGTACGATAACTTAGTTGTACTACAGCGAGCCTGCGATAGGATATAAGAAATATGATTTAGGATGAGAGTATGCTCAATCATAACTAGGAATTCTGATCTTTACAAATGCTATTCTGAATGATTGCTTCCTTTCGAACTTTACTGTCCTTCCTTGATTATATCGTATCTATTACCGTAATTGATTCTTTTCAATCTGTCTTCAAGATGCCATCGAAGACTAGATCTTTGAGACTGGGAGCAGCAGCTTCAGTGAGTCTGCCACCTCTCGACCTGACGAACAGACATCTGGAGTTCATCCTACATCTCATGTTCATATGGGAGTATCTGCAGCTTTTGGGATTCCTCCTCCACCTGTTCTGAGGGTTGCCCCAGTTGTGACAAAAATCTTCCACCACCACCGACACCGATTCCCGGAGGTATGCCCACTGACGGGGCACATATGTTTGCACTTATCCAAGGCATATTAGAGGCCCAGAGAGTGACAGCAGAAGCTCAGCGTGTTCAAGATGAGGCTCAGAGGGTGCAGGCAGAGGCACACCAGGCACAGACAGAGCTGATGAGAGAGTGCATAAAGAATGCTCATCAGATGGCTCTCCAGGCTGTGGAGAGAGTAGCACAGCACCAGCAGCATCCTGGCCAGCAGCACCAGAGGTCGGGTACTATAGTAGACTTCAAGAGGATGATGCCTCGAGAGTTCAAAGGTACCGAGAGGATACTCTACGCTGACGAATGGCTTGAGGATATAGAGAGGAACTTGCGATTGGCGCAGATTTCGGAGATTCTTCAGATCGAGGCTGCTGGCAGTCAGATGTTTGATATCGCGCTGACGTGGTATTGTACGGAACCGAGACTTGCTAACGAAGGACTTACTTGGGAGGCCTTCAAGGAGCTCTTCAAGGAGAAGTTCTTTCCTGACGTAGCTTTGGGAGCATTGGAGAGTCAGTTCCATGACTTGGTCCAAGGAAGCATATCAGTTGATGAATAACCACGGAGTTTTGTCGTTTGAGTCGATTCGCACCATCGATGATTCAAGACCCAGGAGACCAAGCACGAAAATTCAGGAAGGGGTTGACTAGAGAGATCAAGTCTCGTACTTTGGGATGACGCACTGCTACATTTGAGGGTATTCTGATGGATGCCCAGATTGCTGAAGATGACTTGGACCTCAGGCCCAAGAGAGGACGCGACATTTCTGCAGGAACAAGTGGTAACACGGGACCGACCAAGCGCCTACACTTTCAACAACAACAGAGGCTGTACCAGCAGCAACATCAGCAGTACCAGACACCAGTTCGAGGACACATCCAGCAGCAGCAACCACAGAGACAGAATCAGCCCGTTGCCCAGTGTGTGTATTGGGGGAAGGTAGGACATACTAGACTCAATTACAGGAAGAGGTTGGGTACATGCTTGTCCTGTGGATCGTCAGTACATCAGCTGAGGGACTGTCCATCTATTCAGACTCGTTAGGGTAGAGCAGCCGCTCAGAGAGGACCAGCCAGAGTACCTACTGTACTAGGAGGCCAGTAGAGGGGACCTCCACTTCCACCACAGCAGCAGATGTTTTCTCAGCACCAGCACCAGCAAAGAGGAGCACCACAGGTGTCACGACCCGCACCCAGTATAGGGGCACGAGAGCGTGGGTACGTCCAGCCTACGCTGCAGCATCGACGGTAGAACGCTGTCTAGGTCACAGTAATACTAGATAACTAAACACCTGTCAATAATATACATCTCCATAGTCTCATAATATAACTCAATCACCACAACTAAAAGGCACGATAAAAGATAAAAGAAAATGACATAGTTAAACACCATGTCTCAAACATAAAGATACTCACAGTCTAGCTGTCCAACACAAGTTTCCAATTAAACTTAACATAGGACTAAACATAAACTGAAATATCCTCCATAAGTCTCGAGCATAAATAAATACTATCTAAATAGCTGTAGGCAAACTCTCATCTAGAAGCATAGTCTCCTCTAGGATCTCTGGTACATAGTCTGCTTCTATACCTGGTCCGTAATGCGTACTACATAAATCCTCAAGGTTCTCTGGAAAAAATATCCAATCAGGATTGGAACGAAAATACACCTCTAACAACAGTTCCACATATATTGACAAAAACTATAACACAGTATAAATAAATACAAGACATATATGAAATAACTGGAAATAAGAAATACTGGAATAAAGAATGCTGGAATAAAGTACTGGAACATCATCATCAATAGCATCTGACATGGAATAGAACTACAATATTACGCAAGTACAAAGAACTGGTATGTAAGTATATGTAAGAACAACAACTAGAACATATGGAAATACAAGATCAATCTATCAAGATATATGTCAAGAATCATCTAACTAAGTGTGTGAAACATCAGTATATCATGTGATCGGCTTGGGTTATATGACTCATTACATGGAATAGCGATCATCCCCAACAGGTCAGGCTGACCAGAATGTAACAACAATGAGGCATGTAAGGGTAAGGCTGCACCGATGTGAAATGTGGGTGAGCTAATGCTGCATGTAAGGGGTATGATCACATAAGCTACTAATACTTCCCCGTTTTCCCTGCTAGCACGATGGATTCCCATCACGACTCCTCGTGACAGGTCTCAATGATGCCAACTCGTGTAAAGAACAGTGTCAGAGTCATGTACGCTATACAACAAGAATTATAGAGATAATCAACATAATGGAAACTGTCAGAGAATGTACTCGCCTGTGGTCCTTAGCTGGCAATACCAAAGTCCGGGTTCCAAGGTACCGTCTGAGTGATCCAACAGTCCTATAGATATATCATAAACAGAATATTGCATCAGGCATCACACTAATACACGATCAACAGAATGATCAAGGATTATACTAGGGGTCGCGTCTGTAATTGCTGTGCATAACAGACAGTCAATGGTACGATCTTGCCAGTACATTAGTGTACATATGGCAGTCTACTATTATGCTACATGGTCACAGGTAGATGTGGCTACGGGGTATCCGTGGTCACAATCAAGACATCTCGGACATGTGATACATAGGACTTAATATGAACTAATCTCTCATCGTACTAATTAATTACATTTATAATAGATATGTATAAGTGTATTAACCTAATTGAGCATTATACGGTTCGTAGGCATATATATTAACCTACATTAATTATGATTTTAATACACGTATTGATATACTAGGGAATACCTACACATTACTTATACGCAAGTATATAGATATTAGTTGGAAACATTATATATATACACCAATATACCAATACGTATGCAAATACGTATATACATACGTCCCTAGTTACTTGTATATCATCGCAAGAAATGATGGGACCGTGGACAGGAGCTAACCTGCGCTCGGCACGATGACGATTATGAGGCGATGGTCACGAACAGGGAAGGTTGGTCGATGTGGAGGGTCGGTCGTCGAACTCCGGTCGACAGCGTCGGTCTCCGCGGAACTTCTCGGTCGGCAGCGTCGGTCTCCGCGGGAACTTCTCGGTCGGCAGCGTGCAGCGCTCGGGGCTCGGGGCTCGGCGTTCAGCGCTCGGGGCTCGGTGTTCAGCGCTCGGCGCTCGGCGTTCAGCTCTCGGCGCTCGGGGGCAGCGGGTGTCCGGCGCTCGGGGGTGTCCGATGAGGAATAGCAAGGTCGGGGGGGGTTTGAGATGGTCGGCTGGGGTATATTAGGTTTTGGTTGAAAAGAATAAGGAAGCTATACTTATGTATATATATGATCATAGTAGACTTTGGGTTGACCTAGAATTAGGTCTGGTCAAGGCCTTCTTGGAATTGGGCTTCTCATGGGTTTTACAATGGTTGAAATTTTAATAAAGAAATTGCTAAGATGCATTGGTTCGATGGTCTGAGGCCATGGTTCAGGAATTTTGATGTCGTATTACACACTCCCAAGAATTTATGGAATTTACCTAAAGGAGAATTTGGGTTTATATACGTATCGTTCAACGGAAAGGATACCACAATGTACTCTTGCACCAAGGTGTCTAAACAATGAAAGGTTGTACAAGTTCGACTTATGAATCAATTTAATAAAAGTGAATGCACGCGGGGGTTAAAAATTCAAAACGACGGTGAGGTGCAACAAATTAAAATCACCAAAAATTGAGAATAATCAATTATCATGCAATCATTTACTCATTAATTACGAAAAGACGAAAATACCCCTAATCCAAAAAGTGGGGGTGACAAGTCTACCCTCCTTAAAAGAATTTCGTCCTCGAAATTAAAATAAACTATCACATGAATCAAACAATCAATTAATGAATTATACCTCAAGCCTCGAAGAGATATGGATACTTCTCGCGCATCTCGTCCTCTCTCTCCCAAGTTGATTCTCCTGGAGAGTGATTTCTCCATGCAATACGAACCAAGGGAATAGTCTGGTTCTGCAATATCTTCTCACTTCGATCCAAGATCTCCACAGGTTGTTCATGATAGCTGAGTGTCGGTCCAACTTTGATCTCCGAGTGATCTAATACGTGACTAGGATCTGCCATGTACCATCTCAGCTGTGACACATGGAACACGTTATGCACTCCATCTAGAGCAGGCGGCAAGTCTAGTCTATAGGCCACTGCACCGACCCTTGCAAGAACACTGAAGGGCCCGATGTATCGTGGACTAAGCTTCCCTTCTCTGCCGAAACGAATCGTGCCCCGTGTCGAAGAAATTCGTAGGAACACCAAATCACCAATCTAGAACAACGATCTTAACACGCAATCTAAACAAAACAATCACAAATCAAACCAAACAAATCAAAACAATACCTGAAACTCTAGGGGTCTACGGTGACTATCTGCCCAATGCCGCAGTCTGTCCTGCGCCACTCGCAGTCTGTCTCTGATAAGTTTCACCTTTTTTGCTGCGTCCATGACCATTTCTGGTCCTAACAAGGCTCTTTCTCCAACATCATCCCAAGATAAAGGTGTACGACACCTTCGTCCATATAAAGCCTCGAATGGTGACATCTCAATGCTGGCCTGGTAGCTGTTGTTGTAAGCAAACTCTACCAAGTGTAGATGATCCTCCCAAGAACCTCCGAGATCCAATACGCAAGTGCGTAACATATCTTCTAGAGTCTGAATAGTCCTTTCAGACTGCCCGTCTGTCTGAGGGTGATATGCGGTACTGAACTTGAGCTGAGTGCCCAAGCTAGACTGCAGGCTCCTCCAGAAATGGAAAGTGAAACGACTATCTCGATCTGAGACAATACTCACAGGAACTCCATGTAATCTGACAATCTGCTGTACGTACATCTCTGCTAGCTTCTCCGTCGAAGTACCCACTTTGAAAGGTAAGAAGTGGGCTGATTTGGTCAACCTATCCACGATAATCCAAATTACATCCTTTCCTCCTGGAGAACGAGAAAGTCCTGAAACGAAGTCCATAGTCACGTGCTTCCACTTCCATTCTGGAATGGGTAAGGGTTGAAGCAATCCCCCTGGACTCTGTCGATCTGCTTTCACCTGTTGGCACACTAAACATCGGGATACGAAGCGTGCTACTTCGCGCTTCATACCATACCACCATACATGCTTCCTCAAATCTCGATACATCTTGTTGGCTCCGGGATGTATCGAGTACTGAGAGCGGTGTGCCTCCTGTAAAACTTCTTCATACAGCTCTCCACTCGGCACACACATCCTCGTGCCATGTCGTAAGGATCCATCATCCGCAATAGTGAAATCGTCTATTAATCCTGCCTGAACTTGTGCTCTAATATTTCGTAGAGTCTCATCATCATACTGTGCCGCTCTAATTTTGTCCATCAGTTCTGATTGAATCTGCAGTCCCCACATCTGAATCTCAGCTCCTGGAACTAATACCTCAATTTCCAAGCTCTCAAGATCTGCTAATAAGTGTCTATCCGAAGTCAAACACATAGACATTGGGTACCTGCTCAAGGCATCCGCGACTACGTTGGCTTTCCCTGGATGATACTGTAATGAGATATCAAAGTCTTTCATCAATTCCAACCACCTTCTCTGTCTCATATTCAGCTCCTTCTGTGTAAACACGTACTTTAAGCTCTTGTGGTCTGTAAAGATTTCCACACGCTCTCCGTACAGATAGTGCTTCCACAGCTTTAGGGCAAAGATAACTGCTGCTAACTCTAGATCGTGAGTGGGGTAGTTCTTTTCATGAGGGCGTAATTGTCTTAAAGCATAGGCAATTACTTTCCCGTGTTGTTGAAGAACGCATCCCAACCCTTTTCCCGAAGCATCACTGTAGATAGTGAATCCACCTGTCCCTGATGGCAACGTCAAAACTAGCGCTGTCGTCAATCTCCTTTTCAGCTCATCGAATGCGGCTTGACATTCTTCTGTCCAGACAAATTCTACATCCTTCTTGGTCAGCCTAGTCATTGGCTCTATAATCTTGGAGAAGTCTTGTACAAATCTTCTATAGTATCCTGCTAGTCCGAGAAAGCTCCTGATTTCAGCTACCGTGCTGGGGGTAGTCCATGACTTCACTGCCTCTATCTTCTTTGGGTTAACTGAAATTCCATCACCTGTCACCATGTGTCCAAGAAATTCAACCTCTTCAAGAAAGAACTCACACTTTGAAAGCTTCCCGTACAATCTCTCTCTCCTAAGAGTTTCTAAGACTATTCTTAAGTGCTCTTCATGCTCTTCTGGGGTTTTTGAATATACTAGAATGTCGTCAATAAACATCACTACGAACTTGTCAAGGTACTGGTGGAACACCTTATTCATCAAGTTCATAAATACTGCTGGTGCATTGGTTAAACCAAACGATATTACTGTAAATTCAAACTGGCCATATCTGGTTCGAAAGGCGGTCTTCGGTATGTCTTCTTTCTTCACTTTCACCTGGTGATAGCCCGACCTCAAGTCTATTTTTGAAAACACCTTTGCTCCGTTCAATTGATCGAAAAGATCATCTATCCTCGGCAGCGGGTATTTATTTTTGATAGTGAGGTTATTCAAAGCTCTATAATCGATACACATACGTACCGTACCATCCTTCTTTGGTACAAATAATACCGGTGCTCCCCATGGCGATGAACTGGATCTAATAAAACCTTTGTCTTGCAGCTCCTCAACTTGTTTCTTCAGTTCTACCAACTCGTTGTTGTTAACTCTATAGACATGTTGTAAAATAGGCTCTGCTCCTGGTATCAAGTCTATAGAGAACTCAACATCTCTGTCTGGTGGCAAACCTGGCAACTCCTCTGGAAATACATCCAGGAACTCCGCTATAAGTGGATGCGGTAACTCTTCTTCTTCCGCCCTGGCTCCGCAAAAAGTGCCTCTGCTCCGCTCCTCTGCTCCTCTGGCAATCTCGAACTCTGGCTCTCCTGGTGGTCGAAATACTACTCTTCCTCTGCGACAATCTATAGAAGCATGGTGTTTACTCAGCCAGTCCATTCCGAGTACAATATCGTATTCTGAAAGTGGCATAACGAGTAAACTCACGCTCAACTCTCGGCCTTCTAATGACACTCTCCGATTCTTGCAATAATCATGAACTAGGATAATGCCTCCTCCTGTCGTGATCTTGCAAGTCCTATCTAATGGTTCCGTTTCTAAATGATGTTTGAGGGCATAAAATACAGATACGAAACTATGGGTAGCGCCAGAATCAAACAATGCAAGTACTGGAATAGAATCGAGTAAAACTGAACCTAAAATTACGTCTCCAGCTGGCTCGGCCTCCTCAGTGGTCATGGCGTAAGCTCGTCCTTGTGGTGATCCTCTCTGTTGCTGCTGCTGCTGAGCAAACCTCTCCTGCTGTGATGGAAGTGGAGGTCCTCTCTGCTGGCCTCCTAGTACAATAGGTGCTCTGGCTGGTCCTCTCTGAGCTCCTCCTCCTCCTTGGCGAGTCTGAATAGCTGGGCAGTCCCTCAGCTGATGTGCTGCTGATCCACACGATAAGCAAGTGCCCAACCTTTTTCTGCAGATGTCTCTTGTATGTCCCATCTTTCCGCAATACGAACATGGGGTAGCCAGTTGATTATGCCTCTGTGGTTGCTGTTGTTGAGCATGTCCTCGAACTGGTGCCTGTTGTTGGTGTTGCTGCTGGTGTTGCTGCTGGTACGGCCTATGTTGTTGTTATTGTTGAAAGTGTGGGCGCTTGGCTGGTCCTGTGTTACCTCCTGTTGCTCCAGACGTATCGCGTCCTCTCTTGGGCCTAAGGTCCAAGTCGTCTTCGGCAATCTGGGCATCCATCAGAATACCCTCAAATGTAGCAGTACGTCGTCCCGAAGTACGAGACTTGATCTCCCTATTCAATCCTTTTCTGAATTTCCGAGCTCTGTCTCCTGGGTCTCGAATCATCGATGGCGCAAATTGACTCAATCGACAAAACTCTGCAGCATACTAGTCGACTGACATGCCTCCTTGGACTAAGTCATGAAACTAACTTTCTAAAGCTCCCAAGGCTACGTCAGGAAAGAATTTCTCTTTGAAGAGTTCTTTAAAGTTCTCCCAAGTAAGTCCTTCAGCGGCGAGTCTCGGCTCTGTACGATACCACGTCAGTGCGATATCAAACATCTGGCTGCCAGCGGCCTCTATCTGAAGAATCTCTAGAATCTGTGATAAGCGAAGATTCTTTTCTATATCTTCTAACCATTCGTCAGCATATAGTATTCCTTCTGTGCCTTTGAACTCTCGAGGCATCATCCTCTTAAAGTCCACTATGGTACCGGGCCTCTGTTGTTGCCGACCTTGATGTTGCGGTTGTCGTGCTACTCTCTTCACAGCCTGGAGAGTCATCTGATTAGCATTCTCCATGCTCTCTCTCATCAGTTCGGTCTGCGCCTGGTGTGCTTCTGCTTGCATTCTCTGAGCCTCAGCTTGAACACGTTGAGCTTCTGCGGTTACTCTTTGGGCCTCTAGCATGCCCTGCATCAATGCGAACATCTGTGCCCCGTCAGCGGGTACTCCTCCGGAAATTGGTATCGGTGGTGGTGGAAGGTCGTCTGTCATAGTTGGGGCAATCCTCTGTATAGGTGGAGAAGGAATCCCGTTAATTGTAGACACTCCCACACGAACAGGAGATGTAGGAGAATCTCCAGTTATCTGTTCGTCAGGTTGAGGGGTGGCAATCCTCTCTGAATTGGCTGCTCCTATTCTCATGGATCTAGTATTCAGCGACATCCTGAATACAGATCAAAGAATCAATTAAGGTGATAGATGTGATATTATCAAGGAAGGACACTAAAGTGCTAAGGAAGCAATTCATTAGAATAGCAGTAAGAAGTTCAGAATTTCCTAGTGTGATTGAGCATACTCTCATCCTAGATCCTATTCCTATATCCTAGTACAGGCTCGTAGCAATACAACTAAGTTGTCGCACTACCACGATATCGCATAACTTGCAAAAACCAGACCTGCATGGGCTACCACTAAAAATGTGTCACGACCCGCACCCAGTATAGGGGCACGAGAGCGTGGGTACGTCCAGCCTACGCCACAACATCGGCGGTAGAACGCTGTCTAGGTCACAGTAATACTAGATAACTAAACACCTGTCAATAATATACATCTCCATAGTCTCACAATATAACTCAATCACCACAACTATAAGGCACGATAAAAGATAAAAGAAAATAACATAGTTAAACACCATGTCTCAAACATAAAGATACTCACAGTCTAGCTGTCCAACACAAGTTTCCAATTAAACTTAACATAGGACTAAACATAAACTGAAATATCCTCCATAAGTCTCAAGCATAAATAAATACTATCTAAATAGCTGTAGGCAAACTCTCATCTAGAAGCATAGTCTCCTCTAGGATCTCTGGTACATAGTCTGCTTCTATACCTGGTCCGTAATGCGTAGTACAGAAATCCTCAAGGTTCTCTGAAAAAAATATCCAGTCAGGATTGGAACGAAAATACACCTCTAACAGCAGTTCCACATATATTGACAAAAACTATAACACAGTGTAAAGAAATACAAGACAGATATGAAATAACTGGAAATAAAAAATACTGGAATAAAGAATGCTGGAATAAAGTACTGGAACATCATCATCAATAGCATCTGACATGGAATAGAACTACAAGTGTACGCAAGTACAAAGAACTGGTATGTAAGTGTATGTAAGAACAACAACTAGAACATGTGGAAATACAAGATCAATCTATCAAGATACATGTCAAGAATTATCTAACTAAGTGTGTGAAACATCAGTATATCATGTGATCGGCTTGGGTTATATGACTCATTACATGGATTAGCGATCATCCCCAACAGGTCAGGCTAACCAGAATGTAACAGCGATGAGGCATATAAGGGTAAGGCTGCACCGACGTGAAATGTGGGTGAGCTAATGCTGCATGTAAGGGGTATGATCACATAAGCTACTAATACTTTCCCGTTTTCCCTGCTAGCACGATGGATTCCCATCACGACTCCTCGTGACAGGTCTCAATGATGCCAACTCGTGTAAAGAACAGTGTCAGAGTCATGTACGCTATACAACAAGAATTATAGAGATAATCAAAATAATGGAAACTGTCAGAGAATGTACTCGCCTGTGGTCCTTAGCTGGCAATACCAAAGTCCGGGTTCCAAGGTACCGTCTGAGTGATCCAACAGTCCTATAGATATATCATAAATACAATACTGCATCAGGCATCACACTAATACACGATCAACAGAATGATCAAGGATTATAATAGGGGTCGCGTCTGTAATTGCTGTGCCTAACAGACAGTCAATGGTACGATCTTGCCAGTACGTCAGTGTACATATGGCAGTCTACTATCATGCTACATGGTCACAGGTAGATGTGGCTACGGGGTATCCGTGGTCACAATCAAGACATCTCGGACATGTGATACATAGGACTTAATATGAACTAATCTCTCATCGTACTAATTAATTACATTTATAATAGATATGTATAAGTATATTAACCTAATTGAGCATTATACGGTTCGTAGGCATATATATTAACCTACATTAATTATGATTATAATACACGTATTGATATACTAGGGAATACCTACACATTACTTATACGCAAGTATATAGATATTAGTTGGAAACATTATATTTATACACCAATATACCAATACGTATGCAAATACGTATATACATACGTCCCTAGTTACTTGTATATCATCGCAGAAAATGATGGGAACGTGGACAGGAGCTAACCTGCGCTCGGCACGATGACGATTATGAGGCGATGGTCACGAACAGGGAAGGCTGGTCGATGTGCAGGGTCGGTCGTCGAACTCCGGTCGACAGCGTCGGTCTCCGCGAAACTTCTCGGTCGACAGCGTCGGTCTCCGCGGGAACTTCTCGGTCGGCAGCGTGCAGCGCTCGGGGCTCGGCGTTCAGCGCTCGGCGCTCGGGGGCAGCGGGTGTCCGGCGCTCGGGGGTGTCCGATGAGGAATAGCAAGGTCGGGGGGGGGGGGTTTGAGATGGTCGGCTGGGGTGTATTAGGTTTTGGTTGAAAAGAATAAGGAAGCTATACTTATGTATATATATGATCATAGTAGACTTTGGGTTGACCTAGAATTAGGTCTGGTCAAGGCCTTCCTGGAATTGGGCTTCTCATGGGTATTACAATGGTTGAAATTTTAATAAAGAAATTGCTAAGATGCATTGGTTCGATGGTCTGAGGCCATGGTTCAGGAATTTTGATGTCGTATTACACACTCCCAAGAATTTATGGAATTTACCTAAAGGAGAATTTGGGTTTATATACGTATCGTTCAACGAAAAGGATACCGCAATGTACTCTTGCACCAAGGTGTCTAAACAATGAAAGGTTGTAAAAGTTCGACTTATGAATCAATTTAATAAAAGTGAATGCACGTGGGGGTTAAAAATTCAAAACGACGGTGAGGTGCAACAAATTAAAATCACCGAAAATTGAGAATAATTAATTATCATGCAATCATTTACTCATTAATTACGAAAAGACGAAAATACCCCTAATCCAAAAAGTGGGGGTGACAACAGGGACGAGCATACGCCATGATGATTGAGGAGGCCGAGCCAGCTGGAGACGTGATTTTAGGTTCAGATTCTCTCGATTCTATTCTAGCACTTGCATTATTTGATTCTGGTACTTCCCATAGTTTCGTATCTGATATCATTGACAGGTTGTGAGTTTTGTTTAGTATTATAGAGACCTAGACAACGTTATACCGCCGATGCTGCAGTGTAGGCTGGACGTACCCACGACTCATGCCCAAATTTCGGGTGCGGGACGTGACACTATTCTCGGTGAATCTATCCCCTCATCGTAGTCCACTGTTCAGGCGTGATCCAGCCTTGGATCGATTTTCTTTTGCAATCACGAGCCTTCTGGTCATCCATAGCATCACGGATGAGCTTGGCGACGACGGAAAGAAACTACTGCTCGATCTGTGCGGCCCAGCGTGGTGGATAGAGATATGTTCTCTACAAGAAGTATAATAGTTAGTTGTAAAATATTAACATAAAAATATTCCTGATGTTAAAATAAAATATGCTTTTACCTTGAAGTGCCAAAATCAGAACAATTTTCTTTCTTCCGAGGCATCCAAATAGTTTATCCATGGCCCACCATAGTTTTTCCTCACAAAATGTCCCAGTGCTCTCTGTACCTCCGGGGGACGATATCTATATGCAAATTGATAATTAAACTCATTAAAAAGTGAATATATATATATATATATATATATATATATATATATATATATATATATATATATATATATATATTCATAAGAAACAAATAACTAATTAACTTACTTTATAGGGCCATCGGCCCAAATATCCATTCTTGTCTCATCTGGCGGAGCGCATGGAGGATCGCTCTGATATGGAGGCAGAGTCGGCTCGACCGCCATCTCCTCCTCTGTCTTCGTAGTAGTGCCAGCAGCAGAAACACTGAATGGAGCAGGAACACTAGACGAGATACTCTCGGGCCTAGAATTGCTGGTCCCAGGAGTACTGCTGGTCCCAGGAGTACTGTTACGTGTGGTCGTCGTAGTCGCAGTCTGAGGTACTGTTGGTCGATAGTACGGAGTACTCGTTGACGAGGATCGGAAAGGAGTATCCGTGTCCTGAAGAGGACGTCTAGAGGATCTACCTTAAAAATAGGATTTACGTCGTCCAGACATATCGGAGAACAATATATAATGATAAAATAAAAATACAGAGATATTTAGATTATATGACAGAAAGAAAAATACAGAAGTTGTGAACTAGGCCACAATAAAAGTCTAAATGATAAAAGTGTCACCATCACAAAACATATGTATCACCGTCATAAACATAAGTATCACAGAACTCGGCCACAATACACAGAGATATGTATGTATCACCATTACAAACATAATTATCACACAACTAGGCCACAAAAAGTAGAAATACATTTTATTTAATTTTCAATCATCATATAAAAATTTATTTTGTTCGTCTTCCTCATTCTCCTCCTCCTCCTCCTCCCCTTCCTCTTCATCTTCACTTTCATCTACTTTGTCATTATCTTTTGATACTTATACCTCTTCTACTTGATGAAATATGTCATGAGTAACTTCTGTTGAGTCCACATCTACAATATTTGTAATAAGAGGCATGTCGTCTTCTTGATAAGCTATTTCGTCAACGTCAAAAATATTTCTAGCTTTAGTCTTACAGACTTCCCACCAATCCGACCTCCCGATTCCTCGTTTAGGATGAATTATACTAGATGAGCCTGACTTGATAAAACAAATGGTTCATATCCTTGATATCGACACTAGTAGTTTATATCAACAAGACCATGCTTGTCAATTTTCTAACCTTGATCTTGGATGGGATCGAACCACTCACACTTGAATAATACAATCCTAGTAGGCTCCATGGCGTAATTATATGTCAACTCCACAATCTCTCATAAGAAGCCAAAGAAATCAGTGCCTGGATCGATGTCTTTGTAGTTCGGAGATTTGATACACAAATAATTATTTTTCATAGAATCGAGATCCAAGAAGCTGTCTCTTATTAGGGCATTTGTTGACTTGAACCTAAACTATTCACACAGTAAGTTGGCCAGATCTTGACGGCATAAATTGGTCCTTTCGTTAGAGTTCTAATAGATTCATTCTCAAGTATTGCCTCTGGACGACCGACCTAAATATCAAATAAGTGATATTAAGTTTAACGTTAATTATTCTGTAAGTATACATACATAAAAAGTGATTATCGAGATCCTTACATATGCTGTCAACCATGAAGGAAAATGAAGTCACATTTCCTGTTCTACTTCTTCATCTGTTATGTATGGTCTACTCGACCTTACCGCATCATTATATGTGCTGAAACACAATGAAGCATAGGCGGATTAGTATAATAGTTGTATTGAGATGACGTAAACGTCGATGTATTAATTACTTACCCCTCAAGTTTCTCTACCTCATCCTTATCGTAATTGAGTAATACATACAATTGAGCAGCCCTAAGCTCGTCATCATTCAGATATATCTTCTTTATTTTACCCGAGGGCTTTCCGAAAGCATTGACTACTTTCAGTGTTGCCTCATTAGATTCCTGATACCCATTATCATTTTTGGGAGCCCTCATTCTATTAGTAGCAATATGTGGCTTAAAATATATCGAACAAAAGTTTATAATCTCTTTGAGAACATAGGCATCACAAATAGAACCCTCCACCTGTGTCTTATTTTTTACCTTCCTTTTGAGGTGGTTCAGATGCCGCTCGAACGGGTACATCCACCGATAACCGACAGGTCTACCAACGCGTGCCTCATAGGAAAGATGAATCAGCAAAATCTCCATGGAGTCGAAGAATCCAGGAGGAAATACCCTCTCAAGCTTGTAAAGTGTTACCGCAATATCCTTCTCCTGCTTTTCTAGATGATCGACGAACAACTTAGTAGAATAAAGATCTTTGAAGAATATGCTAAGCTCTGTCAATGGATCCGAAACTACCTATGGTAAGAATTCCTATAATATAACCGGAATTAACCTCTCCATAAATACGTGACAATCATGGCTCTTCATACCAGTCAGTTTGTTCTCCTTTAGGTCAATGTATCTTCTAAGATTCGATACGTACCCATCTAGAAATTTTAGACCATGGATCCATCTACATAGTCTCCCTTTGTCCTCCTTGTCCAATAAGAAAATTGATAGGCTGCATCACTTTCCCATTTTCTCCCTCTATCAAATGCAACGCAGGTCGTCTGCATATTTCTTCTAAGTCCAACCTGGCCTTAGGATTGTCTTTTGTATTTCTTTTTACGTCCATCACAATATTAATTATATTGTCAAATATTTTCTTCTCGATATGCATGACATTAAGGTTATGTCTGATCATATTGGTGCTCCAATATGGCAGGTCCCAGAATATGCTTTTCTTCGTCCAGTTATAAGTTCGACCAAATCCATCACACTTGTACCCCCTTGTAGGATCTTCGATAGCACTTGGAAAATCTTTGACCTTCTCCCATATCGTGTCTCCAGACCACCTTGGCGGTTGATCAACCTTCTCCACAATACCAGCACGGAACACATTCATGTTCCTCCTGAACAGATGATCTTTCGGCAGGAACTGTCAATAATAATCAAAGAAGCATGATTTTTCTTTGTATTTTAAACGTAAAGCCTTAGTACGGTTCATACAATACATACATGAGAGACGACCATGAGTGCTCCATCCCGATAATATTTTATAGGCCAAAAAGTCGTTGATGGTCCATATAAGTGCTGCCCACATCTGAAAATTCTGCTTTCTGGAAACATCATACGTGTTGGCGCCTACTTTCCATAGCTGATTCAACTTATCTATCAACGACTGTAAGTATACATTAATGTTTCTCTTGGGATTGTTTGGACCCAGAATGATAACGGTTAGAAACATATATAGAGTCTTCATGCATATCCAAGGTGGTAAGTTGTACGTGATGACAATCATAGGCCAACACGAATACAGGGATCCCGAAAGTCCAAGTAGGGTAAAACCATCGGAGGAGAGCCCCAATATGATATTATGTGGATCAAAAGCAAAATCGGGATACTCTCGATCAAAGTGCTTCCATGCTTCTCCATCGGATGGATGATCCAATACTCCTTCGATCTGTTCCCGCTTGTGCCAACTCATGTTAACGGCAGTCACCTTCAACATAAATAACCTCTACAACCGTGGCATCAAAAGGGGGTAGTGTATCGAATTAGTCGACTTCCTTGCACCGAGAGTCTTTCTAGTACCAGTTGCCTTATGGCGATCAATACCACAGAATTTGTACACTACTTCATCTTTATCTTTTTATAGTACAACATGCATCCGTTGTGATACGAATACATTTTTTTATATCCCATCCATAGAGATCTAACCATTCTCTTAGATCGGTAAAAGTATGAAGGTAACTTGGCACCCTCCGATAAGATCTCTTTAATCAACTCGATCAGTCGGTTGTAGCATTCTTGTGATATGTTAAAATCCGACTCTATGCTCAACAGCCTGGTGACTACCTCTAACGGTGAATGATCCTCACAACCAGGATACAATAGAGTCTTTCATTCTTCAACAACTCCATAAAATTTGCATCATCGGTATTCGGTGCCTCCTCCGTGGATTCATGATTGTCTGGATCGAAAGAAGGCCCCACAGCATTGAAAACCATGTTCACATACCCGTCGTCAAAATCAGCATGCTCGTGGACATTCATATATAGCTCCACATAAGGCTCCTGCTCCGATGCTCCGTATGAGATCCATTGATTGTAATTTGGAGTAAAATTCCTCTAGTTTAAATAATATGTCACATCCACTTCTGGATGATATTTCAAGTTATGATATTTTATACATTGACACTTAATTTTTGTGTCGTCCATGTACTCAAGGAACGCCTTGACAAACTGCAGGAACTGTTCTACTCCCTCTATGTATTCATCTCACACACCGTACTTGTCATCAGGATGATGGTTGTACATCCATGAACGATAACACATATAGTAATTCAGATCCATTTCTAGATACTTCTGCAAAGATGAATAGACATCGTTCAAGTATATTATCCAAATGTTCATCAAAGTGAGTATTTAGGTCATATCGCTAGTATTCGAGTTGTGATACGTAAGTATCCATATCATGACTCATGAGTATCCATACAATAAGTAAATAGATAAGTTTGATATTGATTTTCAAACCTAGTAAACATGTGGACAAGGAACACATGGACACTCACATACTCAATGTACTCACTTGTATCTTGACCTAGATAGAAGCCTAATAAGAAATAGGTAAATGAACCTAGAATCCATGAGACCTTTGGCTCTACCTTACGCTCTAGTGCCGAAAGCTATAAGACTAAAATATGAAAAAGAAGAGAAGACTTATGTCTCATGGCTTCCGGTACTAGAGCAAAAAGTAGAGACAAAGATTTTAAACTCCAGTAAATGGACGTCTCATGGCTTCCGGTGCTTTGGGTTCCATGTTGATAACTGGTTTGGCCTATATAGCTAAACTAGTCAATACTAGGTTTAGCAAGTCATTCTAGGTCAATACCTTGCTATACTAGGTTTCTAAGTTGTACTAGTTAATAAAGACTATATTATGTGTCACGCCCCGGTCCCGCAGGGCCGTTCGTCCTCGCTTTGGTCCCTACAGAACCGATCGTCCTCGCACAGGCGTGATGACGTGCAAGCCTAAAATACGCTTGCACAAGGCCAAAGCTTTGATACAAGGGCATATAAGCTATTCAATACTGAAGCAACGGCACACAACATTTGCAGAAAAGTAAAGAACACAATGGCAAATAAAAATAGGCTCTTTTATTGATATACACAAGTGTTACAAGCGGCGCATGGCCGAGGTTACAATTCGCTCAAGCACTCTATCTCTCGATTACAATGACACCGTTCCATACATTATGTCCCTCTATACAAAAGTAGCTCAAGCAGGCACAAACTCGAAGCGGCTCAAGGCATCGACTCCAGATCTCCGGTTCCTTGGGATGAGGCACGACTATCGCTTCCTCGGGCGGACAAGCACCTGAGAACAAGCAAACTGTTGGTGGGTCAGCACTTTTATAAGTACTGCTGAGTATAAACAACTGAACAGAAGCTACACCCCCTGAAATCCACACTAAGTAATCATGTGGCAAAATATTGCATTACTAGTGATCTTGCTACTTTTATCTATGCTCGTTACATGCAGTTCGCTAGCAGAGTCATATTTCTGTGTATTTGGAAACATCTTTTTGAAAACATAATTCAAACAACCAATCAATTGAGGCAACCAATTCAAGCACGATGATCCTATCCGGGTGTGCACAGCGTGTTTGGTGAACTATACCCAAAGATTCTAGGGACATACAACATTTAGGAACCATCATTCAATCAAGCACACAAGTTAAACTATCAATCAGAGGTCGGTCCCCAAGAAACTTAGGATCGGTAGCGGTAATCTAGCTAACCAATGACTCCTTTATCTGATGCCATTAGCAGCTGTGACTCATGGTTCAGCTCTTCACTAATAGCCATTGTACAACCGATGCAGATGCAATAACATACTATCAGAATATACTCTAAGATGCACAAGTTTATGATCAAGCAGGCTATATATACATATCGTATTTCTTACCCCCTGGTCGAACGGTTATCCCTGCAGCAGACATACAAGTTAGCAATAATTTGCATAAACATATATGTATATCGTTCTTTAGTTTCCTGTCCGTCTCTGCATCACACAGTTAGGTATGCAAGAAGGCTAGCCTAGCATGCTCCTTAACTACCTGAATGCAGCTATCTCCATTAACAAGATAACTTCTCTAGTGCAGACTCAACTCTTCTCAACAGAAGCACCGCCTCCCATCTAATAGCCACGCCCCCCAAGATCCCGTAGGACCGGAACATCAGGGCGCACTATTAGTCTTACCCCATCAATCTCCATCCTCCATTCTAATATCCATATTTCATTTGTCCTCCATCCACCGCAAGCACCCATATTTTACTGGCACATCTCTTATCACAATAGCAACACAACATGACAAAGCAACATTCAAACCATCTTATCACATTCACAAGCACATAACAATCTAATAGCCACACCCCCAAGAACCCGAAGGAACGGAACATAAGGACGGACTATTAGACTCTCTCTCACACTTATAACTTATAGCAGATCGATAGCAAAACAGGCAAGCGAAACATATAATGACAAGCACGATTTATTTCATAACTAACATGCAATAACCATCTCGTTTAGCAAATTCACAGGGACTTATTCATGCGATTTATTTACTCATATCTCTTTAGCATGGCAATGGTTCTATCTCAATTCTGACAAGCATTTCTCTTTTTCTAGTTAGGCAAGCAAACATATTCATTTCAATGACAAGCTATGTGAGTTCTCTTATTAGCATGCTGAGTCGGTTTTATCATTCTTCTTATGAAACAATCTTCTTAAGCAAACAAGCATTTAAAAACTCAGATTTATTATTAAGTCATGCAAGAATCAGAGAATGCAGTTCTGCCTACTCACATTGCTCAATCGGTCGAGAACTCTCTGAGAAGACTTTCGTTCGAGCAAGCAAGGCGATATCACTTGTACATAGTGCCTACGCGGAGCGGTGCGCTACATACTTACCCACCAACAAAGAGTTTCATCCTCGAAACTCAAGGAGAAACTCACGAAAATACACAGAGCAGCGATAGTCCTCATCCCTCACCATCCCAAATCAAAACTCAGCAATCCAGAAATCACAAATCACATCTCAAGCAACAAAAAAAAATCGGTAACTTTTGAGAATATTTATGGACTCATTGTATGGAACGTTCATTGCATCTCACAATCACAACTCAGAGTCAGAGGCAACAGAATGGGCAAAGAATCGAGTCGCTCTGATACCACTATGTCACGCCCCGGTCCCGCAGGGCCGTTCGTCCTCGCTTTGGTCCCTACGGAACCGATCATCCTCGCACGGGCGTGATGCCGTGCAAGCCTAAAATGCGCTTGCACACGACCAAAGCTTTGATACAAGGGCAAGTAAGCTATTCAATACTGAAGCAGCGACACATAGCATTTGCAGAAAAGTAAAGAACACAATGTCAAATGAAAACATGCTCTTTTATTGATATACACAAGTGTTACAAGCGGCGCATGGCCGAGGTTACAATTCGCTCAAGCACTCTATCTCTCGATTACAATGACACCATTCCATAAATTATGTCCCTCTATACAAAAGTAGCTCAAGCAGGCACAAACTCGATGCGGCTCAAGGCATCGACTCCAGATCTCCGGTTCTATGGGATGAGGCACGGCTATCGTTTCCTCGGGCGGATAAGCACCTAAGAACAAGCAAACTGTTGGTGGGTCAACACTTTTATAAGTACTGGTGAGTATAAACAACTGAATAAAAGCTACACCCCCTGAAACCTACACTAAGTAATCATGTGGCAAAATATTGCATTACTAGTGATCTTGCTACTTTTACCTATGTTCGTTACATGCAGTTCGCTAGCAGAGTGATATTTTTGTGTATTTGGAAACATCTTTTTGAAAACAGAATTCAAACAACCAATCAATTAAGGCAACCAATTCAAGCACGATGATCCTATCCGGGTGTGCACAACGTGTTTGGTGAACTATACCCAAAGATTCTAGGGACAGGCAGCATTTAGGAACCATCATTCAATCAAGCACCCAAGTTAAACTATCAATCAGAGGCCGGTCCCAAAGAAACTCAGGATCAGAAGCGGTAATCCAGCTAACCAATGACTCCTTTATCTGATGCCATTAGCAGCTGTGACTCATGGTTCAGCTATTCACTAATAGCCATTGTCCGATCGATGCAGATGCAATGACATACTATCAGAATACACTCTAAGATGCACAAGTTCATGATCAAGCAGGATATATATACATATCGTATTTCTTACCCCTTGGCCGAACGATTATTGTCATACCCAGTCCCAAAATATCGAGGGACTAGACACGTGGCAATGGCCATCAGCACACACCGATGGACAAATCCAATTTAATGGATCCATCGGGACGTACTTAAGCTGTAATAAAATAATAAGGGTCTACTAATCTCATCCATAGAATTGAATGCAATAATATCAATTGAGTAAAAATAATCATCAGCAAGTCACAAGTAAATAAATCGGAGAACAACCCAATAACAAGTCTGATACAACTGTCAAGATACAAGAATAAAATAACAACAGCAAATACTGAGTATGGACAAAGTATATACTCAGAAGATACCCGTAAAATTTACTCGTCTACTGGATCTGGTAATGCTCCAGTGCCTGCTCCTGTTCCTGCTCCTGCTAATGCTCCTGTCCCGTATACCTCGGGGTCGATCTCGTCTGCTATACCTGGGGACATAATCTGGATCTAGGTCCTCAGGGGACATAGCAAGGTACAAAATAACTCAAGCCATGAATAATATAGTACAACAATAATGAATCAAAAGGGTAAACTATATAACCAGCTAAGTGATATGCAAGATGAGAGCATCACTAGAACTCAGGTTGAGACCACTATAAGCTCTGTGTCGGGGAGCTGGTAGCAGTGATATTATGTGGTTGTCTAGATCGGAGAGAGACTGAGACGCCGGCATAATATAATCAACCTGTAGCCTGTGTGTCTCTCCCCATCCAATATAATTATACGTCTCATATCCACGACGTCTCATGTCCTTGCCACGCATGATCATAACTAATGCATCAAGTCATATAATACCTAAGCAAAATAATATGTCATGAAACCTGTATCCTATACAGAATCACCATGAATATCTCAGGAAGATTCTGTCTTATGAATAGTGTCAAGTGTCCTGGGTATAACGTACTTGATAAGGCAAGTACGAGAATGTAAAGGGTCACGATATCCATCTCTATGTGACGTTACAAAACTCCGCGTACGGTATTGGCATCCGACTATTAATCGGACGCTAAGTAAAGTCACATGGCCCTAGGTCAAGCATATACAATAATGTATAAATAAGTCAAGGAAATAAGTAACAAAACTGCAAGGGTGGCAAGGTACACTTGCCTAGGATTCTGGCTCCAACTGTAGCTCTGGTCTCAGTGTGATTTGCAGGTACTCCTCCGATTGCTGAAATAAATATCACCATCAAATTTAGAAAATATCAAATAGGTAAAAACTCCTGTCCTTGAGTCTAATTTGGACACAGAGGCAAAAATGACAGTTTCTGGTCAAAACGGGGTCCACATGTGGGCCGCTTCGCACCAAAAAATGTGTCAGAAACATTGGTCTCCAAATTCATCAAACTTAGTGTCAACAAGTCCAGAACGATGATACGAACCCAATGGAACTTCCAAAATTGGATTTCGATGAGCCGATCACAAAATCGCCCGTCAAGTGGAGCCGTGGGGCCCACGATACGCGATTTTGTCAACGTTCTCAGAATTGAACCAAACTTGGGTCACAAGACCATCGTATTATTACGAGTCCGATGGCGCAAGTTTTATTTCGATCTGACGTATGTACACAAAGTTACAACATGTTCCAGAACAGGTCGATACTGGGCGTTGTCGGCGGATACGCGTTGATTCCGGTGTGCACGCACATCCAAATCAACTTCTGTAAAATTCCGTACATCCGTATCAACGGTGCACACCTTTCGGTGAAGACCGCACGCGACCAAGTCGTCCCGTTTGGCGGGGCGCACTCAGTTTCGGGAGAAAATGGGGTATTGTTTTTCCTATTTTTGGATCGCAGTTCACGATCGCCACAGGACGCGACATACCGAGCGGGTTGCACGGGCATCAAGAGGGTTATGCAGCCTACGTGTCACAACTGACGGAACAGAAAATGGGGCAATGAGGAGAGAGAAAAGGGTACCTGAATAGGGCTCCGTAGAAACCGAAATTCTCGTGTCCGCGAGGTGATACGACACAAACTGCACAGTGTTGTGCCGTGTCCGGGTCAGGGTACTGCTGTGTCCAGGTTAGGGTTCGATGTCGGAGACTCATCGGAGTTGCTTATTGAGAAAGGCGGAGGGCGGCGCTGCTGCGGCGAGGCTCGAGGTGGCTAGGGCATCGAGGCGGAGGGGAGGCCGAGGTTTGGGGTGGCCGACTGTGGCGGTGGCGCTGGGAGTCTCGAGGCTGAGGAGATGGAGGGGTCGGCGAAGATCGTCGGAGGCTGCGGGAGGGGGTCATGGCAGAGCAGGGTGGAGATGGGTTGGTGGAGCTCGGGGGCTGGCCGGGGACGACGGCGGTGGAGCGGGGAGAGGGCGGCGGAGAGGGAAGATCCAAGCTGGGCGCTGGGGGTTCTGGGCGGAGGAGATAGGCGGTTGCAGGGCTGGAGGGTGATGGTGGTGGTGCTGGGCTGGGGGTTCGACGGCTGCGGGTCGGGGAGAGAGAGACGGAGGCGAGCGGCAGAGCTAGGCGGATTAGGGTTCAAGCGGCCGGGCAGAGGCGGGTTAAATAGGGATAGCCGAAGTCGGAATGGGTTTCGGATTAGGGCTCCGATCGGGTTAACGGGTCCGGGTCGGGTTTAATTCGGATTCGACCCAACCCGCTAAGAGTTAGGTTTGGTCCGGTTTGGTTAAGCACGGTTCGGGTTGGTTTGGTTCAACTGAACCGGGTTTAATCCTAGGGTTTAATTAAAACTTAGTTTCTAGGTCTTTAAAAATATTTTCGGGGTCCAATAAATTCCCGAAAAATTATCCTATGTCTAATTTTTCATTTTACACCTAAAAATATTATTCTCATAATATTTTAATATTATTTAACATCATTTAAAAATCATTTAATTTCAAAATATCTTAGTTTTAATCCCAGAAAATTACAGAAAATTGTGTAAAATTGCTTTTAAAAAATTCTGAAAAATCAGGGGGTTTACAATCTACCCCCCTTAAGAGGATTGTGTCCTCGCAATCAAAGAATAACCGGTCAACAGAGATAACATGGTTGCACACATTGTTCAAAGTACGTCACGATTTAAGGAGAATCAAGGATGAGAGTTTTAAGCAAAACACATAGGGAATCATTTCCCTATGCAATGGAAGTTATGCAATTTTCAGAATAAAGAAATCTAGAAAACTACAGTTTAGAAAAACTAGGTTATCACTTAAAAACATACTAGGTTATCAATTATAAAATATTCTAGGTTATTGATTATTAGCAAGTTCAAAATTACTAGGTTAAGGCTAAGGTCACGAACCAACAGGCACGAACTAAAGCAAATCTAGAAGCAGATAACTATAAAAACTTACGCACATTAGCTACTCCAAGAGTCTGTGCGTCCTCCAAGGTCAACGCCAGAGCTTGTCCGTATCCTTGCAGTCAATTCCTCTATTGCTGCTGAGCCTGCTGGAAGAGTAGTGCCTGGGGTATCAAAGGTGGCCTCGGCTGATACCCTCCTGGAGCTGGTGGTAGGACTCCTTCAACTCCCGTTTGCGGTGCTCCCAATGCTGGATAGGCTGGCCTCGGTAATGCTAACGCTTGTTGGTTTACCATCGGTGCTCTTTCTCGATACTCAGGACATTCCTTCACTGAATGCTGACTGGATCCGCAAGCTAAACATAATATCCTTTTGCGTCTGTACTCGTTCTCAATATGGCCTCGCTTGCGACAATATTGACAGATAGGTAGTGCCTGTGGAGATGCTCCAGGTGGCTGGTGCATGTGAGGTCTTTTTGTAACTTCTTCTTGTGGTGCTCCGGCTGGTGCTGATGTGGACGGCCACTTCAGACTGGTCTCTCTCCTGGTGACTCGCTCCATGCGTCGGGCTGCAGCGAGAACGTTCGAGTAAGATGTAGGAGCAATGGATCCAATTAGTTTCTGTAGCTTAAAGTTTAGTCCGTTGAAGAACTTCTCGGCCTTCTTTTTTTCTGTCGGGATCAAGGTAGGGGCGAAATGACTCAGACGAATGAACTCCGCGTTGTATTCTTCTACTGTCATATTGTCTTGAGTGAGGCTATTGAACTTGTCACGAAGTTCTGATCGAGCGATGGCTGGAATGTACATCTCCTGAAAGAGTCTAGAGAACTCTTCCCAAGTGACTCGGTCTGGTCCGAGCTGTGTCTCCTCAGATAGCCACCAGTGATGTGCATTGCCCGTCAATTGTATTCTGACGATAGTCATCCAACGTTCCCTTGGAAGCTCAGCTGCTTCTAATTAATGTTGAGTGTTGGTGAGCCACTCATGAACTTCGGTAGGCTCCTCTTTGCCTGAGAAGGTACGAGGCTTCAGCTAGCAAAAATCGGTAATAGAGCCCGTCGTTGGCCGTCGTGCTGGTAGATTCGCCTGCTCCAATGCGATTGCTAGGCTGTGACTCAAAGCTTCTTGTTGAGCTTGCATTATTGCATAGATAAATCAAAAAATCTGTTGTCCGTCCATGGCCTGCCCTTGTGGAATTACGGGCATTGGTGGAGTAAATTGCGTCGATGGTGAAATATCATCCTGCTGGATTCTCGAGGCATGCTGATTCGCTTGACTACATTGTTGAGCTGATTGACCTTCTCCTACTGGTGTTACTTCTTCTTCGTTGGTTACTACATCATCTCGTAGTGATGTTACAGGAGTCTCATCGTTTGCTCGTGAATCCATAACTCTGTAACCAAAATAAATAATAAGAGGCGCACAGGAATCAAGGCAGGATACAAGTCAAGAAATAAATTCTAGTCCGATATAGATGTCAAGAATGATTCAAGCAAGTGTATGAGATCCTAAAAACTTATCCTATTCTTATTGCAGGCTTGCTCGGTCCCTAAGTTAAAACCGAAGCAATTTAGTCGTTGACCTACATGGGCCACCACAAAAACCATGTCACGCCCCAGTCCCAAAATATCGAAGGACTAGACACGTGGCAATGGCCAGCAGCACACACCGATGGACAAACCCAATTTAATAGATCCATTAGGGCGTACTTAAGCTGTAATACAATAATAAGGGTCTACTAATCTCATCCACAGAATTGAATGCAACAATATCAATAGAGTAAAAATAATCATCAGCAACTCACAAGTAAATAAATCGGGGAACAACCTGATAACAAGTCTGATACAACTGTCAAGATACAAGAATAAAATAACAACAACAAATACTGAGTATGGACAAAGTATATACTCAGAAGATACCCGCAGAAGTTACTCGTCTACTGGATCTGGTAATGCTCCAGTGCCTGCTCCTGTTCCTGCTCCTGCTAATGCTCCTGTCCCGTATACCTCGGGGTCGATCTCGTCTGCTATACCTGGGGACATAATCCGGATCCAGGTCCTCAGGGGTCATAGTAAGGTACAAAATAACTCAAGCCATAAATAATACAGTACAACAATAATAAATCAAAAAGGTAAACTATATAACCAGCTAAGTGATATGCAAGATGAGAGCATCACTAGTACTCAGGTTGAGACCACTACAAGCTCTGTGTCGGGGAGCCGGTAGCAGTGATATTATATGGTTGTCTAGCTTGGAGAGAGACTGAGACGGCGGCATAATATAATCAACCTGTAGCCTGTGTGTCTCTCTCCACCCAATGTAATCATACGTCTCATGTCCACGATGTCTCATGTCCATGCCACGCAGGATCATAACTAATGCATCAAGTCATATAATACCTAAGCAAAAGAATATGTCATAAAACCTGTATCCTATACAGAATTACCATAAATATCTCAGAAATATTCTGTCTCATGAATAGTGTCAAGTGTCCTGGGTATAACGTACTTGATAAGGCAAGTACGAGAATGTAAAGGGTCACGATATCCATCTCTATGTGACGTTACAAAACTCCGCGTACGGTGTTGGCACCCGACTATTAATCAGACGCTAAGTAAAGTCACACGGCCCTAGGTCAAGCATGTACAACAATGTATAAATAAGTCAAGGAAATAAGTAACAAAACTGCAAGGGTGGCAAGGTACACTTGCCTGGGGTTCTGGCTCCAACTGTAGCTCTGGTCTCAGTATGATTTGCAGGTACTCCTTCGATTGCTGAAATAAATATCACCATCAAATTCAAAAAATATCAAATAGCTAGAAACCCCTGTCCTTGAGTCCAATTTGGACACAGGGGCAAAAATGACAGTTTCTGGTCAAAGCGGGGTCCACATATGGGCCGCTTCGCACCGAAAAACATGTCAAAAACAATAGTCTTCAATTTTGTCAAACGTAGTATCAACAAGTCCAGAACGATGATACGAACCCAACGAAACTTCCAGAATTGGATTTCGATGAGCCGATCACAAAATTGCCCGTCAAGTGGAGCCGTAGGGCCAACGATACGCGATTTTGTCAACGTTCTCAGAATCAAACCAAACTTGGGTCACAGGACCATCGTATTGCTACGAGTGCGATGGTGCAAGTTTCGTTTCGATCCGACGTGTGTACACAAAGTTACAACGTATTCCAGAACAGGCCGATACGGGGCGTTGTCGGTGGATACGCGTTGATTTCGGTGTGCACACACATCCAAATCAACTTCTGTGAAATCCCGTACGTCCGTATCAACGGCGCGCACCTTTCGGTGAAGACCACACGCGACCAAGTCATCCCGTTTGGCGGGACACACTCAGTTTCGGGGGAAAATAGGATATTATTTTTCCGGTTTTTGGATCGCAGTTCACGATCGCCACAGGACGCGACACACCGAGCGGGTTACACGAACATCGAGAGGGTTATATAGCCTACGCATCACAACTGACGGAACAGAAAATGGGGTAACGAGGAGAGAGAAAAGGGTACCTGAGCAGGACTCCGTGAAAACCAGAATTCTCGTGTCCGCGAGGCGACACGACACAAACTGCACAGTGCTGTGCCATGTCCGGGTCAGGGTACTGCTGTGTCCGGGTTAGGGTTCGATGTCGGAGACTCGCCGGAGTTGCTCGTGCAGGAAGGCGGAGGGCGGCGCTGCTGCGGCGAGGCTCGAGGTGGCTAGGGCATCGAGGCGGAGGGGAGGCCGAGGTCGGGGGTGGCCGACTGTGGCGGTAGTGCTGGGAGTCTCGAGGCTGAGGAGACGGAGGGGTCGGGGAAGATCGTCGGAGGCTGCGGGAGGGGGTCGTGGCAGAGCGGGATGGAGATGGGTTGGTGGAGCTCGGGGGCTGGCCGGGGACGACGGCGGTGGAGCGGGGAGAGGGCGGCGGAGAGGGGAGATCGAAGCGGGGCGCTGGGGGTTCTGGGCGGAGGAGAGAGGAGGCTGTGGGGCTGGAGGGTGATGGTGGTGGTGTTGGGCTGGGGGTTCGATGGCTGCTGGTCGGGGAGAGAGAGACGGAGGCGAGCGGCGGAGCTAGGCGGATTAGGGTTCAGGCGGCCGGGCAGAGGCGGGTTAAATAGGGATAGCCGAAGTCGGAATGGGTTTCGGATTAGGGCTCCGATCGGGTTAATGGGTCCGGGTCGGGTTCAATTCAGATCCGACCCAACCCGCTTAGAGTTGGGTTCGGTCCGGTTTGGCTTAGCACGGTTCGGGCTGGTTTGGTTCAACTGAACCGGGTTTAATCATAGGGTTTAATTAAAACTTAGTTTCTAGGTCTTTAAAAATATTTCCGGGGTCCAATAAATTTCCAAAAAATTACCCTATGTCTAATTTTTTATTTTACACCTAAAAATATTATTCTCATAATATTTTAATATTATTTGACATTATTTAAGATTTATTTAATTTCAAAATACCTTAGTTTTAATCCCAAAAAATTACAGAAAATTGTGTAAAATTGCTTTTAAAAAATTCTAAAAAATTAGGGGGTTTACAGTTATCCCTGCAGTAGACGTACAAGTTAGCAACAATTTGCATAAACATATATGTATACCGTTCTTTAGTTTCTTGTCCGTCTCTGCATCAAACAGTTAGGTATGAAAGAAGGCTAGCCTAGCATACTTTCTAACTACCTAAATGCAGCTATCTCCATGAACAAGCTAACTTCTCTAGTGCAGACTCAACTCTTCTCAACAGAAGCACCGCCTCCCATCTAATAGCCACGCCCCCAAGATCCCGTAGGACCGGAACATCAGGGCACACTATTAGTCTTACCCCATCGAATCTCCATCCTCCATTCTAATATCCATATTTCGTTTGTCCTCCATCCACCGCAAGCACCCACATTTCACTGGCACATCTCTTATCACAATAGCAACACAACGTGACAAAGCAACATTTAAACAATCTTATCACATTCACATTCATAAGCACATAACAATCTAATAGCCATTCCCCCAAGAACCCGAAGGAACGGAACATCAGGGCGAACTATTAGACTCTCTCTCACACTTATAACTTATAGCAGATCGATAAAAAAAAGGCAAGCAAAATATATAATGACAAGCATGAATTATTTCATAACTAACATGCAATAACCATCTCTTTTAGCAAATTCACAGGGACTTATTCATGCGATTCATTTACTTATATCTCTTTAGCATGGCAATGGTTCTATCTCAATTCTGACAAGCATTTCCCTTTCTCTAGTTAGGCAAGCAAACAGATTCGTTTCAATGACAAGCTATGTGAGTTCTCTTATTAGGATGCTGAGTCGGTTCTATCATTCTTCTTATGAAACAATCTTCTTAAGCAAACAAGCATTTAAAAACTCAGATTCATTATTAAGTCATGCAAGAATCAGAGAATGCAGTTCTGTCCACTCACATTGATCAATCGGTCAAAAACTCTCCGAGAAGACTTTCGTTCGAGCAAGCAAGGCGATATCACTTGTACATAGCGCTTACGCAGAGCGGAGTGCTACATTATGTATCATATACTTAATATAGATTATATATAATAAATATCTTATAATATCATACCCTAATATCCCTTACCTTGCTATATATTAACACATCATAATAATACTTTAACCAAATATCCATATCTTCCTAAAAATCCTAATAAACTACTATATAGTATAGTGACAATCAAATAGAGAATATATATCTAAATGGACACACATGAACACAAATAGCTATATACTACCCAAATTCCTAATTATGCTACCAAAATTTTGAATTGTGCAACCAAAATTTTATATTAACTAGGGTGTGTGTCCATGTGTGTCAGTATGTGTGCCCATATGTGACCGTATCAATATGTGTGTCCTGTGTATCATAAAATGTGTCCTATGTGTGTGTGTCTATATGTCCGTGTCCATGTGTTAGGGTTAGGGTTATGTCCTGTGTAAGTGTGTCCATGTGCCCTGTGTGTGTCCTGGTTGTGTCCTGTGTGCGTGTGTGTGTGTGTCATAGTTGTGTCCGGGTCTGGGCTAGGGTTTACCGAGTAGGGAGGAAGGAGGAGGAGAGCCTGAGGGAGGGCTCGACGGAGGAGGACTACATCGAAGGGGAGTAGCCATGCCGGAGGGGGAGGAGTCACGTCTAGGGGTCGTGAGGAGAAGAGGGCCAAAGTCGAGGGGTCACTACGACGGGTAGGTCTCCGGGGAGGATTGGGGTCGCCGGGGCGGGTGGGCCGCCGGGGGCTCAGAGGCGGTCGGCGGGAATAAGGGGGGAGGGGCTGGAAATAAAATTTTTGGGAAGAGAAATAAAAAATCGAACTAACCAGCGGAACCCTATATGAATTAATTTAGTGACGTCTATACCTGAAGTCGCTAAACGCCGCAAAATTTTTAATGTACTACGACATATAAGGTGTGGAGTAGGTAAACGTCGTTGTTATTAAAAATATAGCGACGTTTACTGACTAGTTGGCGACGTTAGATTTCATAATACTAAAGGTAGTAGCTAAACGTCATTGAAAGTCGCTGATAGAGACGTATTACGACGTCATTTAGATATGTCACTAATTACAATAAAATTTGTGACTTGTCTTCCAAAGTCACTAAATTCGTCGCTGATTTAACTTATTTTGGTAGTGACTGCGCCATCTCTTTGAGGCACTTTTATGCTTCTATAAAACTTCCTTCAAAGTTTTTTGAATTCGTTTAGATGAATTCAAAATACTTTAAATTAGAAGCATAAAGTTTTTAAGATTTTGTAGGCACATTCTGGACATAATCCCAAGGATTTTGCTAACGTGGCTGTAAGCATGATCTTTGGCTTGCTTTTTGGTTTTGGTATGGTCTTTAAGGAGACGCAGACTGCTTTTCAGGAGCAATTTTTGAGAACTATGCTGACTTTGGCACGTCTTCTCCTATAAATAGGAGCAAAACTTTACCAACATTCTCAGACTTATCTCTTTCTTGCTGTGAGACTTGAGTATGGCCACTATTAAGTGTGAGCCTACGAAGATGACCATAGCAGTGTGGCTCCATTGGCTTTGTTGTCCGTCGAGAAGATGCAAGAGGAGACATTTCTCAACGATGGGTGAGAGGCTCGTCTGAAGATCGTTGCCGCTGAGCTCTTTGTGTGATAGAGCATGGAAGAATATCATAGGCTTCGTCGTTCATGTTGAACTAATAGATTACCCAAAATACTGTTTGTTGTCTTCAAACCCAGCTCATTGGAATTACTCTCTTAATATGGCCCCTGTGCTGATTACAGGGTTGGGATTGGAATCCCCAACCGAGACTTTAAGCGGTGGCGCTAGATGGCGATAGAAAAAGGCTTCTGTTTGACTCGCCATGTCCTCCATCGAGTCAAGATAGAAATAGGTCTGTGCTAATTTAAACAGACCCAGTCCTATGTAGCATCCTCGCCCACAACATGGATTTTTTTCTATGTACTGTGGTTTGCACTGAGGAGCCTATTTTTTTGCGCTTATTCATCTGCATCGGGAGCAGACGGGACGCAGAGATGGGGATGACTCCGTGATAGATCCCCATCATATAAAAATTGGGTGTAATAGATTTCCATATGTATAATCATAATTTTTAGAATAAAAATCTAGGTGTGATAGATCTCCATCATATGTAATCATGATTAAGCATCAATAAAATTTTATCTTTGACTTCATTATGCTGTATGTGTATTGCTGACTGAAGACTTTGGTCGACGTGCATCAGAAAAGACTGAACATGTTGCCTTTTCCTTGTCATCCCACTGATATACGCACAAATATGCATTCAGAGAAAACTGGGTTTTGTTCTCACTGTTTGGTTTGTCCCATATATTTTTGCAACTTGTCTAGTCATGCGCACTATGCAATATTTTTTATCAATCAGAAAAATGCGCGCACATGGGAATCCTCAGATCAATCATACAAAACGGTTTTATATTTTGTATTCTGCTCTCCGCTTAGGGAATAAACAGTTGCACCCTTAATAAATCATGTAAAGAAATTTGAACCGTCGTCCCCACTTCTTATAAATAAGAGTCGGCTACTAAATTCAACATTCTTCATTCAAATCTACTTATGACTTCCCAAAACGAGTCTCTGAAGGAGGAACGAAAGTATGATGAATTGACTATTCTCTCACCCATTACGGCTAACTCTGGCTGTGCCTCTACTGCTCCTGCACCGCCTCTGGATGGACTTTCCCTACTCCAGAATGAGATAATTGATTCGCTTCATCCTTCTGTTGATTCGAAAAAATAAGAAGAACTAGCCGAAACAGACACTCTACGTTAACTGCTTGCATCGTCAGATGTCTGTATTCTGTATGCTCTTGCAATATTTATGAATAACTCAGATGATTCTGACCCATCCTCTTCCTAAGTATTTGTATTATTATTTCCTCATTTTCATAAATAATTTTTTTTTGTCATACCTTAGTGAGATTTTCAAATTGAGAGCCATTGAATATATCTGCTCAGAGGTTTTATGGACATGGCAGAATAACTCTGTGGAAGAATTTGGTAGGTTTATCACTCAAGGCATACTCATGTGAGTACAAATGACAAATTTTACATGTTATAATACTATCAAAAGTGATATGGACATGATAACTCTCTAGTTTACTCCACTGGGGAAGAGAAAAAATAGTAGTTCAGGGGCGAACTATTGTCTTCTCTTTAGGGGATAATAAATGAGATATGATTCAGAGGTAATGTGGACATAAATTATATTACATTTATTGACTGGTGAATAACCTTGTGAGATTATTCCGGACCCAACTGGGATCAGGGATAGGATATCCTTAAAACAACTAGGCTTTAAGAATAGAACATTTTTGTTGGAAAGAATCGTTTAGATGATCTCAACGAGAGTGTTCTGTTGGATCTGAGTATTGTCCTGTTGGAGAACTTTGAGGACCCATTACCCATGTATTATTCAAGAATAAATATAGGTAATAGTTTGAGAGGCCGTGTAGGCTACGAGTTGCTGGAGATTAAAAAAATGTATTTGCTGTACAGCTTATTTTAATCTGCCAAAGATGAAGAAGAATATGTTGTGCTTAGACATAATACTTCTTGAGAAATTTACAGTTGATAGGCATCATTATCAAATTTTCATTAGGCTTAACAAACATGTAGGCTCAGTTGAAGAATACTGTCTCCACCATATAAGGACCTTCACATTTAGCTTAGAATTTTTCTTTGATCTTATGAGTTGTGATTATGTCTCCTTACTGAAAGGACCAATTCACTAACCTGGAATATCCTTTTATTGACTTTTCGATTAAAAGCTCTGGACATGCGTGCTTGGTATAGTTTAATACGCTGTTAAACGTGTAGACGCTTTTCATCTAATGCTTCTAATTTTTGTAGGCATAATCGATCATTATTCTTTACTATTAGCTCATTAGCAATAGCTATTCTAAGAAAAGGTATCTAGATTTTAAGTGGAAGGACCGTTTCACATCTATAGACCAGAGAGAATGGTGTACAACCAGTTGGAGTTTGAACTGTTGTACGATAACCCCATAAACACTCCCTGAGTTTCTTATTATTTGTTGGACGAGACAAACTTTTTAAGGAGTTTGATTATGGTCTTGTTGAAGGCTTCCGCTAAGCCATTGGCTGCTGGATTGTAGGCTGTAGATGCTACATTCTGGATTTGATCTTGTCACAAAATTGATAAAATGCTTGACTAGAAAAATATGGCCCATTGTCATGTATTATCTTCCAGGGAATACCGAAATGATAGATAATATGGTGTTTGACGAAGTTAATTACGTTAGACATCTTAACTTCGATGAGCGAGACTGCTACTGCTCATTTGGAGAAGTAATCGGTTATTGAAAGTATAAATCAATGTCCTCTAGAAGAAGATGGAATGATCGGACCAATAATATCCATTCTCCAAGCTTCAAAAGGCCAGGAGGCAGCTATAGGGTATAAGAATTCAGTTGGTTGGTGGATAAAATCAACATAGATTTGGCATGACCTGCATTTACGAGAAAAATCTACGGCATCTTCCACCATGGTGGGCCAAGAATAACCTATTCTCCTGAGATAATCTTGTAATTTAGGACTTGGCTGATGTGCTCCACAGATACCATCATAAGCTTCACGAAGTGATTGTCTTACTTCAGGGTTGGAAAGATAACGTAGCAGCAATCTCTCATAAGAATGATGATATAATATTTTGGATGAGACGTCATAGTAGAATCGGAGTAAACACCTTTTAATAGAAGTGGTTTCTTTTGAATTTTTTGGAAGAATCCCATAAGCAGCGTAGTCTATAAAAGGGTCTCTCCAATTTTTATCCATGGAGGTCGACTTTATGACATAACTCTGTTCAATGTGCAAGTTATTTTTTGTACAGAACAACTTTTATCCTGTTATCATAATTGAGTGTCGTCTCTTTAGGGGAACGACCAATGTCAGTCCCCGTTCCCAATATACGTATTTGGAGCGTAATTATTTTTTTGCTAGCGTAGTTATATGTTGTAGAGAGACTAAACCAATTCTTTGGTTCACTTGGCTCTTGGTTTATTTGTTTGGCTTGGTTTTATCATGAGTTAAATCTATGGTCCAAACCTTAAACACACCATTTATAATCCAACATCACTCTCTCTCCTCTCATTTTTCTCTTACATTCTCTTTCATAGGTTTTTCTCCCCCCCTCCATAGGCAAGTACATCTTGCAAAAAATAGAGAAATATTTTATATTTTTGTTCCATTATGTTCCTTATATATTTTTTATGCATTTAGAACTTTGTATTTTTGGATTTGGTGGATGGATTAGTCTAGATCTAAGTTTTAAGTTTTATAATTTTCTTTGTGTTCTTGAGTGTTCTTAGGTATTGATCTCTTAAAACTTAATATTTTTGAAAACTCTTTGTTCGATGTTGATGAGCACTTGATTTGGAGTAGTTTAGAACTTTACTTTGCTGGATTTGGGCATCACTTGAGGTTTCTATGGAAGAAACAAAATCTTATTTTTGAGCTTTTGGCTATGGCCGAAAAGCTGCTGTGTGGTAGAGATGAAGGAGTGCTATGCGGTCTAGACTTCTCGCCTCGAGTTAGCATACGGCCAACCTTGTTGGACGCATGAATGAATTTGCCATTCGTCCTTGGCCAAATGCATGAACTTGAACGAATAAAATTTTACTAAGTCCAAAAAGATTTTATACGGCCAAGTGTACATGCGGCCCAGAGGAGCATGCGACCTAGTCGACCATGTGGCTAGGAGCTATGCGTCCCACTCCTTCTGAACTAATAACTTCTGATTGACTCGACACAAATTTTTATAATTTATCTTTTCTTCTGACACACTTTTATCACATGTCGCATCAACCACTTTTCTGACTTGACTTACATTTATTGTTTGTCACATCATACATTTTTCGAAGATTGGACTTTGCTTTGTCTATACAGGCTTGATCTTATGTGGCCTTGACCCTTTGCGGCCTCGACGTTATGCGGCACCTTGTTATGCGCCTTTCCTCCTATGCGCCTATTGTTTCTTACTCACTTTGGTCACTTTCTTGGTTTAATGTGGATATTGATTGAACGATTGTGATGCTATATATTAACTTAGAAATGACTTGTATGACCCAGATGTAACCATATGCTAAATGACTAAGCACCTGGCCTGAGCCTGTATATATGGCCCTACATGTACTTACTTGCTAATTAGGCTACTTTTTCTATATTACCTTATTATACGTTAGACAAAATAAGGGGCGTAGTTCAACTCGAGGGAGGGTCTGCAATCCCGGTCCTTGTTTGGTTTAAGGATTGTGGATCTGATCTCAAGGGATTCTCACACTACTCTTATTTTATCTATCAATATAATAAAGTGACAAATTATTGTGACCATTATTTGCTTGTCCATAACCTTGATACTAGAACTTGTTCCTGCCCTGACTATTGTATCCGTGGTGATACACTTGATTGCACCAAGAGTGCTACTTAATATATATAGTGAGCCATCGTGCCACATACACTTGCTATGTGATATATGTATTTATTTTTTACACGGATATGGTAGTTGAACAATGACTTTAGCCTTGGCTAGATAGTATTGATTGTTGTATCACACTTGGGTGAATCCAGATTTAACTTTAAAAGACAATGTGGATTCGTATTAAGAGTGATCATACTTAAAGTACGATATTTAGGAAGGAATGTTCATGTGACCACGACATTAGATTCTAAATCACCTAGGGTTAACTAGGCTAATTTGTAGAGCATTGGAAGGGAACGATATCTCAAGATCGTGCATGTTGAACTACCCTAAGTTAGCTGGGAGTAAAGGTTGGCCACCAAGGATAGTGTATATCATCATCACTAGTGGAATACAGTATCTAAATTACTTATAAGACGAGCCAATATCTTTCCTATAGAAAGCCTGGAACTGCTACTGATCATTAAATTCTCAGGACCCTTATATGGGACTGGTGTATCATATATTCTTACTTGTATATCATTGGTTCAGCCAGCCATGCTCGATTATGGCACGATATGAGGATACTTATATATTGCATTACTGGGATAACTCAGAGATCACATATCAAGTCGTAACACATGTTTGGCCGTTAAATCTATTTTAGTTAGAGAAGTGGTCCATTGTAGCATAAAAGTTTAACTCATGTCCTTGTTTGGTTGTTGAGTTGCACTGTTGTGTTACAACGGAACACGGATCAAAGATACTTATTATCACTATGTTATTTTACTTAATATTGTATCCCTAATTGTGTATTGTGCCTTCTGTTAAGTAGAATTAGGGACATAGACTGTCGTGTCATGATAGTTCAACTCATGTCCTTGTTTGGTTGTTGGGTCGCGCTATTGCGTTATGATAGCATGTGGACTAAAACTATGACACAGAGTTATTCTACCTTGACCATAATCAATGGACGTATTTTATCTTGATGTGATATGACACTTCCTGTCCTTGTTTGGTGAAGGGGTATCGTGTCATATCATGGATGGAACATATGCAATTGATTATTGGTTTAAGCATCTCATACTATAGAACTGGTTTTATTTTTTATTTCGTGTTTCCTTGTGGTACTTGTTATTTGGGGTTTGTCCCTACTGGTTTTGCATGGCCAGGTTTAGAGCCAGCACCTGAGGTTCAAGCGTATCTCTCCCTCATTGATGGCATGCACCAAAAGGATGGTTGTTGAGGGTCACGAGTGGGTTCCTTCATTCACTACTCGTCTTTTGTAAACTATAATCTTTTGGGCATTTAGCCAACCGATACATGTTAGCCAGATAATCTGGACACTAATTTCCTATATGACATATAATATATTCAGATTGCAGCTGACTCACTTTCATGTATGCTTTTGATTGTGTATCTGGCATATCACTTGTATTTGCTATATCTCTAGAATATTCTGATACGAAATTAGGGACGCCTTACTGCTTATTCTAAAATATTCTATATTATTGCTACTTGTTTGAATGATTGAGATATATAAGTTTTTGACCCTAGAAGACTTGATTTTATTATGTACCCCCTTGTCCTAAGAGAACCTTAACATATTGCGGGTTGCTTCGGTATTTCGCAAGATTTGGTTGGCTGAGTCATTCTTTCGCTCTCAGTATTCTGGATCTAGGGCAAGATAAGATTTTAGTAGTGGCCCATGCATGTCTATTTGTTAGACTTGTGGGGTGGCCTGGTTATAGGAAATATTAATTAAATATGTTCCTCCTTGAAATCCTGAATCTGTCTTCTCGAACTCAGCTTGACTTCTGTACCATTGATTCTTCGAACCTTTTTTGTCTTATTCTTATTTTTTGTGTCCTTTTCTTTAGGGCTTCTCCAAAATTGATGGTTGAAGCACCAGTAGTTTCAGCAGGACAGGGATTCGTTGGCCCACAATAAGAGAAATTACATGTTCCTGGAGGGATCAGGATATAACCCATAGAGGAGTACGAGGAACAACATGTACTAGAAGTTCCAGTACCCCCAGTCGTACCAGCAATACTAGTAACACTTGATACACCAATATTACCAGAGGTTATTCGAGGAATGATGGCGGCTCAACAACATTAGCAGCTTCAGCAGCATGAGCAGAATATCTTGTTGCATCAAGGATTACAGACGATCTTGGAGAGAAGTGTTAGAACAGACTCATGGGCATTTGTGAGGTTTTGCCGACTCAATCCTAGGTACTTTGTTGGCATGGAGGATGCCATTACCGTGGATGCTTGGCTGCAGAACATTAAGATAATACTTACAGCAGCAAGGGTTCTAGCTGAGGAACAAGTTGATCAGGTCCGATTGTAACTATAGGACCTTTTTAGATATTGGTGGGCAGCAGAAGAGGTTGGTTTAAGACAACCTGTCTCATGGGACAACTTCAGAACCCATTTTAGTGTTAAGTATTTTGGAGTGGTAGCGCAGTATGAGCTACAATAGAGGTTTATCAATCTCAAGCAGTCTAGGAGGATGTGGATGGCTACACAGCAGAGTTCTGCAGGCTTAGCAGGTTTTTTCCAACAATGGTGGCAACAGAACCAGAGCGGGCGATGATATTTTAGTATGGACTTCATTTAGAAATTCAATAAATGGTAGAGGGCCATAACTACCAGACCTTCAATAAAGTATTGATCACATCCAGACGACATCAGCTGACAATGCAGAGGTTAGCTTCAAGGACAGGAGGCCATAAGAGGTCTCATGCATAGAACAGAGAAAGATGACCAGTACAATAGACGTCAACACCATCTTCTGGCGTTAGCATTCATGACATAGCATTGAGGAAGCTAGTAGCATCGGCAGCAACAACACCAGCTTGGCCATATCAGCTGAGGTAATAACAACAATAATGATTGGGAGCCCCAGTCGGATGTACGTATTATGGCAAAGAAGGACATACCAAAGATGTGTGTATGGCAGCACAAGGATTGTGCCTACGATGTAGTAGTCCAGACCATCGGATCGCCAATTGTCCGATGATACAGAGGATTGAAGGGCCAGTGCAACGATTAGCCCTACCAGCACCAGCGGTAGCACAGTACAGGGGACCAGCATTGGCAGTCAGGCCTTTGGCTCAGCATCCATTGCCGACACAAACTTAAATGTACAACCAGCAGAGGAATCAACAATATGGGAAACAAAGGCCACAACTGCCTATCCAAGGGAGGCAGCAACAAGGAGCACAATAAGGCCAAGGGAAAGCTTTTACCCTATCTCTGGAGGAGGCTTTGGCATCAAGTGACGTGGTGGCAGGTAACATCCTCATTATATCTTTTTATGCCATAGCATTATTTGATTCAGGAGCATCCCATTCATTTGTATATGTACGATTTGCAATATATATTATATTAGAGTTTAAGACATTGCCAGAGGCTGAATATACTCACTGGTAATGGTCTCGTAGGAGTTGATAGAGTATGTTTAGCGTGTCCAATCGTAGTATGCAGGCATTTATTACCTGCAAGGTTGATCGAGTTCCTTATGGGTAATTTTGACGTTATTCTAGGCATGGACTGGTTAAGAGACAGTCATGCGATGATAGATTGCTGTAGGGGTAGAGTATTGTTTAACATCCCAGACAAGAAAGAGTTTATCTTTAGCAAAACGGTAATGGACCAGCATGAAGATGGCATAGCAGTAGTAACATGAATTGGAGATCTGCTTCCCAGAATAATTAAAGAATTTTTTGATTTATTTTTGGAAGATTATCCAGGATTACCCCCTATAAGAGAAGTGGATTTCTGCATAGAATTGAGGCTAGCAGCAGAACCAATTTCCAATAAAGTCTATCAGATGTCACCGATGAAACTCAACCAGCTATTTCAGCATGTGGAAGAACTGAATGCGGAGAAGTTTATTCGGACTAGTGGATCACCATGGGGAGCACCAGCGCTTATAGTAAAGAAGAAAGATGGGGCGACATGGTTGTGTATTGACTACATGCAGCTGAATATAGTAATAGTGAAGAACAAATATCCTTTGCCTAGGATTGATGACTTGTTTGACCAATTGAGCGAAGCAAAAGTATTTTCCAAGATAGACCTACGATCAGGATATTATCAAGTGAGGGTCCGGGAGCACGATATATCGAAGACAATATTTTGATCTCGATATAGGCATTACTAATTTTTAGTTATGCCATTCATATTGACTAATGTGCCAGCAATATTTATAGATTTGATGAATCGTATCTTCATGCCATACCGATATCAATTTATGGTGGTATTCATAGATGACATTCTTGTCTACTCTAACAGTGAAGAAGAGCATAAAGAACATCTTCAGAGAGTGTTGCAAGTTTTAAGGGATCACCAGTTATATGCCAAACTCAGTAAGTATAAATTATGGTTAGGTCATATGTCATTCTTGGGGCACATCATCTCAGGATTAGGAGTATCAGTGGACCCCAAGAAGGTCGAAGCAGTAGAGACTTGGCCAGTCCCGAAGACAGTAGCAGAGGTGTGAAGTTTTTTGGAGTTAGCAGGATATTACCGAAGGTTCATGGAAAATTTTGTACGAATTTAGCGCTAATGACTCGTCTAACCCGCAAGGAGATAAAATTTGTTTGGACGACAGAGTGCCAAGCAGCATTCGAGAAGTTGAAAGACAAACTGATCTCAACACCGATCCTTACACTTTCAGTAGGATCAGGAGGGTTCACAGTTTATTGTGACGCATCTGGAAAAGGACTCGGGTGTGTGTTGATGCAGCACGAAAAAGTGATAGCTTATACGTCTCGGCAGCTTCGAGATCATGATAAAAATTAGCCGACATGATTTGAATTTAGCAGCAGTAGTATTTACACTCAAGCTATGGAGACACTATCTATATGGCGATTGGGTAGAGATATTCACCGATCGATTTTAAAGTACATATTCACCCAGAAGGACCTGAACATGAGGCAGAAGAGGTGGCTAGAATTGTTTGGATATTATGATGTAGCACTTCAGTATCATCCAGGCAAGGCAAATGTGTGGCAGATGGTATAATTATTAGAGGCAGCGCATTTGTCTTGACAACTCAGAAGCACATATTAGAAGATCTTCGAATGGGGATCGAGGTAGTATTACCTCAAGGAGAGGGAATACTAGCCTGTCTTCAGATTCAGTCAACTTTAGTGGAGAGGATCAATGCGGCTCAAGCAGAAGATCCTCAGATTCAGAAGCTTAGGGCAGAATATGAGTGAGGCCTTAGAAAGGAATTAAGGATTCACGAAGATGGAACACATAGATTTGGAAACCGTCTTTGTGTGCCAAGTGGAGATATCACACAGAAAGTAATGATCAAGGCACACAGTTCTCAATATTCTATTCATTTAGGAGGCACGAAGATGTACCATGATATTAAGCAATATTTTTGATGGAATAGAATGAAAAGAGAGATAGCTCGGTTCGTTTCTCGATGTCTCATTTGTCAGCAAGTGAAGGCAGAGCAGCAGAGACTAGCAGGATTATTGCAATCCCTGCCTATTCCAGAGTGGAAGTGAAAACACATTACGATAGACTTTGTCACCGGCTTACCTAGAACCCCTACTGGACGTGATGTAGTTTGGATAATAGTAAATTGACTCACGAAGGTGGCATATTTTCTTTTCTTCCGGGTAGGGCAGTCCACAGAGCAGTTAGTAGAGATGTATATGCAACATATATTGAGGTAGCACAGAGTTCCAGCAAGTATAGTGTCATACAGTGATACCCTCTTTATGTCTCTTTTTTGGAGAAGTTAACACGAGCGCTTGGGTACTAAGTTGAGATTCAGAGCCGCGTACCATCCTCAGACATACGACCAGTCAGAGTGGAGAATACAAAGATTGAAAGATATGCTGCGGGCTTGTACTTTAGACCTTGGTGGGTCTTGGGAGGATCACCTTCACTTAGTGGAATTCTCGTACAACAACAGTAATCAGGCCAACATACAAATGGCTCCATTCGAGGCATTGTACGAAAGGAAGTGCAGGTCATTTTTAACATGGGATGACATTGGTGAACGAAAGATGTTGGGGCTTGAGGTGATCACACAGACCATTAAAGTGGTTAAGAAGATTAGAGAGCGGCTTCGAGTTGCACAAGATCATCATCGTCATTAGGCAGATCAACATCGTAGGCCGTTAGAATTTTTTGTCGACGACCATGCATTTTTGCGTATACCCATGGAGTCAATAGGTTTGGGGTTAGCAGGAAGGTTAGTCTGTGGTACGTTAGACCGTTCGATATTCTTGAGAGGATAGGTGATGTTGCTTATCGTCTTGCCCTTTCGCCTTCGCTACATGAGGTGCACGATGTCTTTCATGTGTCTCAGTTGCGTAGGTATGTCCCAAATTTGAGTCATATCCTCGATCACTCTGAGTTATTTGTTGGTACCAACTTGACTTACAAGAAGTGGCCAGTGTCCATTTTGGATCAGAGAGAGAAAGTACTCAAGAACCGGACTATCCGTCTTGTTCGTATTGCTTGGGGGCATCACTCTTTGGGAGAGTCAACGTGAGAGCGCGAGGACGATATTCGATCTCAGTACCCACACCTATTCGACTCATAAGGTATATTTTCTTCGTATACCTTCGCATCTTTTATTCCGTGATCGACAAGCACTCATAAGGGATGAAGTTGCTCTGCTTCATTATAGATATTATTTGTATGTGTATATTGCTTGTAGATATTTGTTGCTTGCTTTGACATTTCTAGCAAGTCTTGAGTTTGAATTCCGATGAGAAAATTTTTCTAAGGTGGGTAGAGTTGTCACTCCCTGTTCCCAATATACGTATTTGGAGCGTAATTATTTTCTTGCTAGCGTAGTTATATGTTGTAGAGAAACTAGACCCATTCTTTGGTTCACTTGGCACTTGGTTTATTTATTTGGTTTGGTTTTATCATGAGTTGAACTAATGGTCCAAACCTCAAACCCTCCATTTATAACCCAACTTTACTCTCTCTTCTCTCATTTTCCTCTTCCATTCTCTTTCTTAGATTTTTCTTCCCCCTCCATAGGCAAGTACATCTTGTAAGAAATAGAAAAACCCTTTATATTTTTGTTCAATTATGTTCCTTATATGTTTTTCCATACATTTAGAACTTGGTATTTTTGGATTTGGTGGATGGATTGGTGTAGATCTAAGTTTTAAGTTTTATGATTTTCTTTGTGTTCTTGAGTGTTCTTGGGTTTTGATCTCTTAAAACTTAATATTTTCAAAAAATCTTTGTTCTATATTGATGAGCACTTAATTTGGAGTAGTTTAGAACTTTACTTTGCTGGATTTGGGCATCATTTGAGGTTTCTATGGAAGAAACAAAATCTTATTTTTGAGCTTTTGGTCATGGCCGAAAAGCTGCTATTTGGTGGAGACGAAAGAGTGCTATATGACATAAAGTACTATGTGGCCTGGACTTCTTGTCTTGAGTCAGCATGCGGCCAACCTTGTTAGACGCATGACTGAATTTGCCATGTGCCCTTGGCCAAATGCATGAACTTGAACGAATAAAATTTTACTAAGTCAAAAAAGATTTCATGCAGTCAAGTGTGCATGCGGCCGAGAGGAGTATGCGGCCTAGTTGACCATGCGACCATGAGTTATGTGTCCCACTCCTTCTGAACGCATAACTTCAGACAGCCTCGGCACGACTTTTCATAATATGTCTTTTCTTCTGACACACTTTTATCACATGTTACATCAGTCACTTTTCTGACTAAACTTGACTTGCATTTATTGTTTGTCACATCACACGTTTTCCAAAGATTGGACTTTTCTCTGTCTATACAGCATTGATCTTATGTGGCCTTGACCTTATGCGGCCTTGACCCTATGCGGCCTCGATGCTATGCGGCACCTTGCGCCTTTTCTCTTATGCGCCTATTATTTCTTACTCACTTTGATCACTTGCTTGGTTTAATGTGGATATTGATTGAACGATTGTGATGCTACGTGTTAACTTAGAGATGACTTGTATGACCCATATGTGACCATGTCTAAATGTCTAAGCACTTGGCCTGAGCCTGTATATATGGACCTACATGTACTTACTTGCTGATTAGGCTACTTTTTTGGATCATCTTATTATACATTGGACATAATAAGGGGCGTAGTTCAACTCGAGGGAGGGTCTGCAATCCCGGTCCTTGTTTGGTTTAAGGATTATGGATCTGATCTCGTAGGGTTCTCGCACTACTCTTATTTTATCTATCAATATAATAAAGTAACAAATTATTGTGACCATCATTTGCTTGTCCACAACCTTGATACTAGAACTTGTTCATGTCCTGACTATTGTATCCATGCTGATACACTTGATCGCACCAAGAGTGCTATTTGATATACATAGTGAACCATCGTGCTACATACACTTGCTATGTGATATATATATATATATAATAATTTTTTGCACGAATCTGGTAGTTGAACAGTGACTTTAGTCGTGGCTAGATAGTATTGATTATTGCATCACACTTGAGTGAATCCAGATTTAACTTTAAAAGATAATGTGGATTCGTATCAAGAGTGCCCGTACTTAAAGTACGACATTTAGGAAGGAATATTCATGTGACCATGATATGAGATTCTAAATCACCTAGGGTTAACTAGGCAACTTAATTTGTAGAGCATTGGAAGGAAACTGTATCTTAAGATCGTGCATGTCGAACCACCCTAAGTTAGCTGGGAGTAAAGGCTGGCTACCACGGATAATGTATATCATCTGCACTAGTAGAGTGCAGTATCTGACTTACTTATAAGCTGAGCCAGTATCTTTTCTATAGAAAGTCTGAAACTGCTACTGATCATTAAATTAGCTCAGGGCCCTTGTAAGGGACCGATGCATCATATATTCTTGCTTGTATGGCATTGGTTCAGCCAGCCATGCTCGATTATGGCACGATCTAAGTTACTTATATATTGCATTACTAGGATAACTCAGAGATCACATATCAAGCCATAACACATGTTTGGCCATTAAATCTGTTTTAGTTGGAGAAGTGGTCCGTTGTAGCGTGAAAGTTTAACTCATGTCCTTGTTTGGTTGTTGAGTTGCACTATTGTGTTACAACGGAACACAGATCGAAGCTACTTATTATTACTAGGTTATTTTACTTAATATTGTATTCCTGCTTGTGTATTGTGCCTTCTGTTGAGTGGAATTAGGGACATAGACTGTCGTGACATGATAGTTTAACTCATGTCTTTATTTGGTTATTGGGTTACGTTATTATGTTATGATAGCCTGTGGACTGAAACTATAATACAGAGTTATTCGAGCTTGACCATAATTAAGAGATGTATTCTATCTTGATGTGATGTGGCACTTCCTGTCCTTGTTTGGTGAAGGGGTGTCGTGTCATGTCATGGATAGGTCATATGCCATTGATTATTGGTTTAAGCATCTCATGCTATAGAACTTGTTTTTTTCTTCATTTCGTGCTTCCTTCTGGTACTTGCTATTTGGAGTCTGACCCCACTAGTTTTGCATAGCCAGGTTTAGAGCCAACACCTGTGTATCAAGCGTATCTCTCCCTCACTGATGGCACGCACCAGAATGATGACTGCTGAGGGTCACGAGTGGATTCCTTTATTCACTACTCGTCTTTTATAAACTATAATCTTTTGGGAGTTTAACCACCGACACATGTTAGCTAGATAATCTAGATACTAGTTCCCTATATGACATGTAATATATTCAGACTATAGCTGACTCACTGTCATGTATGCTTTTGATTGTGTATCTAGCATATCACTTGTATTTGCTAGATCTCTAGAATATTCTGATGCAACATTGGGGATGCCTTACTGCTTATTCTAAAATATTTTATGTTATTGCTACTTGTTTGAATGATTGAGATATAGAAGTTCTTGACCCTAGAATACTTGATTGTATTATGCATCCCCTTGTCTCTAGACAACCTTAACATATTGCGGGTTGCTTCGGTATTCCACAAGGTGTGGTTGGCTGAGTCATTCCCCCGCTCTCCAGTATTTTGGATCTTGGGCTGACAACCAATGATGCTGCTAGGCCGGCCAAAGCATCTGCTTCCAAAATTTATAACCGAGGTACATACTCGATGAAGAATCCTTTAAAAGTAAAAACCAGTTTCATTGCTGCTTGATGATAAGGGATGAGGTCTTCAGGCTGAACCTCGTACTTTTTCCTGATCTGATTGACTATCAGCTTGGAATCTCCGTAGGCTTCAAGATATTCTTTGTCTAATTATTTAGCTAAATAGAGACCAATGAGTAAAGCATTGTATTATGCCATATTATTGGAACATGGTTTACTGAGAGAATATGCTCTATGAATGAGTAGTTTGTCAGAAGATACTTGGACTATACCAACTCCAGCTACTATATTGCCTTTGGGTCCTATTCTTGATGTGCCGTCAAAGAATAGTTACCAGGTGTCATCTCTCATTGCCATATTAGACTCTAAGACTTCATTTGGGATGTCATCGTACAGTTTGGAAGTTTTAGGTACAGGATGAGCTGCCAGAAAATCAGCTAGTGCTTGACCCTTCACTGCTTTTTGCAGGACATATAAAATATCATAAGGCGATAACAATATTGCCCATGAAGCTAACCGAGAATTGAGTGGGCTTGGCTTGGTCTTCAATACCCGGAGGAGATTTACTCTGGATATGACATGAATAGTTTAACCTAACACGTAATGTCGTATCTTTTGAATATCAAACATCAAGACGAGATATTCTTTTTCTATCGGATTGTATCGATGTTTGTCATGAACCGCACCCGAAATAAGGGCACGAGTAGTGAGAAAGGCCCAGCCTATGCGCAGCATCTACGGTAGAACATTGTCTAGGTCAACAATACTAACTAAATATCTCACACAATATATATAAAGTACCTGTCAATGTCATCTGCACACCAAACGGTGGAACAAATATAATGACATGATAATAATATCCATACTCAATCATAATATTAAACTAAGGAAGATAAAGCACGATATGGAATAAGGAAGATGAAATAGGAATCACAATACAATCATAAGTCCACAATAATATAAATATGCCAAAAGTCTCAATAAAAGTATAATACAAGTCTAAACAATAAGTCTAAGCCTACTTAGTATCTGGCACTAGGTCTTCCTGCTCTAAAGGAGTATCCTCTAATGGTACGCCGTCCCGCGGCTCGTAGTAAGTGGAACACTAGTTCACAAGCCAATCATCTGAAAAATATATCCAGTCAGGATTGGATCAAAGTATATACCCCTGAAAGCAGTTCCAAATACATAATGGTGCATATATAACAGATAATAGAAAATGATACATGATAACTAGCCATAAGAAGTAGAATGAACTAAAGTGAACAAGTAATGTACTGGAATGAAGAACAAACAATATGAATAACTGCAATTTAAATAAAAAAAGATAAAACTAACTAATGTGCCATAGAGTACAAGTTTATTATGTGATCGGTTTGGGTTGAACACGATTACAATATGGTAACTCGATTACACGTGTGATATGTAATCGACATGTATACGAATACCCTTGGACTTGATCACATAACCAACTTCTACTCCCCCATCCCCAACCAATAATAATGGATCTAATCACGACACGTTACGAACATGAATATGGGCACACTAAACACGAGCAGTGTGTGAACACGAAGTACACGATAATCAATATCCGATATACACAATGAAATACATGTGAATGAGTACCCGTTGAACACGGCAAGGGGATAACATCTCCTGACAGGATCCATATAGTACCAGTCCATGTAACCATTGTGTCGTGATCAAGTATACAGTCCTAGAGCATGCGATATATACACCATCATGAAATAAAAACTAATAGAGAGATATACTCGCATCTGGTCCTGAGCAAAGGTGTCTCTCGATGCCCAAGCTGGTGTCACACAATCCTATTTAGAAAATATTATGTTAATTGGTAAAATAATTGAGAAATGGATTAAAAATACACTAATGCATGCTTCTAGGTCAATTCCTAGGTCTCACTTAGTTATACTAAGTCATTACCTAGGTGTATTAGTTAAATCCTTAACTAAAATACTAATTGATAATACTATATTCTAACTATCATTGTTATCACTAACTACTGATTTCTACCTATACACTATTGTTAACTCACTAACTTATGTGACTGTTAACTAATACTAATTACAACTGATAATTCTATCTGTTATCAATAGCTAACTGTTAACAGCTGATGGTTGACACTTAGCTTAACAATAACTGATACACTAACATATACTAACTAAGACATCTAGCTAATACATGGATAAACTGGTACTTACATATTTTACTAACTGATACTCAATTACTGACACAATATATTCTACCTCTTCAGTCCCACACCACCAACACTTATCCTTCAACCTCACCCTGCTATAGATAGCACCTACTGATTCTAACTTGGATTTCCTATTGCCTTACTTGCACATCTAATACTTCACTAATTCTGATGCTTAACCACTGACACTAAGGTCTAATACAAACAAATCTGAATATACCAAGTCTGATACCAAACTAATCCCTCACTAACTATCCCACATTCTCAACTAACTAATGATTTAATCCTTACTGTACTAGCAGTTACTAACCTAAACTAACTAACACTAATAATACTAAAAGCTAACTAATCCACTAACTGGACTTGCAGTTTCAAGACTCCCTGGACACAGACATTAACCAACCTTGCCAATGTAGTGGTTTTATTGCATTAAATCAAGTTACAGTTGCTTGCAACCTAGCTCCTGAACAACTCCTCAACCAATACCCATACCTCCAAGTCTACTACTACTCGAAGCTCAACTTCATTGTAGTGTAATGTCACTGTTCGAGCTCTCATACACTATCTACATCAATACTGATTTTCAAGTATCAATAACTAATACCTCCTTCAGTCAGTCACTGATACACTCAAATCTATTTCCAGCATACACACACCCACACTCACTGCTCACTGTTCTGCACAAGGCTACCTCACTCCTACATAATCCACTGCATCTATTTAATACCTCACTTAACTTTAATGCCTGTTGATACCACATATCTCTAATTGCAAAGAGTGCAGCCTTAAGTTGTTACTACAACTTCCCTTTGCCGTGCACTGAGGTGTACAACACAACCAAGCCTTCCCTCACTCAGTCCAGGTCTGTGCACAAAATGCACAGATATGAATATCCATAATGCACCCCTTAATACTAACTAAATGAATTCTGAATTGGCATTATACTCCCATTAATTTAATCAACTACTGACACTAACTTATACTACTAAAATCGATACTACTAACATTATGCTAACTTACTGCCACTTTCCTACTATCATTATACTAACTAACCTTAAGGATGTGCTACTCATCTGAGATCTACACTGCTACTACTAACTACAACTCATTCACTAACACTATTAACTGACACCTTATAGAGAAGGATTGATACTAACATATACAATGAGTCTAACATGTAAACCCCTCATTCATTTTTATAGATAGACTGGTTTTGGGTTAGAAATTTTGGTTTAGCATAAGGTATTTGAGGTTTAGAAATTAGTTGCAGTTGTCTGGTTCTTCATTTTAACCCTTGGTGCACCCTGCCGTTGTTGCAATATTCGGATCCCAACAATAGCCCATAAATTTCAACCAATTATTGCACTCTTGACTTGACAAGCCAACCTAGGCGCTGGACTTTTTTGTCACTCACAATCACTTGTGCTTTAATTTAATTGCACAACTTCCCGGTCCCGAAATCCATTCTTTAATCCTGTGTCGCGTACCTTTGTCGTTGCCATCAATTTTGAGACACAAACTCAACCCGTTCTGCCGGACCAATTAAAGGGTCCAAGACTGACACCAAGCCTACATCTTTTATGACCTTTGTGTCACTCCTAATTGAGATCCCATGTGCCCCCATTTAATTTAAGAGCATATGGTATTTTATTTTAATTAAATTGGGGATACCAACTTTGACTAATCCTAACTTAACCCCAATTTAACCCAATACCTCATTCATTAAGCCAATGCAAAACACACAACACTCTCTCACCCTACAAAACACCACTTCCCACACCAGATCCCCACTATTTACATGTTTGTGCAAATACCCAAAAGTTAAGAGGCTTATTTGCAAATGTGGTAATAAGTGTCCTCACCTCATTGGTCCAAGCCAATGAAGAAACCCTCTCCCTCAACTCTTGACTGGTCATATCACCCACACTCTCTCTCTCTCTCTTTTGGATGTACAATTCTACATGTTGAATCTGAGCCCTCCATTCAAAAATTGGAACTCATTCTCACCACACACTCACCACACACTCTCCTATTTAATCTCTCCATCACCCCCTTTTCCCAAGGCCGACCCTAATCCCAAGAGCATAGGAAACCCCCCACTCTCTCTCTCCTCCCTCTTCCTATCTTACATCACCAGCCAATACACCTTTCTCTTTTTTTTTTCTTCTTCTTCTTCTTCTTCTTCTTCTTCTTCTTCTTCTTCTTCTTCCTCTCTACTTCTCCTTCTCCAACACAAACGGAACCAACCGGACACCCTGACTCCATCCCGCTGCCACGACCACCTCCAGCGGTGGCTGCATCTCCTTGACCGACCTCGACTCCACCGTGTCTCCAACTCCATCTCGCTAGCAACCTCCTCCGGCCATCCGCGGCTGCTACCACCGCCAACACCCACCCACACCACCGTTATCTCCACCTTACTCGTCAACCACCACCACCTCACATTACTCGACCGACCTCGATCCATTCTCCGGCCACCCACACCTCCATAAACCACCACGACCATCTCCATCCCGCTGCCATCACCATCACCATCTCTACCACCATCGTCTCCCTCGACCAACCTCCACGCTGTCGTCACCCTCGACCGGTTGCCCCAACCACTCGCATCTTCAGCACCCTCCAACGGTCGGCCATTGACCGCTGTACCACAACTCCGGCGAGACTCAACCGCCAACACCCACCATCGCCTTCACCGTCATCATCACCAGCACCAACCCCTCCGGCCAGCAACCACCCCGACTGCCACCACGCGCCACCGCCAAGGTGAACTCTCCCCCCTCCCCATGTGTAGTGTAATATTGTTATTTTTATATAACTTAGTTAGGGTTATATATGCTATATAGACTTTAGGGTTGTGAATGATGCTATTTGAGTTTAGGCTTGAGAATGTTATAATGAGTTTAGGGTTTATGAATGCTAGATGTGAATCTTAGGGTTTGGTGTTATATTTGTTCCATGCATTATGATGTGTATTGAGGAGCAGGTTAATTATTGTAGAATGATGTGTGATATCAAAATGTTAGTCAGTTATTAAGAGCTGATATTTAATAATGAAGTTATTTGAGGAGTAGTTATGTATATGTGAAGGATGTTCAAATATTTAAATGATGTTGTTGAGGGTTTAATAGATAATAATTATTATTTGAGAGCTGGTAGATAATAATGTGTTTAATAGAGGAGTAATTTTTATTGTGAAATGGTAATAATGGTTATGTAACAGAAGGTTTAATAAATAATAATTATTTTATTCGAGGATGATATTTAAATATGCATGATAACGTCTGTGAAGACCAGGAGGAATCTGAGGATTGATCATGACTCGAAATACTGATAAACACCGAAATGAATAGTAGGATTGAGGAATTGTCTGATGATATTATACAAGTGATTAATCGGATGAGATGTAACATACCTTTAGTTAATCTTGGTCAACCCTCTAGCTTAGTGTCTTGTGAGTTTGTAACAGAGATTGAAATATATGCTAGACGTGTGTCACCTTTTATTTTAGCCCAGTGATAGTTTATTGATTGAGCTTGTATCTTGTCTCTAGGTACTGCGGGACCCGCGGACTTGGACGTTGTACCGGAGACCCATCTTCAGCATTCGGATCCAGGCAAGTATACCTTGCCACCCTGTATTTCAATTACCAGATATTTATTTATTTATTATATGTATTGTGCGCGTTTGGATTAGAATCGTTACTTCACGTCCGGGTCATAACCGGGTGCAGACGTTCGTCGGTAACGTCTGGTGACGATTGATAGATGTTCGCAACACCTTGATGTACATACTTGTTTACATCATAATCCTAGGAAACATTCGTACACTATCATCGTGCCAGATTTCCTGTATCCTGATACTGTCAACGTGACAAAAAACTGGGATGACTTTAGGGTCGTGATCATTGATAGTTACTTCAGTATGACGAGACAGTTAGATAGAGGTTCAGGTTCAGCGCACACTCGTTGACCGCTTTGTAAGGAAAAGACAGTTACTAGACGTTTAGGCTCCTCTGCACGCACTATATATATGTATATGTTCTATTTATGTAGTGTTCCTGTATCCGGAGTAGTAGTATCACCCGTGTGACTCATTGCCTGGAGCTGCGGTACGTTCTGTATGTTTCCGTGTCCGGAGCTACGGTTTTATTTTGGACAGCCCACACGTCGAACATTGTCTTCAAACTGTGTCTCACTTAGGTGTTTATGCTAGATTACACCGGCGTTGCACTTGTTTCTTTCTGTTATACTATGGCATACTATTTTTGTACCTTATGTCCCTCTGAGGGCCTGGTCCCCTGCCAGTTTTGTAGCACAGACGATTACAGAGCCTTTGGAGTTGCTGATGGAGTTGCTTGTCTTGCAGGCATTGGTACCAGGTACTTATATCATTTCTACCGGCGTTATGGTTATTTTATTCATATTATTTATTTATCTGCTATTTTAGCCTAGTTTTTATAGACTCATATTTCTTCTCGAGTCTATTCGAGTTTGTGTATTATTGGGCGACCGACTATAGCACATGTAGCTCATTCTTGTATATTTTTGTTCATTGTGGATTGAGATATAGATGTTTATGTTTACTGGATTATTTAGATAGTGACCATTATTATACAATTTTTACGTATTTGAGTCGGACCAGAGTCTGATCGAATGCGTAGCTAGCATGTTGCATATTTCTGGTCCTACGTATTTTGGGACTGGGGCATAACATATTTTTGTGGTGGCCCAAGCACATCTGGCTCTCACCTCAGTAGGGCAGGTTGATAGGTTCTTTTTAGATTCTAAAACAAGTATAGAATATTAGCAAGAGAATTGGACCTAGAAGTACGTTTCTAGAACTGATAAAACCCTACCCTTACTTGAGATAGTAGTGATTTGGGAAGTACTGGGAGCTAGAAGGATCATTGCTCCTAACCCTCTAGAATCATTTATAGAAATACATAGCCAGATGCTAGGAATTAGTTGTAGCATATGATAGCGATACCAGGAACGATATTATGAACTAGAGAAGATAAAATTTTAGGCTCTCACCTGGAAGATGATGATCTGATACCAGGAAATCTAACATGTGCTTGGGTGATACCATTATTGCACTATGTGACTCGGAGTAATAAATAACGGAAAGAAAAATTTGAGGAATACAATTGTAGGAAGAAATTTGAGGAGAAGAGTAATTATACATTAGGGAAGGAAGAATTTTTTAGGAGGATTAGTGTTGTAAATAGAACGGGAGAATTTATTATGAGGTTAAGTCTAGACTATGACAATGTCCTAGGCATGAGTTGGTTGAGCCATATCATGCGATGCTAGATTGTCAACGTGGTTGCACTATATTTAGTCCACCAGATTACCATAAGTTTGAGTTTCTTCGGGGAGCTTGAGAGCATGGTGCCATCTACCTTAGAGGCACACATTGCAGAAGGTGAACCAGTGTACCCCCGTATTATATCAGGATTTGAGGATGTGCTTCCAGAGGATCTTCCAGGCCTGTCACCTGACAGAGAGATAGAGTTTTCTATAGAGTTGACTCCCAGAGCCGAGCCAGTTATTTCCTCCGTCTACAGACTAGCACCGAAGGAGTTGGTTGAGTTGAAGATTCAAGTAGATGATCTCTTAGACAAGGGTTTCATTCGGGCTAGTATTTCTCCATGGGGAGCACCCATCTTATGGTGCCAATAAAGGACGGGACGATACGTTTGTGTATCGATTATAGGGTATTAAATGCTGTAATAATAAAAAACAAGTACTCGCTGCCGCTCATCAATGATTTATTTGATCAGCTTAGTGGCGCTTGTGTATTCTCGAAGATTGATCTCAGATCCGGCTATCATTAGATCACGGAACGAAGAGAGGACATTCAGAAGACGACCTTTCGAACGAAGTATGGGCACTATGAGTTTCTAGTCATGCCGTTTGGTTTAACCAACACGCCAGCAGTATTTATGAGTCTGATGAACAATGCTTTCCACCAGTACTTAGATAAGTTCATGGTGGTATTTATCGATGACATCTTGGTATATTCCAAGAGCCAAGAGGAGCACGAGAGACATCTCAGGATCGTGTTGGAGACGCTGAGGCATGAGAGGCTGTATGCCAAGCTCAGCAAATATGAGTTCTACTTGGATAGAGTACCATTCGTGGAACACATAATCATCGGAGATGGACTATCAGTTGACCAGGAGAAGATTGCTACAGTAGAGATGTGGCCTACCCCTACATCAGTTACAGAGATTAGGAGTTTTCTCGGACTTTTCGGACATTATCGAAGGTTCGTAGAAAACTTCTCAAGGATTGCTGCGCCTATGACGCGACTGACGCATAAAGACGAGGAGTTTATCTGGACTGAGGAGTGTCAGACGGCTTTCGATGAGCTGAAGAAGCATCTAACATCAACATCGATCTTGACACTTCCTTCAGGATCGGGATGATTTATAGTATATAGTGATGCGTCTGGGAGCGGATTAGGATGTGTACTGATGCAACACGGAAAGGTGATAGACTACGCATCGAAATAGCTGAGAGTTCATGAGAAGAACTATCCGACGCACGATCTAGAGCTAGCTGCAGTGATATTTGCACTAAAGCTATGGCGGTACTACCTTTATGGAGAGCGTGTTGAGATTTACACAGATCATAAAAGTCTAAAGTATGTCTACACTCAGAAGGAGCTCAATATGAGACAAAGGCGATGGCTAGAGTTGATGACAGACTATGATATAGATTTGCAGTACCACCCTGGGAAGGCAAATATAGTAGCAGATGCCTTAAGCAGGAAGTCCATGGCATACTTTTTGACGACTCAGCGGCAATAGTTAGAGGATCTTCAGGAGCTTGGGATAGAGATTGTACTGCCAGGCATGGATGGACAGATGGCCAGTCTCGAGGTTCAGTCTACATTGGTTGAGAGGATCAAGGCAGCCCTGCCTACAGATGCAAGATTTCGATGACTGCGAGAGAGGACAGAGGCCGGCATGCAGATGGTACTCAGGATTCATGAAGATAGAACATTAAGGTACGGAGATCGCCTATACATTTCGAGTGGCAAGCTACGCCAGAAGTTGATGACCAAGGCTCATAGCTCTATTTATTCTATTCATCCTGGGGGTACGAAGATATACCAAGATTTGAGACAACACTACTGGTGGCATGGGATAAAGAGGGAGATTACGAGATTCGTGGTGAGATGTTTGGTCTGTCAGCAAGTCAAGGCTGAATATCAGAGGACTGCAGGACTATTACAGCTACTTCCCATTCCCGAGTAAAAGTGGAAACATATTACCATAGACTTCGTCATAGGATTCCAGAGGAGCCCTAGTGGAAAGGATGCAGTCTGGGTTGTCGTAGACCGACTCACAAAGTCTGCCTATTTTTGCCCTTCACAGTTGGGCAGTCCACGGAGATATTAGCTGACATGTATATGAGGCAGATAGTACGACTACATGGAGTGTCTGTCAGCATTGTATCGGATCGTGATTCTAGATTCATGTCACATTTTTGGCGGAGTATGCAGGAGAGTCTAGGAACTCGTCTCAAGTTTAGCACTGCATATCATCCACAGACTGATGGTCAGTCAGAGAGAACGATTTAGATACTAGAGGATATGTTGAAAGCGTACATGATCGACTTTGGAGGATCTTGGGAGGACCATCTACATTTGGTGGAATTCTCCTACAATAATAGCTACCAGGCCAGCATATAGATGGCACCTTATGAGGTACTGTACGGTAGGAAGTGTAGGTCACCGGTATGTTGGAGTAACGTGGAAGAGCGTCAGATACTTAGTCCAGAGTTGGTGACACAAACAGTAAAGAAAGTAAAGCAGATTCAGAGCCACCTGCGTGCAACACATGACAGACAGAAGCATTGGGCAAATGCGTACTGCAGACCTTTGGAGTTCAAGGAGGGTGACCATGTATTTTTGAAGATATTGCCTACTCGTGGTACCATCAGATTCGGAGGCAGAGGCAAGCTGAGTCCGAGGTATATCGGACCTTTTGACATCTTAGAACGAGTTGGCGAAGTGGCTTATCGTCTTGCATTGCCTCCATCATTAGAAGGAGTGCATGACGTATTTCACGTATCACAGTTGAGGAGATACGTGGTAGACCCTAGCCACATGCTTGATCATTCAGAGATTACAGTCGGGCCCAGTTTATCCTATGTAGAGCAGCCAGTGGGGATACTCGATCGTAGTGAGAAGACTTTGAGGGGTCAAACTATTCGACTGGTCAGGGTTGCATGGAAGCATCATTCGCCAGACGAGTCTACCTGGGAGCGCGAAGATTCTATTTGGCAGCATTTTCCGTATTTATTTGAGGACCAAGGTACAAATTTACGTACTGCATTCGATTACCTGTCTACTTTTAAATTCTCGTAGTTATTATTCGTGCTTTACTTTTAATTTTGGGGATAATATATTTCTAAGTTGGGAAGGATGTAAACTCCCTCATTCATTTTTATAGATAGACTAGTTTTGGGTTAGAAATTTTGGTTTAGCATCAGGTATTTGAGGTTTAGAAATTAGTTGCAGTTGTCTGGTTCTTCATTTTAACCCTTGGTGCACCCTACCGTTGTTGCAATATTCGGAGCCCAACAATAGGTCATAAATTCCAACCAATTGTTGCATTCTTGACTTGATAAGCCAACCTAGGCGCTGGACTTTTTTGTCACTCACAATCATAATCCCTTGTGCTTTAATTTAATTGCACAACTTTCCGGTCCCAAAATCTATTCTTTAATCCTGTGTCGCGTACCTTTGTTGTTGCCATCAATTTTGAGACACAAACTCAACCCGCTTAGCTGGACCAATTAAAGGGTCCAAGACTGACACCAAGCCTACACCTTTCATGACCTTTGTGTCACTCCTAATTGAGACTCCATGTGCCCCCATTTAATTTAAGAGCACATGATATTTTATTTTAATTAAATTGGGGATACCAACTTTGACTAATCCTAACTTAACCCCAATTTAACCCAATACCTCATTCATTAAGCCCATGCAAAATACACAACACCCCCTCACCCTACAAAACACCACTCCCCACACCAAATCCCCACTATTTTACATGTTTGTGCAAATATCCAAAAGTTAAGGGGCTTATTTGCAAATATGGTAATAGGTGTCCTCACCTCATTGGTCCAAGCCAATGAAGAAACCCTCTCCCTCAACTCTTGATCGGTCATATCACCCACCCACTCTCTCTCTCTCTCTCTCTCTCTCTCTCTTTTGGATGTATAATTCTACATGTAGAATCTGAGCCCTCAATTCAAAAATTGGAACTCATCCTCATAACACACTCAGCACACACTCTCCTATTTAATCTCTCCATCACCCCCCTTTTCCTAAGGCCGGCCCTAATCCCAAGAGCATAGAAAATCCCCCACTCTCTCTTCTCCCTCTTCCTATTTTACATCACCAGCCAATACACCTTTCTCTTCTTCTTCTTCATCTTCCTCTCCACTTCTCCTTCTCCAACACAAACCGAACCACCCGGCCACCCTGACTCTGTCCCGCTGCCACGACCACCTCTAGCGGCGGCTGCATCTCCTCGACCGACCTCGACTCCACCGTGTCTCCAACTCCATCTCGCCAGCAACCTCCTCCGGCCATCCGCGGCTACTACCACCGCCAACACCCACCCCCACCACCGTCATCTCCACCTTACTCGTCGACCACCACCACCTCATATTATCCGACCGACCTCGAGCCATTCTCTGGCCACCCACACCTCCACAAACCACCACGACCACCTCTATCCCGCTGCCATCACCATCACCATCTCTACCACCGCCGTCTCCCTCGACCAACCTCCACGCTGCCGTCACCCTCGACCGGCCACCCCAACCACCCGCATCTTCAGCACCCTCCAACGGTCAGCCATTGACCGCTGTACCATAACTTCGGCGAGACTCAACCGCCAACATCCACCATCGCCTTCACCGTCATCATTACCAACACCAACCCTTCTGGCCAGCAACTACCCCGACTGCCACCACGCGACACCGCCAAGGTGAACTCTCCCCCTCCCCATGTGTAGTATAATATAGTTATTGTTATATAACTTAGTTAGGGTTATATATGCTACATGGACTTTAGGGTTGTGAATGATGCTATTTGAGTTTAGGGTTGAGAACGTTATAATGAGTTTAGGGTTTATGAATGCTAGATGTGAATCTTAGGGTTTGGTGTTATATTTGTTCCATGCATTATGATGTGTATTGAGGAGCAGGTTAATTATTGTGGAATGATGTGTGATATCAAAATGTTAGTCAATTATTGAGAGCTGATATTTAATAATAAAGTTTTTTGAGGAGTAGTTATGTATATGTGAAAGGATGTTCAAATATTTAAATGGCGTTTGTTAAGGGTTTAATAGATAATAATTATTATTTAAGAGCTGGTAGATAATAATGAGTTTAATTGAGGAGTAATTTTTATTGTGAAATGGTAATGATGGTTATGTAACGGAAGGTTTAATAATTAGTAATTATTTTATTCGAGGATGATATTTAAATATGCATGATAACGTCTGTGAAGACCAGGAGGAATCTGAGGATTGATCATGGCTTGAAATACTGATAAACACCGTGATGAATAGTAGGATTGAGGATTTGTCTGATGATATTATACAGGTGATTAATCGGATGAGATGTAACATACCTTTAGTCAATCTTGGTCAACCCTCTAGCTTAATGTCTATGTCAGTTTGTAACTGAGATTGAAACATATGCTAGACGTATGTCACCTCTTATTTTAGCCTAGTGATAGTTTATTGATTGAGCTTGTATGTCGTCTCTAGGTACTGCGGGACCCGCGGACTTGGACGTTGTACTGGAGACCCATCTTCAGCATCCGGATCCAGACAAGTGTACCTTACCACCCTGTATTTCAGTTACCAGATATTTACTTATTTATTATATGCATTGTGCACGTTTGGATTAGAATCATTATTTCGCGTCCGGGTCATAACCGGGTGCAGACGTTTGTCGGTAACGTCTGGTGATGATTGATAGATGTTCGCAACACTTGATGTACATATTTGTTTACATCATAACCCTAGGACACATCCGTACACTGTCATCGTGCCCGATTTCCTGTATCCTGATACTGTCAGCGTGACCAGAAACTGGGACGACTTTAGGGTTGTGATCATTGATAGTTACTTCAGTATGACGGGACTGTTAGATAGAGGTTCAGGTTCAGCGTACACTCGTTGACCGCTTTGGAAGGGGTAGACAGTTACTAGACGTTTGGACTCCTCTGTACGTGCTATATATATGTATATGTTCTATTTCTGTAGTGTTCCTGTATCCGGAGTAGAGGTATCACCCGTGTGACTCTTTGCCCGGAGCTGCGGTACGTCCCGTGTGTTTCCATGTCCGGAGCTACGGTTTTATTTGGGACAGCCCACGCGTCGAACATTGTCTTCAAACTGTATCTTACTTAGGTGGTTATGCTAGATTATACCGGTGTTGCACTTGTTTCTTTTTGTTATACTATAGCATACTATTTTTGTACGTTGTTATGTCCCTCTAAGGACCTGGTCCCTTGCCAGTTTTGCAGCATAGACGATTACGGAGCCTTTGAGTTGCTGATGGAGTTGCTTGTCTTGCAGACATTGGTACCAGGTACTTATATTATTTCTACCAGCATTATAGTTATTTTATTTATATTGTTTATTCATCTGCTGTTGTAGCCTAGTTTTTATAGACTCATATTTCTTCTCGAGTCTATTCGAGTTTGTGTGTTATTGGGCGACCGACTATAGCACATGTACCTCATTCTTGTTTATTTCTGTTCATTGTGGATTGAGACATAGATGTTTATATTTACTGGATTATTTAGATAGTGATCATTATTATACAGCTTTTACGTATTCGAGTCGGACCAGAGTCTGGTCGAATGCGTAGCTGGCAAGTTGCGTATTCCAGGTCCTACGTATTTTGGGACTGTGGCATGACATAACACCTCTAGCTATCTGATACTAAAGATCTACCAATACTTAACACACCAGAACTGGTGATCTACTAGCTAACTCCAACTATACTGACTGCAACAACTGACAGTACAACCCGTGCACTGGCACACCCCTATCTCAGCTATGAGCACACTCTACAAAGTCTGAACTAACTCCTCCATGTTGACACATGTGTGTTTAACACCCATAGTCACACAATGAACTCCCTCCCACATATTGCTATCTATATCCATACCCTATTGCATGGACTATACCACCCGACTCATCAACTGACATAGTGATGCACACCATTGTGCATCAATTGCCACTACTCAATGGTTGAACCCGACACCACCACTGCAACACAAAAGCCACACAATCACCTGATATTCCTCTTACCACATATGGACATCTATGGCTAAATATGCATATAACATTCATATCAAGCTTATACTCATATGATATATATATATATATATATATATATATATATATATATATATATATATATATTCAAGATATTAAATCAAACACCTATAGTAAGAATTTAAGAGGGTCATGCTACATACCCGATCAATTGTCCAAATCTCCCAATTATCTATGATAACCATTACTACATATCAAATATATAGTATTATCACTATTAGAACTAGCTACAATAGGAATTAAGGAGCAATTATACAAAACACCCAAAATAGAGCTCTGTATCACATGGTATCGTACCGTATCATGATACGGCCTATTCATGCCCAATTATGGATACGTACTTAGTCTCACAACCCCGATCTAAATCCAATATGACTAAATTGGTGTTATGACACACACTTTGTGTGTCTACCTCATAATTTCCCCCAAAATCAATATAAAAATCTATGTAGAGACCACAATACTCAACCAAATCAACTAGAATTTGTTCCTAATGGTAGCCCTATGCCATGCGGTGGTTCCTAGAAGTCTCATGCATGATTTAGAAGCTAGAATAAAGGGAAATTCAGAAATTACCAATTGAGAGATGGATTCCCAATAAAAACCAAAGTGGACACGATCCAGACACGATCTCTCCGCTACGACTCCACCTCCTCCTTGTGCTCCTTGCTTCTCCAAGCTCCAAGATCCTTGTGGAATGAGAATGAGAGAGAAAAATGGAGGTAAATTGAGTAAGAATTCAATAGAGAGAATGATAAAAATTGGAGATTTAATTTCTAGATCTAGAATGAATGCAAATGAGAGAAGAGAGAGAGGAGAGCCCCCTCTAGTAGTGGCCGCCCACTTTGTAAACCCCCTGAATTTTCAAAATTTTCAAAACTGTATTTTTCACAATTTTCTGGAATTTTCTGGGAATTTTCTGTAATTTAAAAGCAGGGTTTTAATATTTAAATGATTTTTAAATGATAATAAATGATATTAAAATATTATGGAAATAATATTTTTGTGTGTAAAATGAAAAACTGGACTTAGGGCAATTTTTCTGGAATTTATTGGGCCCCGGACCTATTTTTAAACACCTAAAAATATTATTAATTTATTATTTATTTAATTAATTATTTATTTATTGTTTTTTTTATATTGTTTTTATAAACAACCGGCCCAGCCCGCCAGCCCAGCCTGCATACCCGGCCCATTCGGCCTAGCGGGTCGGGTCGAGTCTGCCCAAACCCGCGACCCGCCCGACCCGAACCCGCTGTCCCTCACCCCCACGACCCGTTCCCCCGCGTTTTCCGGCGACGCAGCCGCCGCCCTCCGCCACGCCCGGCCACGTCGCCGCCCCCTCCGTGCTGCCCGGCCCTCAATCCGCCTCCTCCGCCGCCTTGCTCGGCTCCGCCCCTCGGCCTCCTCCACCTATTTAAATCCCCCTTTCTTCTCCCCTCCGGCCACCAGACCCCTCCGCCTCCGCCCACCGCTGCATCGTCGGCCGATCTCCCCTCCGCCTCAGCACCCAGCCACCGCCTCCACCTGCACAGCCTCCTCCCACTTCCCTCCACCGCCTCCTTCTCCTCCTTCCCCGTCGAGCGCAGCCGACCAAAACAGCAGCTGTTCCCCGCGCCGCCGCCGCCGGCGAGTCCCCAAGCCGCCGCGCCTCCCTCCGCCGCGTGCCCCGAGCTCGGCGACGCTGCACCGGCCGCCCTCCGCCCTGAGCCTCCGGCGGGAAAGCCCTAACCCTAACCCTAGCCCTAATTCCCTGTGTCCGACACGAGTCGGACACGTGTCGGACACGAATCGACCCCGGTTTTCGGGTCCCCTTCAGGTGCGTGTAACTTTTTGCTCGTAGCTCCGTTTTTGTTTCCGCAAATTGCGTTGCGAAGCCTGTATGACCCTCTCGGTGTCCGGAAAAACTGTTCGGGGCATCGCGTCCTTTGGTGATCGCACACCGCGATCCAAAAACAGGAAAAACCAGACCCTGTTTCACCCCGGAACCGAGTACGCCCCGCCAAACGGGATGACTTGGTCGCGCGCAGTCTTCACAGATACGTGCGCCTCGTCGATACGGACGTGTGGGATTTCGCGGAAGCTGATTCGGGTGTGCGTGCACACCGGAATCAACGCGTATCCGCGGACATCGCCCCGTATCCGTACTTTCTGGAACGCGCCCTAACTTTGTGTACACACATCGGTTTGAGACGAAACTTGCGCCATCGGATTCGTAGCAATACGCTGGTCCTGTGGGTCAAGTTTGGTTCGATTTTGAGAACGTTGACGAAATCGCGTGTCGTGGGCCCCACAGGCCCCGCTCGACGGGCGATTTTGTGATCGGCTCATCGGAATCCAATTCTGGAAGTTCCGTTGGGTTCGTATCATCGTTCCTGACCTGTTGATACTAAGTTTGGTAAATTTGGAGACCTTTGACCCGGACACGTTTTTCGGTGCAAAGCGGGCCCCACTTGTGGACCCCGTTTTGACCCGAAACTGCCGTTTCTGCCCTTGTCTCCAAACTGGACTCAAGGATAGGCGTTTCTAGCTGATTGATATTTTTTGGATCTGATGGTGATGTTTGTTTCAGCAACCGGAGTACCGCCTACAAATCCAGCTGAAGTCAGAACTGCAAACAGAGCCGGAACCACAGGCAAGTGTACCTTGCCAAACTCTGCAGCTTGCTACTATTTTCCTTGACTTGTTTATACATCAGTGGGCAAGTAAAGCTTGCCAACTTTTAGTAATCCTTGTTATAGAACTTGCCTGAATTTAAATGCATATAAACCTGTTTAACTGTTAAAACCTAGGACCGAGTGGCGTACTTAGCGTCCGATTACCAGTCGGGTGCCAACTCCGTACGCGGAGTTGTGTAACGTCACATAGAGATGGATATCGAGACCCGATAATTCTCGTACTTGTCTTATCAAGTACTCCAGAACCCAGGACACTTGACACTATTCATGAGACAGAGTCTTCCTGAGACATTCATGGTGATTCTGTATAGGATACAGGACTTGACAGTGATATTTTATAGACATTATAACTTGCTGCATTAGCTATAATCCCGCTGACATGGACATGAGACGTTATGGTCATGATATGCGTGATTACATTGGGTGGGGAGAGATACACAGGCTACAAGTTGATGTTATATTATGCCGGCGTCTTAAGTCTCACTACGAGCTGGACAACTACATGATATCGCTGCTACCGGCTCCCCGACACAGAGCTTGTAGTAGTTTCAGCCTGAGTTCTTGTACTGCTCTCATGTTGCATATTACTTAGCTGGTTATCTAGTTTACCCTATTGCTTATTTATTGCTGCACTGCATCTATTTTGGCTTGTATTTTCTGTACCTTGCTGTCCCCTGAGGACCTGGATCCGGATTATGTCCCCAGGTATAGCCGAAGAGATCCATCCAGAGATATACCGTACAGGAGCACTTCCAGGAGCTGTACCAGGACCGGAAGACGAGATCGTACCAGAGGACTTCTCATGAGCAGTGGCTGTATGTAGTCAGTTATTTCTATTTCCAGTTGTTTATTTCCTGTCTATTTGCATTGTTGTACCAGACATATTCTCGGATTGTTTCCCGAGATATTATTGAGATCAGCTTATTTTATTTGCATTACCCTGTCTTTATCTGTGTTTATCTGTTGTGGATGAGATTAGAATAACCTGAGTCTTGTAACATTTTACTGTTAGACTACAGCTTAAGCATGCCCTGATGGATCCATTAAATTGGGTTGTCCGTCGGTGCGTGCTGCTGGCCATTGCCACGCCTCTCCAGTCCCTCGACATTTTGGGACTGGGGCGTGACATGGTTTTTGTGGTGGCCCATGCAGGTCTACGACTAATTTGTTCGGTTTTAACTCAGGGACCGAACAGGCCTGCAATAAAGATAGGATAAGTTTTAGGATCTCATCCACTTGCTTGAAACGTTCTTGGTATCCATATCGACTTCGAATTTAATTCCTTGACTTGCATCCTGCCTTGATTCCTGTGCGCCTCTTATTGTTTATTTTGGTTGCAGGGTTATAGATTCACGAGCAAACGACGAGACTCCCATAACGTCACCACGAGTTGCTGAGGTAACCAACGAAGATGAAGTAACACCAGTGGATAAAGGACAGTCAGCTCAACAACATGCCTCGAGAATCCAGCAAGATAACATTCCACCAACGGCGCCAGTTACTCCATCAATGCCCATAATTCCACCAGGGCAGGCCATGGACGGACAGCAGATGTTTTTAATTGTCTATGCAATAATGCAAGCTCAACAAGAGGCGTTGAGTCGCAGCCTAATAACTGCACTGGAGCAGGCCAACCTACCAGCTCGACGGCCAACAACAGGCTCTATCACCGACTTTCGACAGCTGAAGCCCCGTACATTCTCAGGCAAAGAAGAGCCCACTGAAGTTCATGAGTGGCTCACCAACACTCAACATCAACTAGAAGCAGCTGAGCTTCCAAAGGAACGTTGGATGACTGCCGTCAGAATGTAGTTGACGGACAATGCACATCACTGGTGGCTATCTGAGGAAGCACGGCTCGGACCAGACCGAGTCACTTGGGAAGAGTTCTCTAGACTCTTTCAGGAGATGTACATTCCAGCTATCGCTCGATCAGAACTTCGGGACAAGTTCAATCACCTCACTCAGGATACTAAGACGGTGGAAGAGTATAACTCTGAGTTCATTCGTCTAAGTCGCTTCGCTCCAACAGTGATCCCGACAGAAGAAGAGAAGGCCGAGAAATTCTTCGACGGACTGAACATTGAGCTGCAGAAACTAATTGGGTCCGTCGCACCAACATCATACTCGGACGTTCTTGCTGCAGCGCGATGCATTGAGCGCGTCATTAGGAGAGAGGCCAGTCTGAAACGGACTTCCACTTCAGCACCACAGGAAGAAGCTGCAAAAAGACCTCACGTACACCAGCCACCAGAAGCATCTCCGCAGACAATACCTGTTTGTCCATATTGTCGCAAGCGAGGCCATACTGAAGACGAGTGCAGACGAAAGAAGAGATTATGCATAGTCTGTGGATCTAGTCAGCATTTATTAAAGGAATGCCCTAAGCGTCGAGACAGAGCACCAAAGGGTAACCAGCAAGCGAGGCCAGCTTCTCCAGCATTGGAAGCACCGCAAACGGAAGTTCAAGAAGTCCTACCACCAGCTCCAGCAGGGTATCAGCCGAGGCCACCCTTGATACCCCAGGAACTACTCTTCCAACAGGCTCAACAGCAGAAGAATCGACTGCAAGGACGCGAGCAAGCCCTGACGATGACCGTGGAGAACGCGCAGACTCGTGGAATAGCCAATGCGCGTAAGTGATTCGTAGTATCCGTTTTTAGTCTTGTTGTAGCTCGTGCCTCTTGGTTCGTGACCTCAGCCCCAACCTAGTAATTTGCAACTTGTTAATAACAACTGGTTTTCATAAAAGTTGTAGATTTTTGCTTTAACTAAATTTTCTGGAAGTGCATAACTTTCATTTTTAGGGAAACGGTATTTCCCTAAGTATCTTATGATGTGTTTTCAAACGATGCTTGCGACCGCGTCATCTCTGTTGACCGGTTATTCTTTGATTGCGAGGACGCAATCCTCTTAAGGGGGGTAGATTGTAAACCCCCTGAATTTTCAAAATTTTCAAAACTGTATTTTTCACAATTTTCTGGAATTTTCTGGGATTTTTCTGTAATTTAAAAGCAGGGTTTTAATATTTAAATGATTTTTAAATGATAATAAATGATATTAAAATATTATGGAAATAATATTTTTGTGTGTAAAATGAAAAATTGGACTTAGGGCAATTTTTCTGGAATTTATTGGGCCCCGGACCTATTTTTAAACACCTAAAAATATTATTGATTTATTATTTATTTAATTAATTATTTATTTATTGTTTTTTTTATATTGTTTTTATAAACCACCGGCCCAGCCCGCCAGCCCAGCCTGCATACCCGGCCCATTCGGCCTAGCGGGTCGGGTCGGGTCTGCCCAAACCCGCGACCCGCCCGACCCGAACCCGCTGTCCCTCACCCCAACGACCCGTTCCCCCGCGTTTTCCGGCGACGCAGCCGCCGCCCTCCGCCACGCCCGGCCACGTCGCCGCCCCCTCCGCGCTGCCCGGCCCTCGATCCGCCTCCTCCGTCGCCTTGCTCGGCTCCGCCCCTCGGCCTCCTCCACCTATTTAAATCCCCCTTTCTTCTCCCCTCCGGCCACCAGACCCCTCCGCCTTCGCCCACCGCTGCATCGTCGGCCGATCTCCCCTCCGCCTCAGCACCCAGCCACCGCCTCCGCCTGCACAGCCTCCTCCCACTTCCCTCCACCGCCTCCTTCTCCTCCTTCCCCGTCGAGCGCAGCCGACCACAACAGCAGCTGTTCCCCGCGCCGCCGCCGCCGGCGAGTCCCCAAGCCGCCGCGCCTCCCTCCGCCGCGTGCCCCGAGCCCGGCGACGCTGCACCGGCCGCCCTTCGCCCTGAGCCTCCGGCGGGAAAGCCCTAACCCTAACCCTAGCCCTAATTCCCTGTGTCCGACACGAGTCGGACACGAATCGACCCCGGTTTTCGGGTCCCCTTCAGGTACGTGTAACTTTTTGCTCGTAGCTCCGTTTTCATTTTCGCAAATTGCGTTGCGAAGCCTGTATGACCCTCTCGGTGTCCGGATAAACTGTTCGGGGCATCGCGTCCTGTGGTGATCGCACACCGCGATCCAAAAACAGGAAAAACTAGACCCTGTTTCACCCCGGAAACGAGTACGCCCCGCCAAACGGGACGACTTGGTCGCGCACGGTCTTCACAAATACGTGCGCCTCGTCGATACGGACGTGTGGGATTTCGCGGAAGCTGATTCGGGTGTGCGTGCACACCGGAATCAACGCGTATCCGCGGACATCGTCCCGTATCCGTACTTTCTGGAACGCGCCCTAACTTTGTGTACACACGTCGGATTGAGACGAAACTTGCGCCATCGGACTCGTAGCAATACGCTGGTCCTGTGGGTCAAGTTTGGTTCGATTCTGAGAACGTTGACAAAATCGCGTGTCGTGTGCCCCACAAGCCCCGCTCGACGGGCGATTTTGTGATCGGCTCATCGGAATCTAATTCTGAAATTTCCGTTGGGTTCGTATCATCGTTCCTGACCTGTTGATACTAAGTTTGGTAAATTTGGAGACCTTTGACCCGGACACGTTTTTCGGTGCAAAGCGGGCCCACCTGTGGACCCCGTTTTGACCCGAAACTGCCGTTTCTGCCCTTGTCTCCAAACTGGACTCAAGGACAGGCGTTTCTAGCTGATTGATATTTTCTAGATCTGATGGTGATATTTGTTTCAGCAACCGGAGTACCGCCTGCAAATCCAGCTGAAGTCAGAACTGCAAACAGAGCCGGAACCACAGGCAAGTGTACCTTGCCAAACTCTGCAGCTTGCTACTATTTTCCTTGACTTGTTTATACATCAGTGGGCAAGTAAAGCTTGCCAAATTTCAGTAATCCTTGTTATAGAACTTGCCTGAATTTAAATGCATATAAACCTGTTTAACTGTTAAAACCTAGGACCGAGTGGCGTACTTAGCGTCCGATTACCAGTCGGGTGCCAACTCCGTACGCGGAGTTGTGTAACGTCACATAGAGATGGATATCGAGACCCGATAATTCTCGTACTTGTCTTATCAAGTACTCCAGAACCCAGGACACTTGACACTATTTATGAGACAGAGTCTTCCTGAGACATTCATGGTGATTCTGTATAGGATACAGGACTTGACAGTGATATTTTATAGACATTATAACTTGCTGCATTAGCTATAATCCCGCTGACATGGACATGAGACGTTATGGTCATGATATGCGTGATTACATTAGGTGGGGAGAGATACACAGGCTATAGGTTGATGTTATATTATGCCGGCGTCTTAAGTCTCACTACGAGCTGGACAACTACATGATATCGCTGCTACCGGCTCCCCGACACAGAGCTTGTAGTAGTTTCAGCCTGATTTCTTGTACTGCTCTCATATTGCATATCACTTAGCTGGTTATCTAGTTTACCCTATTGCTTATTTATTGCTGCACTGCATCTATTTTGGCTTGTATTTTCTGTACCTTGCTGTCCCCTGAGGACCTGGATCCGGATTATGTCCCCAGGTATAGCCGAAGAGATCCATCCAGAGATATACCGTACAGGAGCACTTCCAGGAGCTATACCAGGACCGGAAGACGAGATCGTACCAGAGGACTTCTCATGAGCAGTGGCTGTATGTAGTCAGTTATTTCTATTTCCAGTTGTTTATTTCCTGTCTATTTGCATTGTTGTACCAGACATATTCTCGGATTGTTTCTCGAGATATTATTGAGATCAGCTTATTTTATTTGCATTACCCTGTCTTTATCTGTGTTTATCTGTTGTGGATGAGATTAGAATAACCTGAGTCTTGTAACATTTTACTGTTAGACTACAGCTTAAACATGCCCTGATGGATCCATTAAATTGGGTTGTCCGTCGGTGCGTGCTGCTGGCCATTGCCACGCCTCTCCAGTCCCTCGACATTTTGGGACTGGGGCGTGACACCCTTTCCCCCTTTTCCAAATCACTTATAAATATCCCATGTACCCCTCCATGATGTGTTATAGAGAAATAATTAGGAAGGGCTATTTGGATAATTTTTATTTAATTATAATTAAACTAATTCTCCCTAATTAATTAGTGAGAATGGTCTAATGGACTTGGGTCCAAGTAAGGCTCACTAGTTGCCATGACAAGTCTATTTGGGCTTTCAAGTGATAAGTCTAACTATTGGACTAGCCTTTTAACAAAGAATAAATAATACATGTCACAATTAATTTATAACTCACTAATAATTAAATAATTAATACAATCATCAAATAATTACTGTAACACACTAATATTAAATTTTTTCCTAAAATTATTTTTCTATGCCAAATTACCAAACTACCCCTAGTTGAAAAATTGAGGGCGACAATCCTACCCACCTTAGAAAAATTTTGTTCTTAAAATTTAAGAAAGAAACTAACTACCAAAAGCAATCAATACATGCAAGAAAGAATTATACCTCACGGCTCAAACAAATAATGATATCGCTCGTGCATCTCGGCCTTTCGCTCCCAAGTACTCTCTCATGACGAGTGATGCCTCTACGCGATGCGTACCAAAGAAGTCTTCCGGTTCTGCAACACCTTCTTCCTGTGATCCAGAATCTCCACGAACTATTCTGGGTAGTTGAGAGTCAGACCAACCTCGATCTCCGAGTGATCTAGTACATGGCTTGGATCTGCCATGTACCATCTTAGCTATGACACATGGAACACGTTATGCACTCTCTCTTATGCAGGTGGAAAGTCTAGTCTGTATTCCACTGCACCGACCTTCTTAAGAACACCGAAGCTTCCTGCCTCTACCAAAATAAATCGTGCCCCGTGTCAGAGAAATTCTCAAGAACACTAGATCGCTAACCTAGTACAAAAACAACCTTAACACTCTAACTAAAACAAGTAATCACAAGCAATACAAAACAAAATCTATACCTCAAACTCCAATGGTCTCCGATGGCTATCGGGCCAATGCCGCTGTCTGTCCTGCACCACCCAAAGCCTATCTCTAATAAGCTTCACCTTCTCAGCTGCATCTACAACCATCATTGGTCACAATAAGGCTCTCACACCAACATCGTCCTAAGATAATGGAGTAAGACATCTTCGTCCATATAATGCCTCAAATGGTGATATCTCGATACTGGCCTGGTAACTGTTGTTATAAGCAAACTCTACCAAGTGAAGGTGATCCTCCCAAGAGCCTACACAATCCAAAACACAAGTGCGTAGCATATCCTCGAGAGTCTAGATAGTCCTCTCCAACTGTCCGTCTGTTTGGGGGTGATATGCGATATTAAACTTGAGTTGGGTGCCCAAGCTAGCCTGTAAACTCCTCCAGAAGTAGGATGTGAAGCGACTATCCCGGTCCGAGACTATGCTTATAGGAACTCCATGCAATCTGACTATTTGACGCACATACATCTTCACGAGCTTCTCCATAGACGTACCCACTTTGAATGACAGAAAGTGGACCAATTTGGTCAACTTGTCTACGATGATCCAAATCGTGTCTTTGCCTCATAGTGAACGCAGAAGTCCCGAAACAAAGTTCATCATCACATGCTCCCATTTCTACTCTGAAATAGGTAAAGGATAAAATAGTCCACCCGACCTTTGCCTTTCTGCCTTTACCTGCTGGCATACCAAGCATCTGGATATGAAGCTAGCCACCTTCCGATTCATACCATACCACCAAACATGCTCTCTCATGTCTCTATATATCTTGTTGGCACTTGGATGCATAGGGTACTGGGATCGATGTGCCTTCTTTAGAATCTTCTCGCGTAATGCTCCACTCGGCACACACAATCTGGTACCATGACACAATATTCCATCCTCTGCAATACTAAAATCCTCTGCTAATCCCATCCAGATCTGTGCTCTAATGCTCCCCAGAGCCTCATTCTCAAACTGTGCGACCCTGATCTGGTCCATCAACTCTGACTGTACATGGAGTCCCCACATCTGTGTCCCAACTCTAGGAACTAATACCTCAATACCTAAGCTATCCAGATCGGCCAACAAGTGTCTATCTCTCATCAAGTACATAGCCACTGGATACCTGCTCAAGGCATCCGCGACTATGTTGGCCTTCCCTGGATGATACTGTAAAAAAAATATCGAAGCCCTTTATCAACTCCAACCACCGTCTCTGTCTCATGTTGAGCTCTTTTTGTGTAAACACATATTTTAAACTCTTATGGTCTGTGAAGATCTCTACCCGCTCTCCATACAAGTAGTGCTTCCACAACTTAAGAGCAAAATAACTGCTGCCAACTCCAAGTCGTGTGTAGGATAATTCTTCTCATGCGAACGTAATTGCCTGGAAGCATAGACAATCACCTTCCCGTTCTGTTGCAACACACAACCCAAGCCCTGACCCAAAGCATCACTATATATGGAAAATCCTCCTGTCCCTGATGGCAACGTCAATACTGAAGCTGTAGTCAACCTCTTCTTCCTCTCCTCAAAAGCATCCTGACTCTCCTCAGTCCATACGAACTCCACGTCTGTCCTGATTAGCCTAGTCATCGGCTCTACAATCTTAGAAAAATCCTGAACAAATCTTCGATAATAGCCTGCCGATCCAAGAAAGCTCATGATCTCTGCCATTGAACTCGGGGTAGACCACGAGTCAACTGCTGATATCTTTTTCAGGTCCACTGAGATCCTTTCTCCTGTAATCACATGTCCAAGAAATTCAACCTTATCAAGGAAGAATTCACACTTTGAAAGCTTGCCATAAAGCATCTCCTTTCTGAGGGTCTCTAAAACTATCCTCAGGTGCTTCTCATGCTCCTCTGGAGTCTTCGAATATATTAATATATCATCAATGAAAACCATAACAAACTGATCCAGGTATTGATGAAATACCTTGTTCATCAAGTTCATAAATACCGCCGAGAAATTGGTCAACCCAAATGGCATCACCAAGAACTCGAACTGCCCATACCGAGTTCTGAAAGCTATCTTTAGAATGTCTTCCTTCTTCACTTTCACCTGGTGGTACCACGACCTTAAGTCTATCTTTGAGAATACTTTCGCTCTACTCAACTGATCAAACAAATTGTCAATATGTGGCAACGGATATTTATTCTTGATAGTGAGATTATTGAGTGCCCTGTAGTCGATACACATACATACCGACCCATTCTTCTTTGGTACGAATAATATCGGAGCACTCCACGATGATGAACTGGACCGGATGAAGCCTTTGTCCTACAACTCATCCACCTGCTTCTTAAATTCTGCCAGCTCGCTGTTGTTCACCCTATAGACTTGCTATGATATTGGCTCTGCACCAAGCACCAAGTCTATAGAGAACTGCACATCTCAGTCTGGGGGCAACCCCGACAACTCCTCCGGAAAGACGTGCATATACTCTATAATCAGAGAATATACCACCATAGCTCCACAGAAGTCTATATCACTCTGTTCTGCTGCTCCTCTGACGAACACAAACTCTGGCTCTCCCGACGGCTGAAACAAAACTCTGCCTCCACGACAATTGATACTAGCATGGTGCATATTCAACCAATCCATTCCGAGTACTATATCGTAACTCAAAAGTGGTATTACGAGTAGACACATGCTCAACTTTCGGCCTTCCAAAGAAACTCTCCTCTCCTTGCAAATATCACTGACCAGGATAATGCCACCCCCGGTAGTGATCTTGCAAGTCCTCGCCAACGGTTCAGTCTCAAGATGATACTTCAAAGCAAAAGATACAGATACGAAACTATGTGAAGCACCCGAATCAAATAAAGTATGAGCTGAAAAAGAACCAAGATAGACTGAACCTGAAATGATATCTCCAACTGGCTTCTCCTTCTCGATGGTCAAGGCCTATTGAGCACCACTCTGCTGCTGGTGGTGCTATAAGAACCTCTGCTACGGAGTCGGCTACGGAGGTCCTCTCTGTTGTCCCGATGGTGGTCTCGCGGGTGCTCACTGTGCCTGGATCCCGCCCTGAGCTGGACGAGATAGAGGTCTAGGACAAGCCCTCAACTGATGGTCTCCTGATCCGCAGAATAAACACTGGCCCAATCTCATCCCGCACACATCACATCATGTTCCTGCTTCTTGCACAATGGGCAAGAAATAGATTGCCTCTAGATCTGGTGCACCTGCTGCACTGTTGCCCTAACTGGTATATGGTACTGCTGTCTCAGTTGCTGAAAGTGTCTCTGATGCTGCTACTAAAAGTGAGGCTACTTCGTTAGGCCCATTCTAGTACTGGATTCTCCTATGTCCCTCGGCCTCTTGGAGCCAAGCTCTAGATCATCCTCTGCCCGCTGTGCCTGCCTCAGAATCTCCTCAAAATTAGTGGTGGGGTCTCCATTCGTATATGATTTGATCTTCGTGTTCAGGCCCTTACTGAACTTTCTGGCCTTTCCTCTGCGGTTCTGTCCCTCCACAAAGTGGCCTAATCTGTAATACTCTACTGCATACTCATCCACCGTTATACCTCCATGAATGAGGTACTAAAACTGGCTTTTTAGAGATGTCAGAGCCACATCTAGGAAGAATTTTTCCTTGAAGAGCTCCTTAAAATCTTCCCAAGTAAGTCCCGGAACTGAGATCGTGGGGCCCGTCCTGAACCAAGTCAATATAATGTCAAATATCATGCTTCCTACGTCCTCTACCTGCAACTTCTCTGGAATCTGTACCAGCCGCAGATTCCTTTCAATGTCTTCAATCCAATCATCAACATAAATAATCCCCTCAGTGCCTTTAAAGTCCTTCGGCCCCATCCACTTGTAACCTCCGTATCCTGAAATTCTTGCTTAAATATTGTGATTTGGTTAATTTGGGGCTATTGGGATTTTCCACAATTTTTAGTTAATTAAAAACTAGTTATCCTAATTTCCTAGGAATTTTAAGAATTTATTTTAGAGACAAACTTAATTAAAAATATCCCAAACTTTTATTTTAGGTTCTAAATAATAAAATATATTTTCTAGAATTTTTTGGAAATTTTCTGATTAATTTTAGCATTTATTTTGAGTTAATTATGAAAAACTGAATTAAAAACTAATTTCTGAAAAAGAAAACCCAAAAAGTAATTATTTCTGCCAAGTCAGCAAACAGGGGGCCCACCTGTCAGCGTCCAGCAGCCAACAGTGCGGGGCCTGCCTGTCAGTGACCGCGGGGTGGGTGCGAGCCGAGCCGAGCCGACCTCGAGCCGAGCCGAGTCAGAGTTCGACTCGGACTCAGCTGAGCCGAGCTGCATCGAACTGTGACCATCCGATTTGGGCAGGCAGCGTTGGATGGCTGTCACGTGTCAAGATCTGAGCCGCGGCTGCTTTCTCTCTCCTCTCTATATATATTAGTTTAGTTATTTATTTTTAGGGTTTTTCTTCAGCCGAATTTTGGAGAATTGCCATATAGGGTTCCTTCATCTTCCAGAAGCCATTGCGCATAGCTCCGGACTCCAAACGAGGCCTAGTTTTTTGTGTTAGAACGATATTGAGGTTAGATTTCTGATTATATAATTTGTTTTATGAAATTATGAGTATTAAATTCTGAAAAATTTGTAGAGCACAGCATGTCCAAAAATAGACGTGTTTTGATATTTTCGCGATTTCGGGAGAAGAAGGAATCAGAATCATGAACCGTTTAAAGTTTCAGAAAGCTAATGTCGAGATCATTGACATATGTTTTTCCCAGAATTTAATTCGATGTATTTTCATACTGTTAATTCTGTAGAACTTCTAGGTTAGAATTTAACCATCGGTGCACGATACGAAACTTGTATGTGCCATAATTCCTAAACGAATTTAAATTTGGACGAGCCGTAAATTCCAGCATATTTTTGATACTGAAATCTACAGGAAATCATGCATGAAAGTCGAGTTTATGTCGGTTGACTTTTTGGTCAACAGATCGCCTCGATTTGCGTGCCATGAGTCTCGAGTTGATAAAATTCAGTTCCTTTGGACAAAATTTAGGAATTAACCTAAAAATCAGAATAATAAGATTAAAATAAGATTTTAGAGTAATTATTCCAGAATTAAATAAATTAAAATAAATTATATTTTGATATGGTAAGTTTGTAATACATAGGCTATTTGGACTGTGACTTGGACTCTGATTCATACCAGCAGCAGGACCCCAGGCGAGTACATTCTCTGATAGTTTCCATTATGTTGATTATCTCTATAATTCTTGTTGTATAGCGTACATGACTCTGACACTGTTCTTTACACGAGTTGGCATCATCGAGACCTGTCACGAGGAGTCGTGCTTGGAATCCATCATGCTAGCTGGGGGAAAATGGGGAAATATTAGTAGCTTATGTGATCATACCCAAACTTTACATGTATCATAGCTCACCCATACCTCACGTCGGTGAAGCCTGACCCTTACATGCCTCATCGCTGTTACATATGGTTAGCCGGACTTGTTGGGGATGATCGCTAATCAATGTAATGAGTCATATAGTCCCAAGCCGATCACATGATATGCTAATATTTCACACACTTGGTTAGAGGATCATTGACATACATCTCTAGTATATTGATCTAGCATCTCCACATGTTCTAGTTATTATTCTTGTACACACTTATATACCAGTTCACTGTTCTTGCGTGTACTTGGATTTCTATTTCATTGCTAGATGTATATTGGTGACAATGTTCCAATATTCCATTTATTCCAGTATTTCTATTTCCAGTACATCCATGCTCGTCAGTATTTCTTATTGCCAGTATTTTATATCTGTCTTGTATTTCTTTACACTGTGCTATAGATTTTGTCAATATATGTGGAACTGCTGTTAGAGGTGTATTTCGTTCCAATCCTGACTGGATATTTTTTCCATACTGTGACATAGAAGACTTGTTCCGACATACTTGGAGACTTGGATGTATTGATTGCAGGTTAGACTATTTATTGTTGTTTAGACTTGTCTTGTATTTCATTGCTTGCTTCGATATCTCATCGTGCTCTAGTTTATGTGATTGAGTATTTCCATATTATTTTGTGATATCTGCGTCTCCTTATGGAGTTGGATATCCATGTGAGATTGATTAGATAGTATCATGACCTAGACAGCGTTCTACTGCCGATGCTGCGGCGTAGGCTGGACGTACCCACGCACTCGTGCCCCTATACCGGGTGCGGGTCGTGACACAATGTCTTCAATCCAATTATCAGCATAAATAATCCCTTCAGTGTCTTTAAAGTCCTTCGGTCCCATCCTCTTGAAATCTATGATAGTCTCCGGCCTCGGCTGCTGCGGGATAAACTGAGATGGTATCGTCTATGGCAGGACTAAGGCGACTCTCTCGACAGCGGCGAGCGCAATCTGGTGGGCATTCTCAATGCCCTGCCTTATAACCTCTGACTGGCACTGTTGCACCTCCATCATCTGCTGAAAGAGCGTAAACAACTGCGTCTGATTGATTGCGGATAGTGGAGGTAGAAGATCCTATGAGACTGTTGATGTTGTCCTCTATATCGGAGGTGGAATACCCCCGAAAGCTGCTGCATAAATGCCTACTGGATCGGTGAAGCGAACCTCTAAACTGAAGTTGCTGGAATAGTGCCTGCTAGTACTGCCTTCAAAGGCGGCGAAGTGACCGACCTCGCTGATACTGTGCCTGAGCGCTGGGAACGCGTCTTCGACGGCATCCTGAAGATTGATTGAACAAAGAAATCAATATTGAGTAACATACAATATCATCAAAGAATGAAATAATTATTCAAAGTAAAACAAGCATTCAATTAGATAATGATAGCAAAATAGAAGTTTGGAAGTGTTTCCTAGTTGTGATTGGGTATACTTTCAACCTATATCCTGTCACGACCCGCACCCGGTTTAGGGGCACGAGTGCGCGGTACGTCCAGCCTACGCCGCAGCATCGACGGTAGAACGCTGTCTAGGTCAAGTACTATCTAAACAATCTCACGCTAGTATCCAACTCCATAAGGAGACTCGGATAACACTATAAAAATTGACAACATACTCAATCACAACTACAGCACGATAGGAATTTGAAGAAATAAAGAATACAACCCAAGTCTAATGACAAAATAATCATACCTGCAATCTGTAACATCCAATCCCCAAGTGTCAGAAACAAGTCCACTAAGGTCACAGTCTGGAAAATATTTTCCAGTCAGGAAGGAGCAAAGTACAAGCACTAACAGCAGTTTCATTAAATTGACAAAGTCTATAAACAGTGTAAGAAATACAAGATGAGAGTAAATGCTGAAAATGAGAAGTACAGGAGAAATAAAATAGGCAATAGAGCATCTAGTAATGAACAATAAATAGTGAATGCTAGAACAAGTGGATCTTGAAATAAAAAATAGACATCTAGCTAAGTGTTTGAAATATTAGTTTATTATGTGATCGGCTTGGGACTAGATCAGGCTGGTTATATATGATTAGCTATGATTCTTGAAGGTCAGGCTAACCATATGGTTAGCTATGATGCATGATAATGGTCAGGCTAATCATATATAACAGCTATGAAGCATGATAATGGTCAGGCTGCACCCGACGTGAGAAGTGGGGTGAGCTATGATGCATGATAAGTTTGGATATGATCACATAATCTACTAATAGTTCCCCATCCCCAGCTAGCACGGTGGATTCCAATCACGACTCCTCATGATGGAGATCTAGGGTGCTAACCCGTGTATCCATAGTGTCGGAATCAAGTATGTAATACACTACAATTTATAGAAGTAATCAACAAAACGAAAACTGTCAGATAATGTACTCGCCTTGGGTCCTTAGCTGGTAATTATTGGTGTCCTGTTCCAGAGTATCCCCTGGAGGAACCAACAGTCCGGTAAGACTATCTTGCCTCTTATTTCACAAGTTCACTTGGTTTGATTCTGACCGAAGTCACAGAACACCAATGGGTACAAAGTCTTTAAACATATTCAATGAATAGCTCTTTGGGATATTGCCAGTATCATTTTGAGCCAACTCCATGAACTGTTATTAAACATGAATATAAATATGAGATAGCTTTCAAAAAGTTGTAAGCATACTTACAGGTTAGCCAATGTCTGTCAAATCTAAAAATGATCCCTACATACTACATAATAGAATTTTGAGGTAGGAGTCAGTAACAGATCAGACATTTAAAAATTTTGATATGATACGACCAGTACTTATGAGTATCAGCGATACTGCAAACTATGATACAAATAGGGTCTGCTTCCTGGATTATCAAGTATGCAACCACCATTCAATGCATAATGTTATCAGATCCATCCCATTCAATGCATGATGTTCAAGTATTCAATGCCGATACAGTTTGCAGATATCAACATATTCATAATTAGATGAGAAAAGGGGCAGGGCTACACTAAATAGAAGTGTTGTCTGCATGACTTTTCATTCCTACTATTACCAAATTAGTGTCCTTTCCAATAAGTTCATAATAAAGTTGTGGTTCAATGTGATTATCTAAATTTCCATTTGTGCTCCCAAGTTCCATTAGGTAAGGCCTATATTGAATCACCACATGTTGTTTACTGTAAGAGGGATGATCTGCCGGGATGTTTGCAGGCCTCCTTTCTCTTCCAAAAGGATAACAGTTCCGACGGTGGACATAAAAGGGGCTCTATCAATCAGAGAATATGTTCGAAGAACTTGTTTCTACCTGATACGATATTCTATTTAACTAAAATATAAGTAGCATTATAGTGGTCTCATGCTGACAACAAACAAATCAGGACTGAGCTTAGCATATTCAGCAAGAAACATCACATTATGAGGAATATTACTCAAAACAATAATCATCTATAATTGCTATTATAAGTAAAAATCAAAAGACACCTTAACTATATCTCCGGTTACCTCAAGTATTCTTTGGATAAGAGGAACAACTGCTGGATCTCCACAAACATGAAGTTCATCTGCAGCAATCCCTAACAATGCACATTGTGAATGAGAACCCTCTCGTCTTATATCCAACCATCGTATCTATATCTTTCGCTTCTAAGACTCCTCAGCAGCCTTCGTCTTTGCAAAAATCAAGATCTCCATCAAAGTAGAGGTTGTCGTCGACGATGATTGTTGGAGTCCAGGCATGAGACTGTTGTTGTTGCCCAAGGCTCTGCTCGAGCAGAGTCGGTAGAGACTATTGCGAGGTAGGGCGATTGGCGATGAGGAGGTGGATAGCGGTGGTAGAGGAGATGCAGCGGAAGGAATGGAGGTCGAACTGACCACCGGAGGGTTCTGTCGAGACGAGGCCGGCTGTGGAAGTGACTGGCCGGAGAACAGTCGGAGCAGGGTGTCTTGGCCGCCGGGGAGTGAGAGCTCGAGACTCGGCCGGAGCAGTTACAGTAGGCCGGAGACAATGGCTCGGAGAGGAGGAAGGATCATCGACGAAGGAAGAGGTCAACCACCGGGCTTCGTCGACGAACTCGGAGTCGATCGCCCTGCTTCGTTGGTCACCGGCTTCGATCAACCGAGGTTCGCCCTGGTCGCAAGATCTGCTGCTCGATGCGGTGATTCGATGCTCGTCTAGATGAGGTGGAGACGAAGGCTCGCTCTGATCCTCACTTGAAATGGACGATCGACTCGAAGGAGGAGTAGCCATGGACGTTGGCGGAGCAAAGTGAAGCGCGGCGGAGCAGCGGGGTGTCGGAGGCAGTGGGTGGAGGAAGAGCACAGCTGCTGTGCTGTGGAGCCACCGCGGGGTTCTGTCGTGAAGTCGGAGGCCGGGGTACGGGCTCGACGCGGAGGAGTACGGTGGTTGGCTCTAATGGCGGTGGTGATTTGATGAAATGGTGGGAGTCCGGACTTGGGGTCGATGGTAGGCTGAACCGCCGGAGATGAGGGAGTCAGACGATGGTGGCTTGGTGGAACGAGCAGTGGTGGCCGGAGTTTCAGTGGCCGGAGCCGGAGTTTCAGCGCCGGAGGGCTGCTCGGAAAGAGGTCGGATGGGTGGCTGGGAAAGAAAGAGAGATGGTAGTGGTTTTGGAACTTGATTTTCTACCCCCTTTTTCTTTGGTTTGAAAATCCAAAGGGAAGAAGAAGGAGAAGAAGAAGAAGAAGAAAGAAGAAAGGAAAAATAAAGATGGAGGGGGTTGCTACGGTTGGGTGTGGGGCTTTGCTTAGGTTTTTGGGGATTAGGGTTTTCCCTAGGGAAGAGTGGATGATGGAACATTAAATAGGGAGGGGTGAGATGAGAATGAAGGGTGGTGATGTACCCACTTTAATTGAGTGGCCAGGATTAGATATGGAGAAAATTCATACATGTGAGATGAGGGTGTTGACTAATCAAGCTAAGGGGTTGGTTTTCTTCATTTGGGTTAAGCCAATAGGGCGTTGACACCAAATGCAATAATTGCAATTTAGCCCCCTTTAAATTTGGGTATTTGCACAGACGCATGAAATGACGAAAATTTAACGGGCGATTCGGTGTCCGGTGTTTTGTAGGGTCAGGGGGCGCTGTATGTTTGGTACGGGCTCAAATAGCAGGGCACTGGAATTAAATTGGGATTTTCAGAATCGGTTAAATAGTATCCTCAATTTAATTAGAAATAAACGCAAGTTGAGTTCTAAAATTAATTAGGAGTACATGGGGCCAAAATCAGGTCAGGTCATCAATACCAATAATGAAGTAGACTCAGAACAGGATATTACCCTAATTTGGGCCGCACGAAAAATAGGTCAAGATTGTCTCCAATTTCGATTGGAACGCACAATGATACAAAAATAGGAATTTTAAAATAAACGTCCGTGACGATTTTTGTGCGGCTAGCAATAACGCACAGAGAGCATAATTATGAGTTGCAAAAATAGCAGAATGGAAGGCGGACATGTCTAGGGCAAGATTGTGAAATTTGTTGGAAGACGAAAGTCAGGATAACGCTCCAAATATCGAAGCAAAGGCAATGCGCAATAATTAAATAAAATACGGTAATTAATTACAATCTCCAATAACTAAATTCTAGATAAAATAATTAAATACAGAATTCTATAATTCGGACAGGTGTTCATCTACTGGCTTCTAGGTCAAGTCTGCTAGCTCAAAATAAATGAACACTGTATATAATTTATATATTTAATTACACATCACATAATTATTTAAATTAAATATACTATCATGCAATTAATTAATTGTAACTACAATAATATTAAATATTGAAAAAAGTCGAAAATACTCCTGTTTTCAGAATGTGGTAGTGACAAGTCTACCCTCCTTAAAAGAATTTCGTCCTCGAAATTTAAAGTCCTCATAGTAGTGTTTATTCATTACATTATTTCTCATCAATAGTTAAATTCATCAATCACAAAATCAGGTAGTAATTCACCTTGCCATTTCAAATCTCAAAATTCTGAATTTAACTGTATTCTTGCAATATCCTCGAAAATAAAAATCAAAGTCCATTTTCCTCACAATTTTCTCCAAAATTTTAAGTTAATTAAATACTCGAAATTTGATATCTGTTCCTCAAATTTAATTTCAATCAATGTATTGAATCTCGTCCCAACAGTCTGAATTCAACAATAATCCATCAATGATCTGATTCTTCAGTTTCCTTTTTCCTCACAATACTCACCAGTGCGACACTTAGAGATCCTTCTAATGCAACGTCCAAAAATTCATAGCTTGCGGTCAAATAAATATAATGACAATCTCCTAAATTTTTCTCAAAATTTTTTTTTTCACCAATTCTATCATATCATAACCTTACTAAAATTAATAATTCCTCAATTTTGCCATGTTAATTCCTTAACTCTCCCCTTTAAGTTAATGTTTTATCCTCGAATTTCAATCATACCTCGATTTTCGTAAAATCAATGATCCATCACCCCTGTTATAACAACCCCTTAATTCTTTATTTAAATTAATGCTTATCCACAATTTAATCATCTTGTCCCTTTTTGTAGTCATAACCTTGTCATAGATCTTTGCTATGGTCAAAACCCTAATGATCATGGTTTAAGAAAATTTTTACCTACAGCCATGCAATCTAAGAAAATATATAGGTCATGTGTCTTTTGTCATGGTACTGCAGTCTCTGTCAGGGTGTACTACCAATTTTATTCTAACAAGAAATCATGCATACGAACTACAGTACTAGGAAAATCAATGAATCGAAAGACGGAAAAAGGAACATTAGGAAGGAAGGAAAGAACCTGCTAACATATTACTTGTAGTATCTCCTATCTCTAACAAACACTTAACTCTAGCACATTCACTAACTAATTCCTATCCATGTACACTGGTACCCATATCAACTAATCATTAATCCACAAGATCCATGAATATATCAATATTGCACACACCTGTCTATTAATACCAAAATCTGATACCAAGAACCTCTAACACGATTGTAGGTCAATTGGTGCATGTAAAGTTGGATACCTCTATCTCTTTAGGTATCCCTGTTCTACTTTAGTACACCCACTGCTAGTTCTCGTTCCTACTACAATTGTCCATACTATTTGTTCTTATCACTATAGTGCACACCAAGTGTAACACCATACTAAGTACTGCTCTTTCCAATACAACTCTAGATGGACACCCAAGTCAGTCTGCGGTGCCATCTCAATCATGCTCAAGTCATCAGGTCCTTACACATGTATATCATCTACTCATATATTAATATTCATATCTCTCATCTACCATAAAATTAATCCTCAAAATAATCGTCAAGGTTTAACTTCTCGATCAACTTAAAAATAAATTGCATGTACCTCCTCAAAGTCAAAAATTCAACATCGGAATAAAAATTTTAATCACTTCTAAAATCTTTGTCGCCTTGACCATGTTTATTGAATCACTATTTGAAATCCTCAAAATTTTAATGACACAATCTCAACTCTTCAATTATTCTAAAAATAAAATTTTACTTCCACTTTTTAATTTATAAATCCACAAATGTACATATCAGTGCTCACAGTCTCTGATACTCATGGTGCACTCAATGCATCTAGTGTCTATAATTGTGTACTAAAATTGTACTGCCTGAATCACTTGCACCATTACCTCCAAATGATCAATGTATTTTCTTCCAGGATTTTCCAATCAATATCAACTAGTCTGTAAGCTAATTATCATACTAACAAGGAATCCTCAAGGAAAATAAGCTCAAAAAGGAACTGGATCAAGGACGGAAGGTATCTTTACTGCTAGTAAAGAAAAGAAGCGATGAAACAAAGTCCTGGAATAACATAAATAGATAAGTCTTGAGATGATACTTTAAGAACCAATTTAAGATACAACCTGATAATCATACACGTCTGTCAGAAATCATGACACACAGAATCCTCGCCACGCCAGTAAGCATAGATGCGATAAACGACAGGTTCCGTAACTAAGGTATGCAACCCTATAATCATGTCATATAGAATCCTCGCCACGCCAACCGGTATGGCTGCGAGAAACTCTAAATCTCATAACTAAAGTATGTACATCCAAGTTAGGTTCCTACGTTCTCGTCACGACAGCTAATATGGCTGCGATAAACTCTAGGTTCTATAACCAAAGTAGACGTTTTACCTTTCTCACTGTCCTCATCAATATATGTCATCAGATGATACCGTAAATTTTTAGTCCGTAAAATTCATCTCGATATGAAATCAAAACTCAACAACGATACCAAGAATTAAAGTTAACAACTGGTCAACAAGAATCAAATATCAATAAGTGAGGACGGACGAAAACAAGGAGGAAGGATTTAAATTGGAATTTATAATGAGATTCTCAAGGGTCGTCCCAGGAATCTCTCAAATAATTTGTGATTGAGTATCCTCTCTCATCCTAGTATCCTATGTCCTATATTCTATTGCAGGCACGAAATAGTACAACTAAGACGTCGCACTACCACGCCATCGCACAACTTGCGAAGTCTGACCTGCATGGGCCACCACTAAAAATGTGTCACGACCCGCACCCGGTTTAGGGGCACGAGTGCGCGGTACGTCCAGCCTACGCCGCAGCATCGACGGTAGAACGCTGTCTAGGTCAAGTACTATCTAAACAATCTCACGCTAGTATCCAACTCCATAAGGAGACTCGGATAACACTATAAAAATTGACAACATACTCAATCACAACTACAGCACGATAGGAATTTGAAGAAATAAAGAATACAACCCAAGTCTAATGACAAAATAATCATACCTGCAATCTGTAACATCCAATCCCCAAGTGTCAGAAACAAGTCCACTAAGGTCACAGTCTGGAAAATATTTTCCAGTCAGGAAGGAGCAAAGTACAAGCACTAACAGCAGTTTCATTAAATTGACAAAGTCTATAAACAGTGTAAGAAATACAAGATGAGAGTAAATGCTGAAAATGAGAAGTACAGGAGAAATAAAATAGGCAATAGAGCATCTAGTAATGAACAATAAATAGTGAATGCTAGAACAAGTGGATCTTGAAATAAAAAATAGACATCTAGCTAAGTGTTTGAAATATTAGTTTATTATGTGATCGGCTTGGGACTAGATCAGGCTGGTTATATATGATTAGCTATGATTCTTGAAGGTCAGGCTAACCATATGGTTAGCTATGATGCATGATAATGGTCAGGCTAATCATATATAACAGCTATGAAGCATGATAATGGTCAGGCTGCACCCGACGTGAGAAGTGGGGTGAGCTATGATGCATGATAAGTTTGGATATGATCACATAATCTACTAATAGTTCCCCATCCCCAGCTAGCACGGTGGATTCCAATCACGACTCCTCATGATGGAGATCTAGGGTGCTAACCCGTGTATCCATAGTGTCGGAATCAAGTATGTAATACACTACAATTTATAGAAGTAATCAACAAAACGAAAACTGTCAGATAATGTACTCGCCTTGGGTCCTTAGCTGGTAATTATTGGTGTCCTGTTCCAGAGTATCCCCTGGAGGAACCAACAGTCCGGTAAGACTATCTTGCCTCTTATTTCACAAGTTCACTTGGTTTGATTCTGACCGAAGTCACAGAACACCAATGGGTACAAAGTCTTTAAACATATTCAATGAATAGCTCTTTGGGATATTGCCAGTATCATTTTGAGCCAACTCCATGAACTGTTATTAAACATGAATATAAATATGAGATAGCTTTCAAAAAGTTGTAAGCATACTTACAGGTTAGCCAATGTCTGTCAAATCTAAAAATGATCCCTACATACTACATAATAGAATTTTGAGGTAGGAGTCAGTAACAGATCAGACATTTAAAAATTTTGATATGATACGACCAGTACTTATGAGTATCAGCGATACTGCAAACTATGATACAAATAGGGTCTGCTTCCTGGATTATCAAGTATGCAACCACCATTCAATGCATAATGTTATCAGATCCATCCCATTCAATGCATGATGTTCAAGTATTCAATGCCGATACAGTTTGCAGATATCAACATATTCATAATTAGATGAGAAAAGGGGCAGGGCTACACTAAATAGAAGTGTTGTCTGCATGACTTTTCATTCCTACTATTACCAAATTAGTGTCCTTTCCAATAAGTTCATAATAAAGTTGTGGTTCAATGTGATTATCTAAATTTCCATTTGTGCTCCCAAGTTCCATTAGGTAAGGCCTATATTGAATCACCACATGTTGTTTACTGTAAGAGGGATGATCTGCCGGGATGTTTGCAGGCCTCCTTTCTCTTCCAAAAGGATAACAGTTCCGACGGTGGACATAAAAGGGGCTCTATCAATCAGAGAATATGTTCGAAGAACTTGTTTCTACCTGATACGATATTCTATTTAACTAAAATATAAGTAGCATTATAGTGGTCTCATGCTGACAACAAACAAATCAGGACTGAGCTTAGCATATTCAGCAAGAAACATCACATTATGAGGAATATTACTCAAAACAATAATCATCTATAATTGCTATTATAAGTAAAAATCAAAAGACACCTTAACTATATCTCCGGTTACCTCAAGTATTCTTTGGATAAGAGGAACAACTGCTGGATCTCCACAAACATGAAGTTCATCTGCAGCAATCCCTAACAATGCACATTGTGAATGAGAACCCTCTCGTCTTATATCCAACCATCGTATCTATATCTTTCGCTTCTAAGACTCCTCAGCAGCCTTCGTCTTTGCAAAAATCAAGATCTCCATCAAAGTAGAGGTTGTCGTCGACGATGATTGTTGGAGTCCAGGCATGAGACTGTTGTTGTTGCCCAAGGCTCTGCTCGAGCAGAGTCGGTAGAGACTATTGCGAGGTAGGGCGATTGGCGATGAGGAGGTGGATAGCGGTGGTAGAGGAGATGCAGCGGAAGGAATGGAGGTCGAACTGACCACCGGAGGGTTCTGTCGAGACGAGGCCGGCTGTGGAAGTGACTGGCCGGAGAACAGTCGGAGCAGGGTGTCTTGGCCGCCGGGGAGTGAGAGCTCGAGACTCGGCCGGAGCAGTTACAGTAGGCCGGAGACAATGGCTCGGAGAGGAGGAAGGATCATCGACGAAGGAAGAGGTCAACCACCGGGCTTCGTCGACGAACTCGGAGTCGATCGCCCTGCTTCGTTGGTCGCCGGCTTCGATCAACCGAGGTTCGCCCTGGTCGCAAGATCTGCTGCTCGATGCGGTGATTCGATGCTCGTCTAGATGAGGTAGAGACGAAGGCTCGCTCTGATCCTCACTTGAAATGGACGATCGACTCGAAGGAGGAGTAGCCATGGACGTTGGCGGAGCAAAGTGAAGCGCGGCGGAGCAGCGGGGTGTCGGAGGCAGTGGGTGGAGGAAGAGCACAGCTGCTGTGCTGTGGAGCCACCGCGGGGTTCTGTCGTGAAGTCGGAGGCCGGGGTACGGGCTCGACGCGGAGGAGTACGGTGGTTGGCTCTAATGGCGGTGGTGATTTGATGAAATGGTGGGAGTCCGGACTTGGGGTCGATGGTAGGCTGAACCGCCAGAGATGAGGGAGTCAGACGATGGTGGCTTGGTGGAACGAGCAGTGGTGGCCGGAGTTTCAGTGGCCGGAGCCGGAGTTTCAGCGCCGGAGGGCTGCTCGGAAAGAGGTCGGATGGGTGGCTGGGAAAGAAAGAGAGATGGTAGTGGTTTTGGAACTTGATTTTCCACCCCCTTTTTCTTTGGTTTGAAAATCCAAAGGGAAGAAGAAGGAGAAGAAGAAGAAGAAGAAAGAAGAAAGGAAAAATAAAGATGGAGGGGGTTGCTACGGTTGGGTGTGGGGCTTTGCTTAGGTTTTTGGGGATTAGGGTTTTCCCTAGGGAAGAGTGGATGATGGAACATTAAATAGGGAGGGGTGAGATGAGAATGAAGGGTGGTGATGTACCCACTTTAATTGAGTGGCCAGGATTAGATATGGAGAAAATTCATACATGTGAGATGAGGGTGTTGACTAATCAAGCTAAGGGGTTGGTTTTCTTCATTTGGGTTAAGCCAATAGGGCGTTGACACCAAATGCAATAATTGCAATTTAGCCCCCTTTAAATTTGGGTATTTGCACAGACGCATGAAATGACGAAAATTTAACGGGCGATTCGGTGTCCGGTGTTTTGTAGGGTCAGGGGGCGCTGTATGTTTGGTACGGGCTCAAATAGCAGGGCACTGGAATTAAATTGGGATTTTCAGAATCGGTTAAATAGTATCCTCAATTTAATTAGAAATAAACGCAAGTTGAGTTCTAAAATTAATTAGGAGTACATGGGGCCAAAATCAGGTCAGGTCATCAATACCAATAATGAAGTAGACTCAGAACAGGATATTACCCTAATTTGGGCCGCACGAAAAATAGGTCAAGATTGTCTCCAATTTCGATTGGAACGCACAATGATACAAAAATAGGAATTTTAAAATAAACGTCCGTGACGATTTTTGTGCGGCTAGCAATAACGCACAGAGAGCATAATTATGAGTTGCAAAAATAGCAGAATGGAAGGCGGACATGTCTAGGGCAAGATTGTGAAATTTGTTGGAAGACGAAAGTCAGGATAACGCTCCAAATATCGAAGCAAAGGCAATGCGCAATAATTAAATAAAATACGGTAATTAATTACAATCTCCAATAACTAAATTCTAGATAAAATAATTAAATACAGAATTCTATAATTCGGACAGGTGTTCATCTACTGGCTTCTAGGTCAAGTCTGCTAGCTCAAAATAAATGAACACTGTATATAATTTATATATTTAATTACACATCACATAATTATTTAAATTAAATATACTATCATGCAATTAATTAATTGTAACTACAATAATATTAAATATTGAAAAAAGTCGAAAATACCCCTGTTTTCAGAATGTGGTAGTGACATATCCTATATCCTAAAACAGGCTCATAGCAGTACTATAGGTGAGCACTTACTACGATATCGCACTAATTGCGACTCTGGACCTGCATGGGCTACCACTAAAAATGTGTCATGGCCCGCACCCGGAATAAGGGCACGAGTAGTGAGCAATGCCCAGCCTACACCATAGCATCGACGGTAGAACAATGTCTAGGTCAACAATACTAACTAAATATCTCACACAATATATATAAGGTACATGTCAATATCATCTCCACTCCAAACAGAGAAATAAATATAATGACATGATAATGATATCCATACACAATCATAATATCAAACTAAGGAAGATAAAGCACGATATGGAATAAGAAAGATGAAATACAAATCATAATACAATCACAAGTCCACAATAATATATACATGCCAAAAGTCTCAATAAAAGTCTAAACAATAAGTCTAAGTCTCCCCAGTATCTGGCACTAGGTCTTCCTGCTCTAAAGGAGTATCCTCTAATGGTACGATATCCTGCGTCCCGTAGTAAGTATGACTCTAGTCCACAAGCCAATCATCGGAAAAATATATCCAGTAAGGATTGGAGCAAAGTACATATCTCTGAAAGCAGTTCCAAATAAATAATCGATCATATATAACAGATAATAGAAAAGGATACAAGATAAGTAGCCATAAGAAATAGAATAAACTAAAGTGAACAGGTAATGTACTGGAATGAAGAACAGGCAATATGAATAACTGTAATTTAAATGGAAAAAGATAAAACTAAATAATGTGCCATAGTGTACAAGTTTATTATGAGATCGGTTTGGGTTGAACACGATTACAATATGGTAACTCGATTACATGTGTGATATGTAATCGACATGTACACGAATACACTTGGGCTTGATCACATAACCAACTCCTACTCTCACATCCCCAACCAATACTAATGGATCCAATCACGATATGTTACGAACACGAATATGGGCATACTGAACACGAGTAGTGTGTGAACACAAAGTACACGATAATCAATACCTGATACACACAATAAAATACATGTGAAGGAGTACCTGCTGAATACGGTAAGGGGATAACATCTTCTGACATGATCCATATAGTACCAGTCTATGTAACCACTCTGTCGGGATCAAGTATACAACTCTAGAACATGCGATATATACACCATCATGAAATAAAAACTAACAGAAAGATGTACTCATCTCTAATCCTGAGCAAAGGTGTCTTTTAATGCCCAAGCTGGTGTCACACAATCCTATTTAGAAAATATCAAGTTAATTGGTGAAATAAAGGAGAAATGGTTAAAAATACACTAATGCATTCTTCTAAGTCAATTCTTAGGTCTCACTTAGTTATACTAAGTCATTACCTAGGTGTATTAGTTAAATCCTTAACTAAAATCAAGTAATTAACTAACTGATAATACTATAATCTAACTATCACTGTTATCACTAACTACTGACTTCTACCTATACACTATTGATAACTCACTAACTTATGCGACTGTTAACTAATACTAATTACAACTGATAATTCTATCTATTATCAATAGCTAACTGTTAACAGCTGATGGTTGACACTTAGGTTAACAATAACTGATACACTAACCTATACTAACTAAGACATCTAGCTAGACTAACTAGTACTTACATATTTTACTAACTCATACTCAATTACTGACACAATATTCCACCTCTTCACTCCCACACCACCAACACTTATCCTTCACCCTCACCCTGCTGTAGATAGCACCTACTGATTCTAACTTGGATTTTCCCTTGCCTTACCTGCACATCTAATACTTCACCAATTCTGATGCTTAACCACTGACACTAAAGTCTAATACATACAAATATGAATATACCAAGTCTGATACCAAACTAATCCATCACTAACTAATCCCTCATTCTTAACTAACTGATGATTTAATCCGTACTGCACTAGCAGTCACTAACGTAAACTAACTAACACTAATAATACTAAAAGCTAACTAATCCACTAACTGGACTTGCAGTTTCAAGACTCCCTGGACACAGGCATTAGCCAACCTTGCTAATGCAGTAGTTGCACTGCATTAAATCAAGTTATAGTTGCCTGCAACCTAGCTCCTGACCAACTCCTCAACCAATACCCATACCTCCAAGTCTGCGACTACTCGAAGCTTAACTTCATTGTCGTATAATGTCACTGTTCGAGCTCTCATACACTATCTGCACCAATATTGATTTTCAAGTATCAATAATTGATACCTCCTTCAGTTAGTGACTGATACACTCAAATCTATTTCCAGCACACACACACACACACACACACACACACACACACACACACACACACACACACACACTGCTCATTGTTCTGCAAAAGGCTATATCACCCCTACATAATCTACTGCAACTATTTAATACCTCACTTAACTTTATTGCCTGCAGATACCATATCTTTCTAATTGCAAAGGCTGCAGCCTTAAGTTGTTGCAAAAACTTCCCTTTGCTGTGCACTAGGTGCACAACACAACCAAGCCTCCCTCTCACTCAGTCTAGGTCGGTGCACAAAATGAACATATGTGCATATCCAAAATGCACCCCTTAATAGTAACTAACTGAATTCTGAATTGGCATTCTACTCCCATTGATTTAATCAACTACTGACACTAACTTATACTACTAAAACTGATACTACTAATACTATGCTAACTGACTGCCACTTCCCTAATATCATTATACTAACTAACATTAAGGATATGTTATTCATCTGAGATCTACACTGCTACTACTAACTATAACTCATTCACTAAAACTATTAACTAACACCTTATAGAGAAGGATTGATACTAACATATACAGTGAGTCTAACACCTCTAGCTATTTGATACTAAAGATCTACCAATACTTAACACACCAGAACTGGTGCTCTACTACCTAACTCCAACTATACTGACTGCAACAACTGGCAGTGCAACCTGTGCAATGGCACACCCCTATCTCAACTATGAACACACTCTACAAAGTCTGAACTAACTCCTCCATGTTGACACATGTGTGTTTAACACCCATAGTCACACAATGAACTCCCTCCCACATACTGCTATCTATATCTACACCCTATTGCATGGACTATACCACCCGACTCATCAACTGACATAGTGATGCACACCATTGTGCATCAATTGCCACTGCTCAATGGTTGAACTTGACACCACTACTGCAACACAAAAGCCACACAATCACATGATATTCCTCTTACCACATATGCACATCTATGGCTAAATATGTATATAACATTCTTATCAAGCTTATATATATATATATATATATATATATATATATATATATATATATATTCAAGATATTAAATCAAACACCTATAGTAAGCATTTAAAAGGGTCATGCTACATACCCGATCAATTGTCCAAATCTCTCAATTCTCTATGATAACCATGACTACATATCAAATATATAGTATTATCACTATTAGAACTAGCTACAATAGGAATTAAGGAGAAATTATATAAAACACCCAAAATTGAGCTCCGTATCACACGGTATCGTACCGTATCATGATACGGCCTATTCGTGCCCAATTGTGGATACGTACTTAGTCTCACAACCCCGATCTAAATCCAATATGACTAAATTGGTGTTATGACACACACTTTGTGAGTCCACCTCGTAATTTCCCCCAAAATTAATATAAAAATCTATGTAGAGACCACAATACTCAACCAAATCAACTAGAATTTGTTCCTAATGGTAGCCCTATGCCATGCGGTGGTTACTAGATGTCTCATGCATGATTTAAAAGCTAGAGTAAAGGGGAATTCAGAAATTACCAATTGAGAGATGGATTCCTAATAAAAACCAAAGTGGATACGATCCAGACACGATCTCTCCGCTATGACTCCTCCTCCTCCTTGTGCTCCTTGCTTCTCCAAGCTCCAAGATCCTTGTGGAATGAGAATGAGAGAGAAAAATAGAGGTAAATTGAGTGAGAATTCAATAGAGAGAATGATAAAAATTGGGGATTTAATTTCTAGATCTAGAATGAATGCAAATGAGAGGAGAGAGAGAGAGAGAGAGAGAGAGAGAGAGAGAGAGGAGACCCCCTCTAGTAGTGGCCGCCCCCTTTCCCCCTTTTCTAAATCACTTGTAAATATCCCATGTACCCCTCCATGATGTGTTACGAAGAAATAATTAGGGAGGGCTATTTGGATAGTTTCTATCTAATTATAATTAAACTAATTCTCCCTAATTAATTAGTGAGAATGGTCTAATGGACTTGGGTCCAAGTTAGGCTCACTAGTTGCCATGACAAGTCTATTTGGGCTTTCAAGTGATAAGTCTAACTATTGGACTAGCCTTCTAAAAAAGAATAAATAATACATGTCACAATTAATTTATAACTCACTAATAATTAAATATTTAATACAATCATCAAATAATTACTATAACACACTAATATTAATATTTATTCCTAAAATTATTTATCTATGCCAAATTACCAAACTACCCCTAGTTAAAAAAGTGAGGGCGACAATCCTACCCACCTTAGAAAAATTTTGTCCTCAAAATTTAAGAAAGAAACTAACTACCAAAAGCAATCAATACAGGCAAGAAAGAATTATACCTCACGGCTCAAACAGATAATGATATCGCTCGCGCATCTCGGCCTTTCGCTCCCAAGTACTCTCTCCTGACGAGTGATGCCTCCACGCGATGTGTTCCAAAGGAATCTTCTGGTCCCGCAATATCTTCTTCCTGTGATCCAGAATCTCCACGAACTATTCTGGGTAGTTGAGAGTCGGACCAACCTCGATCTCCGAGTGATCTAGTACATGGCTAGGATCTGCCATGTACCATCTCAGCTGTGACACATGGAACACGTTATGCACTCCCTCTAATGCAGGTGGAAAGTCTAGTCTGTATTCCACTGGACCGACCCTCTCAAGAACACCGAAGGGTCCGATGTACCGTGGACTAAGCTTCCTGCCTCTACCAAAATAAATCGTACCCCGTGTCAGAGAAATTCTCAAGAATAATAGATCACTAACCTAGTACAAAAATAACCTTAACACTCTAACTAAAACAAGTAATAACAAGCAATACAAAACAAAATCTATACCTCAAACTCCAATGGTCTCTGATGGCTATCGGACTAATGCCGCTGTCTGTCCTGCGCCACCCAAAGCCTATCTCTATTAAGCTTCACCTTCTCAGCTGCATCTACAACCATCATTGGTCACAATAAGGCTCTCTTACCAACATCATCCTAAGATAATGGAGTAAGACATATTCGTCCATACAATGCCTCAAATGGTGATATCTCGATACTGGCCTGGTAACTGTTGTTATAAGCAAACTCTACCAAGTGAAGGTGATCCTACCAAGAGCCTACACAATCCAAAACACAAGTGCGTAGCATATCCTCGAGAGTCTAGATAGTCCTCTCCAACTGTCCGTCTGTTTGGGGGTGATATGGGGGTATTAAACTTGAGCTGGGTGCCCAAGGTAGCCTGCAAACTCCTTCAGAAGTAGGATGTGAAGCGACTATCCCGGTCCGAGACTATGCTTATAGGAACTCCATGCAATCTGACTATCTGACGCACGTACATCTTCGCGAGCTTCTCCATAGACGTACCCACTTTGAATGACAGAAAGTGGACCAATTTGGTCAACTTGTCTATGATGATCCAAATCGTGTCTTTGCCTCATAGAGAACGCAGAAGTCCCGAAACAAAGTTCATCGTCACATGCTCCCATTTCCACTCTGAAATAGTTAAAGGCTAAAGTAGTCCATCCGACCTTTGCCTCTCTGCCTTTACCTGCTGGCATACCAAGCATCTGGATACGAAGCTAGCCACCTTCCGATTCATACCATATCACCAAACATGCTCTCTCATGTCTCTATATATCTTGTTGGCACTTGGATGCATAGGGTACTGGGATCGATGTGCCTTCTTTAGAATCTTCTCGCGTAATGCTCCACTCGGCACACACAATCTGGTACCGTGACACAATATTCCATCCTTTGTAATACTAAAATCCTCTGCTAATCACATTCAGACCTGCGCTCTAATGCTCCCCAGAGCCTCATTCTCAAACTGTGCGACCCTGATCTGGTCCATCAACTCTGACTGTACGTGGAGTCCCCACATCTGTGTCGCAACTCTAGGAACTAATACCTCAATACCCAAGCTATCCAGATCGACCAACAAGTGTCTATCTCTCGTCAAGTACATAGCCACTGGATACCTGCTCAAGGCATCCGCGACTATGTTGGCCTTCCCTGGATGATACTGTAAAAAAATATCGAAGCCCTTCATCAACTCCAACCACCGCCTCTGTCTCATGTTGAGCTCTTTTTGTGTAAATACATATTTTAAACTCTTATGGTCTGTGAAGATCTCTACCCGCTCTCCATACAAGTAGTGCTTCCACAACTTAAGAGCAAAATAACTGCTGCCAATTCCAAGTCGTGTGTAGGATAATTCTTCTCATGCGAATGTAATTGCCTGGAAGCATAGACAATCACCTTCCAATTCTGTTGCAACACACAACCCAAGCCCTTACCCAAAGCATCACTATATATGGAAAATCCTCCTGTCCCTGATGGCAACGTCAATACTGGAGCTATAGTCAACCTCTTCTTCATCTCCTCAAAAGCATCCTGACTCTCCTCAGTCTATACGAACTCCACGTCCTTCCTGATTAGCCTAGTCATCGGCTCTACAATCTTGGAAAAATCCTGAACAAATCTTCGATAATAGCCTGCCGATCCAAGAAAGCTCATGATCTCTGCCACTGAACTCGGGGTAGACCATGACTCAACTGCTGATATCTTTTTTAGGTCCACTGAGATCCCATCTCCTGTAATCACATGTCCAAAAAATTCAACCTTATCAAGGAAGAACTCACACTTTAAAAGCTTGCCATAAAGCATCTCCTTCCTGAGGGTCTCTAAAACTATCCTCAGGTGCTTCTCATGCTCCTCTGGAGTCTTCGAATATATTAATATATCATTAATAAAAACCATAACAAACTGATCCAGGTACTGATGAAATACCTTGTTCATCAGGTTCATAAATACCGCCGAAAAATTGGTCAACCCAAATGGCATCACCAAGAACTCGAACTGCCCATACCGAGTTCTGAAAGCTGTCTTTAGAATGTCTTCCTTCTTCACTTTCACCTGGTGGTACCATGACCTTAAGTATATCTTTGAGAATACTTTCGCTCTACTCAACTGATCAAACAAATTGTCAATCTGTGGCAACGAATATTTATTCTTGATAGTGAGATTATTGAGTGCCCTGTAGTTGATACACATACGTACCGACCCATTCTTCTTTGGTACAAATAATATTGGAGCACTCCACGATGATGAACTGGACCGGATGAAGCCTTTGTCCTACAACTCATCCACCTACTTCTTAAATTCTGCCAGCTCGCTGTTGTTCACCCTATAGACTTGCTATGATATTGGCTCTGCACCAGACACCAAGTCTATAGAGAACTGCATATCTCAGTCTGGGGGCAACCCCGACAACTCCTCCGAAAAGACGTCCATATACTCTACAATCAAAGAATATACCACCATAGCTCCACAAAAGTCTATATCACTCTGTTCTGCTGCTCCTCTGACAAACACAAACTCTGGCTCTCCCGACGGCAGAAACAAAACTCTACCTCCACGATAATTGATACTAGCATGGTGTATATTCAACCAATCCATTCCGAGTACTATATCGTAACTCAAAAGTGGTATTACGAGTAGACACATGCTCAACTCTCGGCCTTCCAAAGAAACTCTCCTCTCCTTGCAAATATCACTGACCAGGATAATGCCACACCCGGTAGTGATCTTGCAAGTCCTTGCCAACGGTTCAGTCTCAAGATGATACTTCAAAGAAAAAGATACATATACGAAACTATGTGAAGCACCCGAATCAAATAAAGCATGAGATGAAAAAGAACCAAGATAGACTGAACCTGAAATGATATCTCCAACTAGCTTCTCCTTCTCGATGGTCAAGGCCTGTTGAGCACCACTCTGCTGCTGGTGGTGCTATAAGAACCTCTGCTACGGAGTCGGCTACGAAGGTCCTCTCTGTTGTCCCGATGGTGGTCTCGCGGGTGCTCACTGTGCCTGGACCCCGTCCTGAGCTGGACGAGCTGGAGATCTAGGACAAGCCCTCAACTGAAGGTCTCCTGATCCGCAGAATAAACATTGGCCCAATCTCATCCCGCATGCATCACATTCATGTTCCTGCTTCTTGCAGAATAGGCAAGAAATTGCTTGCCTCTAGATCTGGTGCACCTACTGCACTGTCGCCCTAGCTGGTACAGGGTACCGCTGTCTCAGCTGCTGGAAGTGTCTCTGATGTTGCTGCTGAAAGTGAGGCTACTTCGTTGGGCCCATTCTAGTACTGGATTCTCCTATGTCCTTCGGTCTCTTGGAGCCAAGCTCTAGATCATCCTCTGCCCGCTGTGCCTGCCTCAGAATCTCCTCAAAATTAGTGGTGGGGTCTCCATTCGTATGTGATTTGATCTCCGTGTTCAGGCCCTTCATGAACTTTCTGGCCTTCCTTCTGCGGTTATGTCCCTCCATAAAGCGACCTAATCTGTAATACTCTACTGCATACTCATCCACCGTCATACCTCCATGAATGAGGTACTAAAACTGGTTTCTAGAGATGTCAGAACCACATCTAGGAAGAAATTTTCCTTGAAGAGCTCCTTAAAAGCTTCCCAAGTAAGTCCCGGAACTGAGATTGTGGGGTCCGTCCTAAACCAAGTCAATACAATATCAAATATCATGCTTCCTACGCCCACTACCTGCAACTTCTCTGGAATCTGTACCAGCCGCAGATTTCTTTCAATGTCTTCAATCCAATCATCAACATAAATAATCCCCTCAGTGCCTTTAAAGTCCTTCGGCCCCATCCTCTTGAAATCTATGATAGTCTCCGGCCTCGGCTGCTGCGGGAAAAACTGAGATGGTATCGTCTATGGCAGGACTAAGGCAACTCTCTTGACAGCGGCGAGCGCAATCTGGTGGGCATTCTCAATGCCCTGCCTTATAACCTCTGACTGGCACTGTTGTGCCTCCATCATCTGCTGAAAGAGCGTAAACAAATGCGTCTGATCGATTACGGATAGTGGAGGTGGAAGATCCTATGAGACTGTCGATGTTGTCCTCTATATCAGAGGTGGAATACCCCCGAAAGCTGCTGCATAAATGCCTACTGGATCGGTGAAGCGAACCTCTAAACTGAAGTTGCTGGAATAGTGCCTGCTAGTACTGCCTTCAAAGGCGGCGGAGTGACCGACCTCGCTGATACTGTGCCTGAGCGCTGGGAACGCGTCTTCGACGGCATCCTGAAGATTGATTGAACAAAGAAATCAATATTGAGTAACATACAATATCATCAAAGAATGAAATAATTATTCAAAGTAAAACAAGCATTCAATTAGATAATGATAGCAAAATAGATGTTTGGAAGTGTTTCCTAGTTGTGATTGGGTATACTTTCAACCTATATCCTATATCCTAAAACAGGCTCATAGCAGTACTATAGGTGAGCACTTACTACGATATCGCACTAATTGCGACTCTGGACCTGCATGGGCTACCACTAAAAATGTGTCACGGCTCGCACCCGGAATAAGGGCACGAGTAGTGAGCAATGCCCAGCCTACACCATAGCATCGACGGTAGAACAATGTCTAGGTCAACAATACTAACTAAATATCTCACACAATATATATAAGGTACATGTCAATGTCATCTCCACTCCAAATAGAGAAATAAATATAATGACATGATAATGATATCCATACACAATCACAATATCAAACTAAGGAAGATAAAGCACGATATGGAATAAGAAAGATAAAATACAAATCATAATACAATCACAAGTCCACAATAATATATACATGCCAAAAGTCTCAATAAAAGTCTAAACAATAAGTCTAAGTCTCCCCAGTATCTGGCACTAGGTCTTCCTGCTCTAAAGGAGTATCCTCTAATGGTACGATATCCTGCGTCCCGTAGTAAGTATGACTCTAGTCCACAAGCCAATCATCTGAAAAATATATCCAGTAAGGATTGGTGCAAAGTACATATCTTTGAAAGCAGTTCCAAATACATAATCGAGCATATATAACAGATAATAGAAAAGGATACAAGATAAGTAGCCATAAGAAATAGAATAAACTAAAGTGAACAGGTAATGTACTGGAATGAAGAACAGGTAATATGAATAACTGTAATTTAAATGGAAAAAGATAAAACTAAATAATGTACCATAGTGTACAAGTTTATTATGAGATCGGTTTGGGTTGAACACGATTACAATATGGTAACTCGATTACATGTGTGATATATAATCGACATGTACACGAATACACTTGGGCTTAATCACATAACCAACTCCTACTCTCACATCCCCAACTAATACTAATGGATCCAATCACGATACGTTACGAACACGAATATGGGCATACTGAACACGAGTAGTGTGTGAACACGAAGTACACGATAATCAATACCTGATACACACAATAAAATACATGTGAAGGAGTACCTGCTGAATACGGTAAGGGGATAACATCTTCTGACATGATCCATATAGTACCAGTCCATATAACCACTCTGTCGGGATCAAGTATACAGCTCTAGAACATGCGATATATACACCATCATGAAATAAAAACTAACAGAAAGATGTACTCATCTCTAGTCCTGAGCAAAGGTGTCTTTTAATGCCCAAGCTGGTGTCACACAATCCTATTTAGAAAATATCAAGTTAATTGGTGAAATAAAGGAGAAATGGTTAAAAATACACTAATGCATGCTTTTAAGTCAATTCTTAGGTCTCACTTAGTTATACTAAGTCATTACCTAGGTGTATTAGTTAAATCCTTAACTAAAATCAAGTAATTAACTAACTGATAATACTATAATCTAACTATCACTGTTATCACTAACTACTGACTTCTACCTATACACTATTGATAACTCACTAACTTATGCGACTGTTAACTAATACTAATTACAACTGATAATTCTATCTATTATCAATAGCTAACTGTTAACAGCTGATGGTTGACACTTAGGTTAACAATAACTGATACACTAACCTATACTAACTAAGACATCTAGCTAGACTAACTAGTACTTACATATTTTACTAACTCATACTCAATTACTGACACAATATTCCACCTCTTCACTCCCACACCACCAACACTTATCCTTCACCCTCACCTTGCTGTAGATAGCACCTACTGATTCTAACTTGGATTTTCCCTTGCCTTACCTGCACATCTAATACTTCACCACTAATACATACAAATCTGCACCAATATACATACAAATCTGATGCTTAACCACTGACACTAAAGTCTAATACATACAAATCTGAATATACCAAGTCTGATACCAAACTAATCCATCACTAACTAATCCCTCATTTTTAACTAACTGATGATTTAATCCGTACTGCACTAGCAGTCACTAACGTAAACTAACTAACACAAATAATACTAAAAGCTAACTAATCCACTAACTGGACTTGCAGTTTCAAGACTCCCTGGACACAGGCATTAGCCAACCTTACCAATGCAGTAGTTGCACTGCATTAAATCAAGTTACAGTTGCCTGCAACCTAGCTCCTGACCAACTCCTCAACCAGTACCCCTACCTCCAAGTCTGCTACTACTCGAAGCTTAACTTCATTGTAGTGTAATGTCACTGTTCGAGCTCTCATACACTAACTGCACCAATATTGATTTTCAAGTATCAGTAATTGATACCTCCTTTAGTCAGTGACTGATACACTCAAATCTATTTCCAGCACACACACACACACACACACACACACACACACACTCACTGCTCATTGTTCTGTACAAGGCTATATCACCCCTACATAATCTACTGCAACTATTTAATACCTCACTTAACTTTGTTGCCTGCAGATACCATATCTCTCTAATTGCAAAGGCTGCAGCCTTAAGTTGTTGCAAAAACTTTCCTTTGCTGTGCACTAGGTGCACAACACAACCAAGCCTCCATCTCACTCAGTCTAGGTCGGTGCCAAAATGAACAGATGTGCATATCCAGAATGCACCCCTTAAAACTAACTAACTGAATTCTGAATTGGCATTCTACTCCCATTGATTTAATCAACTACTGACACTAACTTATACTACTAAAACTTATACTACTAATATTATGCTAACTGACTGCCACTTTCCTAATATCATTATTCTAACTAACATTAAGGATATGCTATTCATCTAAGATCTATACTGCTACTACTAACTACAACTCATTCACTAATACTATTAACTAACACCTTATAAAGAAGGATTGATACTAACATATACAGTGAGTCTAACACCTCTAGCTATCTGATACTAAAGATCTACCAATACTTAACACACCAGAACTGGTGCTCTACTACCTAACTCCAACTATACTGACTGCAACAACTGGCAGTGCAACCTGTGCACTGGCACACCCCTATCTCAGCTATGAACACACTCTACAAAGTCTGAACTAACTCCTCCATGTTGACACATGTGTGTTTAACACCCATAGTCACACAATGAACTCCCTCCCACATACTGCTATCTATATCTACACCCTATTGCATGGACTATACCACCCGACTCATCAACTGACATAGTGATGCACACCATTGTGCATCAATTGCCACTGCTCAATGGTTGAACTCGACACCACTACTGCAACACAAAAGCCACACAATCACCTGATATTCCTCTTACCACATATGCACATCTATGGCTAAATATGCATATAACATTCATATCAAGCTTATACTCATATGACACACACACACACACACACACACACACACACACACACACATATATATATATATATATATATATATATATTCAAGATATTAAATCAAACACCTATAGTAAGCATTTAGGAGAGTCATGCTACATACCCGATCAATTGTCCAAATCTCCTAATTCTCTATGATAACCATGACTACATATCAAATATATAGTATTATCACTATTAGAACTAGCTACAATAGGAATTAAGGAGAAATTATATAAAATACCCAAAATAGAGCTCTGTATCACATGGTATCGCACAGTATCGTGATACGGTCTATTCGTGCCCAATTGTGGACACGTACTTAGTCTTACAACCCCGATCTAAATCCAATACGACTAAATTGGTGTTATGAGACACACTTGGTGTGTCTACCTCATAATTCTTCCTAAAATCAATATAAAAACCTATGTAGAGACCACAATACTCAACCAAATCAACTAAAATTTGTTCCTAATGGTAGCCCTATGCTATGTGGTGGTTCCTAGAGGTCTCATGCATGTTTAAAAGCTAGAATAAGTAGAAATTCAGAAATTACCAATTGGGAGATAGATTCCCAATGAAAACCAAAGTGGACACGATCCGGACACGATCTCTCCGCTATGACTCTTACTCCTCCTCCTTGTTCTCCTTATAAGCTCCTTATGGAATGAGAGAAAAAAATGGAGGTGAATTGATTGAGAATTCAATGGAGGGAATGATGAGAAATTGGAGATTTAATTTATAGATCTAGAATGAATGTAAATGAGAGGAGAGAAAGATGAGAGCCCCCTCTAGTAATATCCGGCCCCCTTCCCCCTTTCCCAAGTCATAATTAATTTATAACTCACTAATAATTGAATAATTAATACAATCATCAAATAATTACTATAACACACTAATATTAATATTTATTCCTAAAATTATTTACCCATGCCAAATTACCAAACTATCCCTAGTTGGAAAAGTGAGAGTGACAATGTTCAGCGTCGACCATCATGTGACTGAGATAATAGATCTCATGTTCATGACCTTCGTTACTCTTCTGTGCAAGAAGATCTCCTAGGAAGTGATCCATTACTCGAACACACAGGAAAAATGGTTTTCCTATAATCGGAGACACCAGAACTGGCGGATTTATGAGATATCGTTTGATGTCGTCGAATGCTTGTTGACATGCTTCATTCCAGATAAAGGATACACCTTTCTTTATTAACTAAGTGAAGGGTCGACATTGTCCTAAGAGATTGGAGATGAATCTCCTATTGTATGCTAAATGTTATTGCAGACCACGAATTTCTTTGAGATTACGTGGAGACTATATTTCGAGGATAGCTTTGATTTTATCGGGGTCAATATGAATACCTTTGGAAGTTATAACAAATTCGAGAAATTTGCCACTGGAGACTCCTAGAAAGGATTTAGTTGGATTCATTTTCAACTGGTGGTGGCACATCAATTCGAACATAGTCTTCAAATCTTGAAGGTAGTTATCTTTGGAGCGACTCTTGAAGGCAATATCATCCACATAACATTCTACCATTTTTCATAAATGCTTCTGGAAAATTATACTAATGGCTCATTGATACATTGCACCGGCATTCTCCAAGCCGAAGGGCATAATTGTATAATAGTATACTCTCAATGGTGTACGGAAAGAGGTATGTTTTTCGTCATCAGGCGATATCTTGATTTGATTATACCTTGAGAATCCATCCATGAAGGACATATGCTCAATGCCACATGTATTATCAATCATGACATCTGTGATGGAAAGAAAAAAATTATCTTTTGGACAGACATAGTTTAGGTCTCGATAATCTACGCAGACCCAGACCTTTCTATTTTTTCCATGACTGGAACAACATTGGCTACCCAGTCAGGATGTTACTCTCGCGAATGAAACCACATGTTATGCGTTTTTTGACTTCTGCTTCAATTGCATCCATCATATCCGGACAAAATTGTTGTTGCTGTTGTTTTACCGATTTAGCATTCAGAAGAATATTGAGCTTGTGTGTAGCTATTTAAGGATCTAGGTCAAACATATCCTCGTAACTCCAAGTGAAGACATCGATATACTCCTTTATTAGCTGGAGTAAAGCGTGTTGATCTTCTTCAGGAAGACTCTTGCTAATGAAGATTGGTCTTGGGAAAGATTTTTCTCCTACCTCAATTTGGACTATTTCATCCTCTATAGGTGGTTCACGTTGCTCAAACCGAAGCTCCCATTAAGGATTCATTTGTTGTGCCCATGGATCTTTCTTGATGGTTCTAATAGTTCAACATCTTCCTCATCTGGGATAGTTGACACCATATTTACAGAGAAAGCGTGTTTAAATATGTCACCCATGCTTTCGTCAGAATTCTACAATGATGTGTCAGAGGAATGGGAATGCATCTCTTCTTCATATTATGAACTTTCAGGAATTGTTGGTGGTGTAACATATCCCAAACCACGACCAGTCCGTTGGTAGTATATTTTCGGCTTGCCTTTTGGAGAGAGGTGACGTATAGGAGTCCGTCTGTCTTTTCCATAATTTAGCCCCAAGCCAGATTTTAAGTTATAGTCCATCCCTTGCATAATGTTCTTGGCTGGTTGGATGTAACAATACGGTTTTATCTTTCCCATATCCTCGTTAGAACCATTAGTCTGTACGGCTCTTTTGTTTCTGGCTTTACAAAAATTTATCTGACGTTGCTTGTCCTGTCTTGCTGGGACTATAAAGTATGCATCCTCATATTGTTCATACAATAAACTATATTGGAATGTAGATGCCACAGGTATGGACAAAGGTTCATAGAGATGAAGAGCCTCTAAGAATTTTTCAGCAAAGTGTTCAACGTCAACGTAGCGCGAAGTGGAGTATTCTTTATTCATGAAATACAAGATTTCTTCATCTTCCACATTGTCAGCAGAATCTTCAGCCTTGAAAGGAGGCTTGGCAAGATTGATGACTAGGGATTGATTCATTGATGTTGGTTTCTTGTTACAACGAAGGTCGATAACAAGGGGCTCATTCTCCATTGTCGACTGTTTATTGCATCGAAGGTTGATGACCAATGGAGGTGACTTGTGCTGGTTGATGTCGAGAGGCTTCGAAGGAGTTGGACGAGTACAATGTCCTTTAACTCGAATTATCAAAGGCTCTTCTTTTGAGGTATTTTCAGCTTCATCACTAGCTTGATTAGCTTCTTCTTTCATATACTCCGGTGTGCAGAGCGCAGAGTTAATAAAATATGCTTCGACACCTTTGAATGGGTTGAGGTTAGCTACCTTTGTTTTGACTTTTCCCCTACTGTTCACATATTTATAGCATTGATATAGTCTGTGTCATGCCCCGGACCCGCTCGAGCCGTCGCTCCGCCTTGCCCCGCCCCCGTGTAGCCGGATTATCGAACTGGGCATGAATCACCGTACCTCGGTGCACCGGACGTGAATCACCGCGCCCGTCCCGTGGGTGCGAGGAAGGGGAAGGAATGGCCTGGCCCGATCGAGCCCATCGGGGACGTGATGCCGTGCGGGCCTGGGGTTGCGGCCGCACAAGGCCAATCGTTTAAGTTGATAGTTGGCTATCATCGCATCAATCGAGTAAGCAGCAGAAAGGGACTTGTTGCAATGCAATACATTTAGCCAACTGAGTATTCGGGACAATTGAGGCAACTTGGGTTCCTTTATGCAAAGGCATTCGTTTGTTCCATATATTATGCCCCCTTATACGATAGCATTCTTGGGACAACAATCGAAACCAGGATTTCGGGTCTTAGGGATTGTGGCTCGCCTATCGCTCCCTCGGACGATCCAGTACCTGCAAGCAAGTAAACTGTTGGTGGGTCAACACTTTATACAAGTACTGGTGAGATAAAACAACTGAACAGAAACAAGCATTCACTAAAACCAAGCACTAAGTAATCATGTTATAAAATATTATATTACTAGTGATCTTTCTAGTTTTACCTATGTTCGTTTCATGCAGTTCGCTAGCAGAGTTATATTACATTGTTTGGAAACATGTTTGGAAACATGTTTGGAAACAGAGTTTCCTATGCAATAAGCAAGACAAGCAATCGTTCTTGTTCCAGGGTGTGCGCAACGTGTCTCGTACGACTCGAGGGTCAGATGCATAGCTAGACACACATGCACGATCTTAGGGGCAGTCATCTATCCAAGCCAACACAATAACTTAGCTATATGTAGGGCGGTCCCCGAGTATCTCAGGATCGGTAGCTGGTTGTACAGCATACCAATGACTCATTCATCTAATGCTAATGGCAGCTGTGACTCATGGTTGCTTTTCACTATCATGGTAGCAGCCGTGACACATACAGTTCAGCTCTCCACCAAAATCCATTGTCCGACCGATGCGAATGCATGGAACACTATCAAATAAACTCTAGTATGCAGATGAGACGAACCATTAGTAAACAATCTTTGTTGTGGGGCAATCCGACTTATCACTTGAATACGTTCAGGCACAGTATGGTTCTCTTGAAGCATAGATGATAGTGAACATGTTCATGCACTCTAGGCAAGCATTTCAGGATTCTCGTTTAGCAGACTTATCGTTTCAAAGATAAGCTAGGTGAGTTCGTTCATTAACATGCAAGGCAGGTTCTATCATTCTCTTATAAAAATATTGCAAGCAAAAACTCAGGTTATTATTAAGGCGTGCAAGAATCAGAGAACGAAGTTCTGCCCACTCACCTGATATATAATGCCAACGCGGAGCGGGGCATTACATACTTACCAACCAACAAAAAGTTTTGTCCTCGAAACTTCAAGGATAAACTTCTCGATATTCCGAGCAGCGATAGTGCCGTCCCTCGCCGTACTTAATCGAAACAATCAAGCAATTCAAGTTCAGAAAACATTTGCACTTTAAGAATATCTATGGACTTATTGTATGGAACGCTCTATTGCAATACCATATCGATAATATCTCAGAGTTAATGCAACAGATTTTGGGCCAGAAGATCGATTCCACTCAGATACCATTCTGTCACGCCCCGAACCCGCCCGGGCCGCCGCTCCGCCTTGCCCCGCCCCCGTGTAGCCATATTTAACGAGTCGGGCACTAATCACCGTGCCTCGGTACGCCGGACGCGAATCACCGTGCCCGTTCCGTGGGTGCGAGGAAGGGAAAGGAATGGCCTAGCCCGATCGAGCCTATCGGGGACGTGATGCCGTGCGGGCCTGGGGTTGCGCCCGCACAAGGCCAATCATTTAAGTTGATAGTTGGCTATCATCGCATCGATCGAGTAAGCAGCGAAAAGGGACTTGTGCAATACAATGCATTTAGCCAACTGAGTATTCGGGTCAATCAAGGCAACTTGGGTTCCTTTATTCAAAGGCATTCGTTCGTTCCATACATTATGTCCCCTTATACGATAGCATTCTCGGGGCAACAATCGAAACCAGTACTGTGGCTCGCCTATCGCTCCCTCGGACGATCCAGTACCTGCAAGCAAGTAAATTGTTGGTGGGTCAGCACTTTATACAAGTACTGGTGAGATAAAACAACTGAACATAAACAAGCATTCACTAAAACCAAGCACTAAGTAATCATGTTATAAAACATTATATTACTAGTGATCTTTCTAGTTTTACCTAGGTTCGTTTTATGTAGTTCGCTAGCAGAGTCATATTACATTATTTGGAAACATGTTTGGAAACAGAGTTTCATATGCAATAAGTGTCACGCCCCGATTCTGTGGAATCGATAGTCGTCCCCCGGGCGTGACCGCCGTGCGGGCCTAGGTTGCGCACCATACAAGGCTAAGTATTTTTGTTTTGCATAGCGAGCACATATTTAGAGTACGCAGATAAATTGAAACACAAATTGAAGCATGGAAAAGTTCTCTTTATTGATAATATGAACATCTATTACAAACTCCTTGAACTGAGTCATAAGGTTGCCTCTACGGGCTTACAAAAGTGTTGACACAAAATAAGATAGCAGTCCTGTACATTACATCCCTTACTAAACTCAAAATATAAGACCTTGGGTCGGAACGACAGCCTTTCTACGTAACTGCATATTTGCTTGGGTAGCAAGCTTCTATCTCCAAAATACTTCAAAAGGTGGCACGGGTCAAGGCGCGCCTACAGCTGGACTGGATTGGGGGATTGACTTCTGCTCCTCGCTCGATTCTCCTTAGCATGGGGAACCTGTTTCAACGAGGGCCAGTACATCGAAACGTACTTGTGAAGGCAAGCTAACCCAACTATACCAATCAACACGTTATTTTAATGAAGCATGCATAATTATTGTGGCCTTTCTATCTTGCCTTAGTTTATTTTACAGCAAGCAATAGATATAAAAATCAATGAAATAACCTGCCACCGCTCGGTGACATTTACCTGCCCGTCTGAACCACCTGTACAATACTTACTCTGCCTTCCTTGCCAAGAAGACACAAGTTAGTTGCAACAGGTTTAAATATACGAGGGGATCACTGGCACGTTGCCATAATGGACGGGCTAGTTTCAGTATGGAATGTCGTGCGACGTATAGTTCAGGACGTCACAGGCCATTCCGTCCTATAGCAGGCGACTATCATGAGTTCCGTTCGGATCAGATCGGTGCCAGTGCCCCAGTTACCGTCCGCAGGAACTAAGACCTTGTGCACAAGTTGTCCGTGATCAACGTAGTATACTAAGTTAGCAATTGAGGTAAATCAGGGCAATATCAGGTGCAGGGCAATATCAGGTGCAGGGCAATAACATGGCAAGATCTACTTTTGCATAGTCTTCCTGTTCAGTTTATTGCATTCAAGATGAGTTCCTTACATAGCACAATTTTAAGAAGAAATGTGTATTCTAACTTGTATTTATGAATATGATAAACATTCCAAATGAACAAGCATGTAAATGAGTAACCGTTCCCATGTTTGATTGACAAGCAATAATTTCTCGAGTCTATTCCCTTATTATCTTGAAGTCTTTTAGTTATTACTTGGTATCGTTTGATCGGGGCAAGCATAAATACAAGATTTAGATGTGAAGACTGGAAGAAGGGCCAGCTAATCGGGATGGTAGCCACTCACTTAGTAGTTGGAAGGAAGAAGGAAAGAGATGCTTCAGGAGTCCGTTCGAGCGGTGCCTACAGCTGGTTCACCTGCATTGCCACGAACAGCTGATCAATACCTCTTCCACCCTCTCCAATATCAGAATTGAAGTGCAGTTCAACGAATGAAAGCAATAAAATCCATCGAAACCGTTCAAATCCGAAAACCAACTCAAGGCACGAAAGCAACAAGCAACAGCGAAAACTAGGCAACAAAAGATGCAGCAGATAGGTCCCTCCTAACTCTGCCGCTAAGTCGATCCCGGGGGCACGGTCCACTGAATATGGGAATCGATTCTGAAGAAGCAAATGCATAAAGAGGATGGGTTCTTATTTCAATATATCTCGATCGAACGATACCGTCTTGTATTTCTTAGCCGCGCTCCCCGAATAGGGGGGACGAGACACCACATCCTACCCAACTAATTAGAAGTTTTGCCCCAAAACTTAAGGAATAGAACCTACCACTAGGAAATAATGAGGGGAACCTTTCCCTCATCTCTGATTCAAGTTCCCAAGTAGATTCTTCGACAGAGTGATTTCGCTAAAGCACGCGCATGAGAGGAACCGAACGACTCCGAAGCAGCTTTTCTTTCCTATCCAGAATTTGCACAGGTTGTTCTACATACGTCAAGTCGGCCTGAAGGTTCAGTTGTTCAATATCTACCATGTGGCTCGGGTCGTAAACATATTTCCTAAGTTGAGAAACATGGAATATATCATGTACATCAGATAGGGATGGTGGTAGGGCAATCTGATACGCAACTGAGGCAACTCGCTTTAGTATTTCGAACGGACCGACAAATCTCGAACTTAGCTTCCCTTTTGCTCCGAATCTGCTGACTCCTCGCATGGGCGAAACTTTGAGAAATACCCGGTCGCCTTCTTGAAACTCAAGGGGTCGTCGATGTATATTCGCGTAGCTATTTTGACGGCTTTGAGCTACCTTTAGTCTTTCCCGAATCAAACGAACCTTCTGAACGGTTTGTTCCACAAGCTCAGGGCCAAGGATCTGCCGTTCGCCAACTTCATCCCAACAGATCGGGGATCTGCACTTTCGCCCATACAATGCCTCATACGGCGCCATATGAATGCTTGATTGATAACTATTGTTGTAAGCGAATTCGGCTAACGGTAGGTGCAGGTCCCAACTAGTCTTCAAATCCAAGGAGCAGAGTCGCAACATGTCTTCGAGGATCTGGTTGACACGTTCTGTTTGGCCGTCGGTCTGTGGATGGTAGGCGAAGCTAAACTTCAACTTCGTCCCCATTGCTGACTGCATGCTTCCCCAGAAACGTGATATAAATTGACCATCTCGATCGGAGACTATGGATACGGGCACGCAGTAGAGCCGAACAATTTTGTTGAGATATATCTGAGCCAGGAGGTCGGCACCCCAAGTGCTTTTGATAGGCAGAAAGTGAGCTGACTTGGTGAGTCGATCGACGATAACCCAGACAACATCATGTCCCTGTTGCGTCCTTGGCAAGCCAACAATGAAATCTATTGTTATATGTTCCTATTTTTACTCCGGAATAGCAAGATTCTGCAGCTCTCTGCCTGGTTTCTGGTGCTCGGCTTTTACCCTCTGACAAGCCATGCAATGCGACACGAACATCGCCACATTTCGTTTCAAGCCGTGCCACTAAAACGTCGTACGGAGATCCCGATACATCTTTGTGCTACCCGGATGAGAAGTATAACTAGCATAATGAGCTTCAGTGAGGATCTCTTTTCTGAGGGTCGTATCGTTCGGAACGTACAGTCTTCCCTTTACTCGGAGCATCCCATCCGTGCCTACCGCAAAGTCGGACGCCTTTTCTGCTGAGATAAGAGCATGAATCTTTTGCAGGAACGGGTCATCCTTCTGAGCGGCCTTAACCTTTTGTAACAAGTCGGGTTCGAGGCGCAGTTGTGCCACTTGCGCCCACGTTTTATATCTGATTCTTAAAGTAATTCCCAAGGATTCAAGATTTCGGCGCAGCCTATCATCAATAGCCAAACTCCCAACGAACACTCGACTTAGTGCGTCAGCTACTACGTTTCCCTTTTCAGGCGTGTATCTGATCATGAGATCGAAGTCGCTAAGGAGTTCAAGCCATCGCCGCTGTCGAAGATTCAAATTCTTTCGTGTATAAAGATACTTTAAGCTTTTATGATCCGTGTAGATTTCACACGGCATACCATAAAGGTAGTGGTGCCATAACTTCAGCACAAACACTACCGCAACCAATTCTAAATCATATGTCGGATAGTTCTTTTCGTGAGGCTTCAACTGTCTCGATGCATAGCTATCACTTTATCCCTTTGCATCATGACAGATCCCAGTCCTTTACCTGATGCATCACTGTATATTTTAAAATCATCCGGTCCGTTCGGCAGAGTGAGGATTGGGGCAGAGACGAGGCGCTGCTTTAACTCCGTAAACGAAGCTTCACAGTCGTCCGTCCAAGTAAACTATGCACCTTTTTGTGTGAGCTGAGTCAAGGGCGTAGCAATTCTTGCAAAATTTTGTATAAACCTGCGGTAGTACCCTGCCAGTCCGAGGAAACTTCGGATATCGCTAGCTGTCTCCGGCCGTTTCCACTGCATAATGGCTTTCACCTTCTTCGGATCAACTGAAATACCTTGTGAAGAGATGATATGCCCAAAAAAGGATATGTTGTCCAACCAAAATTCACATTTATTCAGTTTGGCATACAACTTGTTGTCTCGAAGGGTTTGCAGCACCATCCGCAGGTTTCCTGCGTGCTCATCCCTAGTCTTTGAGTACACCAAGATGTCATCGATAAAAACTACCACGAATTTATTGATGAAGGGCCGAAATACACGATTCATTACATCCATGAATGCAGCAGGTGCATTCATCAGTCCAAATGGCATCACTGAAAATTCATAATGCCCGTATCGGGTTCGCAAGGCAGTCTTTGGCATGTCTTCAGGCTTAATCTTCAGCTGGTGGTAACCCGAGCGAAGATCGACCTTTGAAAATAATGTTGCCCCCCTGTAGCTGATCAAGCAAGTCATCAATCCGTGGCAGAGGATATTTGTTTCTGATTGTGACCTTGTTCAGTTCCCGATAATCGATGCAGAGACGTAGCGTTCTATCCTTTTACTTCACGAAGAGCACTGGAGCGCCCCAAGGAGAGTCGCTCGGACGTATGAACCCACGATCTAGTAATTCTTGAAGCTGACATTTTAATTCCTTCTGTTCTGCAGGTGCCATTCTGTACGGAGGCTTAGAGATAGGCTGTGTATTTGGAAATGTATCGATAGTGAATTCAATCTCTCGGTTGGGCGGTATGCCGGGTAGTTCGCTCGGAAACACATCGAGGAACTCCGCCTCAACGGAAGTAGACTCGACGTTGGTGTAGTCCTACCGTGTGTCCCGGACCGACGCTAGAAATCCCTCACAGCCTGAGTGTAGCATTCGCTTAGTAGATATTGCTGAAACCACCATGCAAGCCCTAGTTGTATCAGTCGCTGGACTACTAGTGTAACAGAATTCGGCTTCTCCAGGCAGGCGAAAGACGACTCACTTTTCTGCACATTCAATAGTTGCCGAGCACGCGGTGAGCCAATCCATTCCCAAAATGATATCTTAGTCCCGAACATCTAGGACTAAAATATCGAGCGACAGCTTTCTTCCTCCAATACAGATGTAACCATCTTTACATACTGAACGGACATGTATTTTTGTACCGGAGGGGATGCTAACACTTAAATCTAGGTGCAACAAAGTCATTTCTATATTGCTCTTCGCAACAAAGTTTGTAGATATAAATCTATGTGTTGCACCAGAATCAAATAGAACACGAGCAAGTATGTTATTGAAAAGCAAAGTACCTGACACAACGGTATCCGAGGCCAAAGCTTCCTCCCGTGTCATGGTATAGACCCGTCCTTGAGCTTGATTATGCCCTTGCTGAGGCACAGTTCTGTTGGCCTGAGGTGCAGGTGCTTGATTTTGTTGTTGAGGTGGGACGAGCGGACAGTTGCTATTCTGCTGGCTAGGATCGCCACAACGAAGACAAGTCCCGAGCTTACGACGACAGTCTTTTTCGATATGCCCTGGCTTCCTGCAGAAGTTGTAGGTCTTGTTCAGGTCTCCACGCTGTTTACCGTTATTATTTTAAATCTTTGCAGCGTTGTTTCCTCTATTGTTGCCTTGGCGTTTGTGATTGGAGGTTTGCACAGCGCCGACAGCAACGTGAGGATACTGCGGTTCGAGAGAAAGGGCGTGGTTTAAAACTTTCCGCATTGTCTGGTACTGTGGAACGACTACGTGTGCATGGATGGCAGGACGTAGACCTCCCTCGAATCGTATGGCACGACTTGCTGCATCGGGTAGATAGAAACTAGCAAATTTGGCCAATTTGTTGAACTCAGCAGAGTATTGCTTAACTGTCATGATGCTCTGCCGTAGTTGTACAAACTCATTTTCCTTCTGACGACGTACAGGTGGGGGTATAAACTCCTCCTCAAATGTGCCACAGAAAGTGGCCCATGTGATCGCCTTCCCTCCATTCTCAACTGGAAGAGATCGTCGATGCACATCCCACCAGTTGTGCGCATTGAGGCGAAGCTGTAGTTGAGCACATGCGACACACTTTTCTTCAGGTACTTCCAGCAGAGAGAAATGATCCTCAAGTTCTGTGAGCCAATCTAGAGCCACTATTGGATCCTCAGTCCCCTTGAATGCTGTATTGCAGACTTTCTTGAAGTCGCCAAAGTCGAAGGCAGTCACTTCCCTCGTCCTTGGTGTTGGAGGCGTTTCAACTTCAAGCACTGGCTGCTCCACCGGTGTAGCCGTTGTTGCTGCAGAATGGTTGGAGGCCAAAGTCTACACAATCTGCTGCAGGGTATCTACCTGCTTTTGCTGGACTGAGAATCTTGCCTCTATATTATCTTGAAACTTGAGGAGTATCTCATCTGCTCATAGCTCGGCCCGTTCATAACGAGCTTCATCCCTTTGCTGGCTTGCTTCCAACATCCGCATCATTTGCTGAAGTGGATCAACTTGAGACATGGCTCGCTGGCTACATGAACTTCCCGAAGTGCCAGAGCTGCTCTCCTGAGCCTGTGTCCCACCCGGTGCTTGCGCAGATGGTTGCGCTTGCGCCATTCCTTCAAAAGAAGGTAAATTATATCAGGATCATAACGTATTATGGACTTATTGTATGAACGCATCTCATTTTGGCCTTAATGAGTTCAAGAGTTCGCACAGGAATTTATCGTTAAGGGAACTTTTCCAGTTCGAAGGGTCAAAAAGGAACTTTGAAGCTGTGCTCTGATACCAACATGTCACCCCCTGATTCCGTGGAATCGATAGTCGTCCTCCGAGTGTGACCGCCGTGCGAGCCTAGGTTGCGCACCGCACAAGGCTAAGTATTTTTGTTTTACATAGCGAGCACATATTCAGAGTACCCAGATAAATTGAAACACAGATTGAAGCATGGAAAAGTTCTCTTTATTGATAATATGAACATCTATTACAAACTCCTTGAACTGAGTGAGTCATAAGGTTGCCTCTACGGGCTTACAAAAGTGTTGACACAAAATGAGATAGCAGTCATGTACATTACATCCCTTACTAAACTCAAAATATAAGACCTTGGGTCGGAACGACGGCCTTTCCACGAAGCTGCATATTTGCTTGCGTAGCAAGCTTCTATCTCCAAAATACTTCAAAAGGTGGCACGGGTCAAGGCGTGCCTACAGCTGGACTGGATTGGGGGATTGACTTCTGCTCCTCGCTCGATTCTCCTTAGCACGGGGAACCTATTTCAACGAGGGTCAGTACATCAAAACGTACTGGTGAAGGCAAGCTAACCCAACTATACCAATCAACACGTTGTTTTAATGAAGCATGCATAATTATTGTGGCCTTTCTATCTTGCCTTAGTTCATTTTATAGCAAGCAATAGATATAGAAATCAATGAAATAACCTGCCACCGCTCGGTGACATTTACCTGCCCGTCTGAACCACCTGTTCAATACTTACTCTGCCTTCCCTGCCAAGAAGACACAAGTTAGTTGCAACAGGTTTAAATATACGAGGGGATCACTGGCACGTTGCCATAATGGACGGGCTAGTCTCAGTATGGAATATCGTGCGATGCATAGTTCAGGACATCACAGGCCATTCTGTCCTATAGCAGGCGACTATCATGAGTTCCGTCCGGATCAGATCGGTGCCAGTGCCCCACCTACCGTCCGCAGGAACTAAGACCTTGTGCACAATTTGTCCGTGATCAACGTAGTACACTAAGTTAGCAATTGAGGCAAATCAGGGCAATATCAGGTGCAGGGCAATAACATGGCAAGATCTACTTTTGCATAGTCTTCCTGTTCAGTTTATTGCTTTCAAGATGAGTTCTTTAAATGGCACAATTTTAAGAAGAAATATGTATTCTAACTTGTATTTATGCATATGATGAACATTCCAAACGAACAAGCATGTAAATGAGTTACCGTTCCCGTGTTTGATTAACAAGCAATAATTTCCCGAGTCTATTCCCTTATTATCTTGAAGTCTTTTAGTTATTACTTGGTATCGTTTGATCGGGGCAAGCACGAATACAAGATTTAGATGTGAAGACTGGAAGAAGGGCCAGCTAATCGGGATGGTAGCCACTCACTTAGTAGTTGGAAGGAAGATGGAAAGAGATGCTTCAGGAGTCCGTTCGAGCGGTGCCTACTGCTGGTTCACCTGCATTGCCACGAACAGCTGATCAATACCTCTTTCACCCTCTCTAATATCAGAATTGAAGTACAGTTCAACGAACGAAAGCAATAAAATCCATCGAAACCGTTCAAGAAAACTCAAGCAAATCCGAAAACCAAGTCAAGGCACGAAAGCAACAAGCGACAGCGAAAACTAGGCAACAAAAGATGCAGCGGAGAGGTCCCTCCTGACTCTGCCACTAAGTCGATCCCGGGGGCACGGTCCACTGAATATGGAAATCGATTCCGAAGAAGCAAATCCTTAAAGAGGATGGGTTCTTGTTTCAATCTATCCCGATCGAACGATAACGTCTTGTATTTCTTAGCCGTGCTCCCCGAATAGGGGGAACGGGGGTACCACAATAAGCAAGACATGCAATCGTTCATGTTCCAGGGTGTGCGCAATGTGTCTCGTGTGACTCGAGGGTTAGATGCATAGCTAGACACACATGCACGATCTTAGAGACAGTCATCTATCCAAGCCAACACACTGACTTAGCTATATGCAGGGCGGTCCCCGAGTATCTCAGGATCGGCAGCTGGTTGTACAGCATACCAATGACTCATTCATCTGATGCTAATGGCAGCTGTGACTCATGGTTGCTTTTTACTATTATGGTAGCAGCTGTGACATATGCAGTTCAACTCTCCACTAAAAGCCATTGTCCGATCGATGCGAATGCATGGAACACTATCAAATAAACTCTAGTATGCAGATGAGACGAACCATCAGTAAATAATCTTTGTTGTGGGGCAATCCGACTTATCACTTGAACATGTTCATGCACAGTATGGTTCTCTCGAAGCATAGACGATAGTGAACATGTTCATGCACTCTAGGCAAGCATTTCAGGATTCTCGTTTAGCAGACTTATCGTTTCAAAGAAGCTAGGTAAGTTCGTTCATTAACATGCAAGGCAGGTTCTATTATTCTCTTATAAAAATATTGCAAGAAAAAACTCATGTTATTATTAAGGCGTACAAGAATTAGAGAACGAAGTTCTGCCCACTCACCTGATATATAATACCGACGCAGAACGGGGCATTACAGTCTACATGGCCGCATAGTCGTTTGTCTTCCCCAACAGCAGGTTCAGTCATGGCAGACAGCTCCTAAAAATTAAAATAATATTTTTTCATAAATTTTTTATTTTAACTCCGAATCAAGTGGACCAAAAGTAAAAATGCTCGAAATGAAGTGCTACATCCTCCCCAAGAACTATTTTTTGAAAATACCATGTTTTAGTAGATCAAAACCACCAAAAATCAAGGAACCCATAAATAATCCTAAACTTTAAATGCAGATCTACTAAAATCCACCCATTATAACCAAAATCTCCAAGTACTAAAAGTGTTTAGAATTATCATGAGCACATAATAGAGTAATAAAATGTTAGAAAAGAGCAATAATCAAAAATCAAGAGATTTCTCTATGTAGTGCAAGATGTACTTGCCTAGAAATGAAAGAAAGAGGGGAAAATAAAGGATGAGGGAAGAGAGAGAAATAAGTTAGCTTATATAGCTAGGGTTTGAGATTTAGACCATGGGTTCAGCTCATGAGCAAACCAACAATTAAACCATGGGTCTAATTGAACCAAATAATGGGTCTAGTCTCTATGACATGCAACCTAATTAATATGTAAGCAATAAATAATATAAGTAGAGAAACTAATATGTTCCAAATATGTATATCGGGAACGGGGAGTGACATCTTTACCCACCTTAAAAAATATTGTCCTCGGAAATTAAACCTAAGGCTAGCTAGAGAAATCAGAATAAGCACTACGCTAACTACAAGCTCATACAATCAAATTCAAGCATATAATAAAGAAAAATAGTGTCACATAGCATGAATAAATGAATCACGAGATTTGAAGGCATAATAACGAATATACCTTCTGCCTTCGCTATGCGAGGTGCACGCTGTATTTCATATATCTCAATTGCGTAGGTATGTTCCGGATTCGAGTCATATCCTCGACAATTCCGAGCTAGTCGTTGGTACCGACTTGTCTTACGAAAAGCAACCCGTATCCATTTTGGACCGAAGGAAGAAGGTGCTCAAGAATTGGACTATTCATCTTTTCTGAGTTGCTTGGGGTCACCACCCTTTGGTAGAGTCGACGTGAGAGCTCGAGGACGATATCCGGTCTCGGTATAATTTTTTGTTCACGTATCCATGGACGTCCCAGTAAAATGTTGTAGGATACGTCAGAATCAATCATATAGCATGTGACCTTAGTGCGTAGATCGCCTATCTGAATTTTTAGGCGTATCTTTTCCAGTGGTTTACTTCTTCCGGCATTAAAGCCTAAAATAGTAGTGCTAGTAGCAGACATGCTGTGCATTGGTATCTTCAGTCCTCTCAATAGGCTTTTAGGAATAATGCTGAGTAAAAAGCCAGGGTCGATGTGAATCCAGTTCACCTTAATAGATCTGATATTACTAGTATAATACAGAGGCATGTCATATTGATTATCTTTGAGTAGCATGTCATCTTGTGTGAATGCGACGTTAGGAATCTTCTCGATCACGCTGTGGCATTGAGGACACGCGAATGGCTCTTCATCAGGAGTCTTGAGTTGAGCTAAGCATGAGTCTGCATATATCAGGGCTTCGTTCAAAGCTTCACGAGTCTCCTTCGACAAATGGAGTAACTAGAATATGGAAAGTCGGGCTGGAGTATTAGCCAGTTGTGCCAATATGTCAAAATTGTAAGGCTTTTCAAGTCCTTGAGGTATATTCTTCTTCAGGGATTTTTTGAAGTGTACTTCCCTTTGCTTCCCTTTCTCTGCCGTAGTAGGCTTCGAAGGACCAGGTTCGGGTATGACCGGAGCAACATGAGTTGGCAAAGTAGGAAGAGTGTTAGGAACATCTTTCGGGATAGATTCATAAGTTTTATGGTAATCTTTGCCAGAACTGGTACCAATCATGGCTTCTTCTTTGGGCATCGGAGAAAGAAGTACCATGTTATAGAACTTGAGTTTCTTTTTATAATGCATCTTCTTGGAGCAATCTGTTTCGTCGTAGCCCAATCCATTACGGGATTTATTGGACTGTCCTTGAAGTTGTAGAGGAATACGTTGTCCCTTTCCAAAGTTCAAACCTTCAGCTTTCTGGAAATAACACCCTATGTTTTGCATCAAGCGTACAGATTGTTGGCTGTGACGATGAAATTGGGGGCGATCCTCCTCAAGCTCCTGAGTTTAGGCCGATGCTCTAATAGTTGCCAAAGGAGGAGAATTTTTTTGTGTAGGAACATATTCATAAGCACTAAAGATTTGTTGTGCCCTATATAGCGAAACACTGTCAATCATGGACCATTGCCAGTGCGTCAAGCTAAGCTTGCGAGTAGAGCTTGGTGGAGCAATGTTCAAATTTTTGAAATCTGATTTTGAGAGATATATCTTCTTGATGTTGGTCTTGATCTCTGTTTGAATGATGATCCGAAGAGATCATATTGCATGATTTATTTCTTATCCTTCTTGGATTTTAAATTAGAAGATACTGCTCCCTGGTCCCAATCCGGTAGTAGGTCAGGATGAATCCACATAATCTTGCCATGATCTATGGTAAGAGGCTCCAATTCTTCTGTTTGACTTCGAGGAGGCAGAAGATTTACCACTTCCATTGTAGCTCGAGGAATTGGGACAACGCCATTTGGGACTTCTTGTGCTAGAAAGTTGTCGAATTGAAGAGACACCATATTGGCAGTGATTGTCTTCTCTTTGTTATGAAGGGTGATAGCTTTATCATTTATCAATTATTGTATCTTCCTTTTCAAGATATAACAAGCTTTGATAGGGTGATGTATATATCAGAGATATATGCAGTACTTTAGGTCGTCTATTTTACTAGCTTTATTTGGTCGCTTGATATCAGACAACTGCAACTTGTTACTTTTTATCAAACATTCAAAAATATTGTGAATATCGCTCTCGTCAAAGCAATATTCTTTCTTAGGTCTAGAAGACTCTAAAGGACTTTGTGTTGGAGGAGATATGGGTCGCTTTAACATGTTTATTGCCAAGGCCTCATTTTCTTTGCTGTTGCGATTATTTACACTATTGTTGGAGTTTGAGGGGCGCTTCCCTTCTGTATTGGTTATTTGTAACCCCAAATTATGTACCATCTTTGGGTTACCTTCAGCAGATTTGGCCCCAAAGATGAACACCGTCTAGTCTTGAAATTGAGTTGGACATGTCCAGAGCCCTACTATAGGAAGTATGTTCTTTTTGCATGTATCAATGAATGTGGAGTCTGGAATACCAGGACGTAACATTAGAGTTGCTTGCCTGAAATGGTCCACGAATTCACGAGCAGATTCCTTCTCCTTCTATTTGATATCGATGAGCGAAGACATCGTCATATCAATGCCTCCCTCGCATAATCGTGAGAGAAAAAGATATTTCATGTCATCAAACGAGGATATGCAGTTATCAGGTAAACTGTAATTCTAATCGTAGGCTATGCCAGCCAAGCACCCTACAAAAAATCTGGTAAGGAGAGCATCTTCTTTCTGCATATGATCCATCATCATATTGAAGTAATTACTATATTAACTCAGTGATGTCATGCCTTCAAATAAGACTATTGATTGGGGTTTGTATTTAGGAGAGAATAAAATATTATTCCAATGAGGAGGATAAGGTTATTTTACCCCCAGCTTACGAAATTGGTCTTTGTTCTCTAAAACATCGACCTGTGCACGCAACCCTCGGATAGCTTCAAGAGGATCTTCTGGTCGGAGTGGTGTGGCTGACTGATAAGATCCTAGTTGAACAAGTATTACCACCAGTGGAGGTCCACCCCCAATATTGAGAGGATTAAGAGTTGGCGCTGCTGACTCTTGGTTTATGACTGTTTTGGAATTTGTATTATCCTGCAGAAGTATTATTCTAGGAATAGGTTATGCATGTATGAATGAAGCCACTTGGACAGGTACTGGTGTAGCAGATTGTTGGGTTGTCATCATTTGATGTATATTTTGTATCATAGTGTGCATGTCCCTGAGAGCGGCCTCTAATGAGTTGAGACATTGTTCAGTGGCTTCTGATGGAGAAGAGTCTGGTTCACCATCGACGACATAAATGTTAACATCCCTATGTATGACAGAGGGATTAATAGAAAGAACCGTGCAGTTGGAATCTACACTGTCAGTTTCAGAATCGGGGAGAATGCTAACCCCAGCCTCGGATTCTAAATAATGGGGATTCTCGTGAAGAACGATCTTCCGTCTTCGACAACGAGTATTTTGGTATACTCCTTCAAAGGGGTCGATGAGTTGGTCAAATCTCCTCTGGCTAGGGGTTCTTGAAGAACTTCGTTTTTATTGTCTCCTGCCACGGAAAAGATGCGAAGCTATGTATGCTAAAGCAAAAAAGCGGTTCATCATCATACTCCTGGTTGTCAACTTGCTTTGTATCCCAAGATTTAGGACAATCGGTCAAACACAAACTGTTTTGCTGATGCACAACAATATTCGATTACAACTCTATGATAATTACAACGATGTTCATTGAAAAATACCGTTGTAACGTCAAAAGGATCTATCTTTACGCTTTTGTAGAATAAGCTCACGTAAATCGAAAGAAAGAATAGAAGAAGTGGAAGAGGGCAGAATCTGCTTCTTTACATGAGATATATTGAATCTTCTATGCACATTTTTGGTCCCTTGTGTATAGAGTGATGTGTTGGCTTGATTAGGAAGAGATTTGTCACCTCTCGATCTTGTCCTTCACGGATGAGAGAAAATTGTCTCTAGGAGTCCTCTTATGTGCACACGCACAATAAGCATGTTGTGAAGAGGTTGGTCCTACTTGGCACACCTTTAACGGTATAGGAAGAGTTAGCACAGTTTGACCACGTATCTTTGATTTTGTACGAAGATATTGATGTGGCGCAATAATAATAGGCTTCTGACGAGTGGCGCATAAATTTCCCTCCGCTGTGCGCGTAATCATGATGTCAGAAGAATAATTCTCCCTGACTAACACCTCATTTGTGCTATTGTAGTCTTTCTCTTTAAAGAGTGCGCCTGTAGAGAGATTAGTTTGGACAGTGGTGCCATGACTTGCTTGTCCCGCATATTACAACCAATGTGTGGGCTCAGAAGCTTGGGTGTGGATCACCCTTTGCTTAAAATTATGCGAATTGCGCGATTTGTATCTATTATTTAATGCAAGGGAATCAGAAGCTTGGGTGCGGATCACTTTTTGCTTAACATTGTGAGAGTGGCGCAAATTTTATCCCTTGTTTAACACAAGGGACTCAGAATCTTGGTTGTGGATCACCCTTTGCTTGAAATTGCACAAATTGTATCCCTTATTTAATGCAAGATAATTGTCCACCAAGTCATTGATCTGAACAGAATTGACAGGGGAACCGTCGTCAATCAGAATGCAACTTCGGGATATGCATGACGAGGCTTGGGCACCAATACTTTACGTGTTTTCCTTGACTTGAGTGCGGACGAGGGGTGGGCACTACCCTAGAATGGAGTATTTTATCGTATGCTTGTTGGTCGAACTTCACGACCAATATCTTCTGCATCGAACCGACCGAAGCAGCGTTGAGTTGAGCTATCACCTTATCGTCAAAGGAAAAAGTGATCCCCAACAGAGTCATCATCTTTATTTTTGAAGAAAAGTTTATACGAAACTTTTATGTTGAAACGAAAGAAAAGTACAAGAGATCCTAAACAGGAATCTAAGTACAGTTGATTATGGGAAAGTATAGCTATAGAGATCTAATCTGCGGACGATCACTTTACTCATTGGACCACTCGACGACGAAGAAATACAGAGAACTGGAATAAATGTAGATAATGATGTGAACAACTTGAAGAGTTGGGCAATAAGAAAGCTTTGGCACAACGACACGAGAAGCTTCTATCTCTCTCTTTCTGTTCTTGAACTTCAAAGACTTGAGAATTCCAGCACTTTTCTCTGTCTCTCTCCTCTGTCTCTGTCTATCCCTCTGTCAATGGTTGTACAGAGCCTGTATTTATAGAGTTTAGGAACAGTTATGAGAGTGTACGTGCACCTTGAACAGTCAACACTATTTTACCATTGTGCGCGCTGGTGGACAAGCACCCTATGTTGTGAATGAGTGGGTGCACAACTTACTCCTGCTTGACACGTAGCTTCCTATACGAGAAAAGCATAGGTCGTGGGGGACAGTTATTTGTACACCTTTCACGAGAAGTACGACATATAAGACACGCACTCATAACTGCTCATTGTTAGTTAGGATAGTATGCGCACTTTAGAAGTGATTGGCACTGCGGCGCACTCTTGGAGTGATTGGCACAGCGGCACACTTTTGAAGAGATTGGCACTGCAACGCACTTTTGATGAGATTAGCATTGGGATACACTTTTGAAGAGATTGGCACTGCGGTGCACTTTTGAAGAGATTGGCACTGTGGTGCACTTTTGGTGAAATTGGCACTGCGACACACTTTTGGTAAAATTTGGCAAAGCGGCGCACTTTGGATGAAATTGTCAATACGTCGCACTTTTGAAGAGATTGGCACAACGACGCACTTTTGGTAAAATTTGGCAAAGCGGCACACTTTTGGATGAAATTGGCAAAGTTGTGCACTTTGGATGAAGTTGGCTTGTTCTGGTAAATTAATGACAACCTGGGTCTGCGTGCCGCAACTTAGCTGTAATGATGACTTCTGACCCTTCGATTTCTGCATCTGTCAGCTGTCAGTCTGCTGCATTAAATGCTGAGAGAGGAAGATCGTTTGTGCGCCAACTTTCATAACACTAAGAAAGTGCGTCATCTGCTGAAAGTGTACCAAAGTATCGAACACTAAGAAAGTGCGCGTCTTTCTTCTGAAATAAGTAAAAAGTTTGCCAAATAGATATAAAGTATGCCATTCTTTCACTATTGAATTTATTTGTAGAAAATTATGCCATCTCTTTAATGTGCACTTTTTACGCTTCTACAAAGATGCGACAGGGATGTTACCTGCCACCACGTTGTTCGATACCAATACTACCTCCAGAGACAAAGTAAATGCTTACCCTTGGCCCTGTTGTGCTCCTTGTTGATGCCTCTCTTGGAAATGTTGTGGGGGCCTCTGCTGACCCTACTGTTGGTTTCTCTGTTGATGATACATCTGATCTTGTGTCGGATAAAGACATAGAGGTAATGGACACACCGCTATCGCTGGCCCTCTCTGTTGGACTGTCCCTGGTGCTGGCAGTGCCAGAAACTGCTTAACTGGCCCTACTAGCCTCTACATCAAAGGACAATTGGCTATCCAGTGATCTGGACTGCCACACTTCATACACAACCCATTGGCTTCCCTACACACATCTCTAGTGTGGCATCTCTTGCCGTAATAAGTATATCCTACCGGTGCTCCCTGGCGCTGCTGCTGTTTTTGTTGCCTCGACTGCCCAGCCGGTACCGTTATTGTTGAAATTGTCACCCTCCATGACGCAGAATCATGGATAAAAATGCCAGATGAAGGTGCTAACTTTCGGGGTACTACTCCTTCTCTTCCACTACTCTGGGCATGAGACCTCTTATGGCCTCCAGTCCTCGCTGAAAATCTCTTCATGGTAAGCTCATGCCATCTAGCCTCCATCAATACTTTTTTGTAAGTCTGGTAATCATGCCCTTCCACTAGTTAAAAAAATCTCTAGGTAAAGTCCTTGCTGGAACCTCATCACTCTATCTGACTTCGTAGCCACCATCGTTGGAGCAATTCTACTCAACCTGCAAAAATTTACTGCATACCCGTCCACGGTTCTACCGGCTTGCTTGAGACCGACAAACCTCTGCTGAAGCTCATACTGCACTACTATCCTAAAATATTTAGCCCTGAACTGGGTCTTGAAACTGTCTTAAGGAATAGGACACCTCATACTAGCCTCTACAAATGCCACAAATTACGAGCAAGTCCTGAAGCTGCAACCGGACCTGGTCAACTTGTTGCTCATCCGGAACCTTTGTCACTGCCAAGATAGCCTTAATGTCTTGCAGCCACGTATATACCATGATGGCGTCCTTCGTGCCATCAAAGTGTTAAGTCGACAAAATCTGACTGACGGTCCTGAATCTGTCCTTTCGCCTCTCTCTAGAGCCGTCTGCAACCCTTAATTCAGTAAGGCATTCTGTTCCTGTTGCTAAAATATCTGGTGTTGTTGTGCAGCCATCATTCCTCTGATAATCTCTAGAAATGCTGGGGTATCTAGTGCCGCAGGCACTACTGGTGGTACTGTAAGCTCAGGGGCATGTTGCTCAACACGCTATGTTGCCGGATCGACTGTCTCGCAAAGGGCCTCCAATTTTTGGGGGACTCAAAAAATTATATATATATATATATATATATATATATATATATATATATATATATATATATATATATATATATATATATATATATATATATATATATATATATATATATTATGGTTAGTTTTATAATTTAAGTCATTCAATTTCTTCTTCAATCCCTAGACTCTACGATCCGCACAATACCTCCAATTATTCAATCCATATTCCCTACTGACTAAGACGCATATTTATAATCATACAAAAATTTTAGGGTTTATAAAAGATCTTGCTCTGACCGGTGTGATATCTATAATCTCTAAGCGATTCAATTGTTAGATGAAGTTTTTTTCTACAATAAAGATCTAACGTAAGTTTTATTTTCTACAATAATGATCAGATTTCTTTTATTTATTTAATTTAGAAATTTGGATGTGGAGGCCTAGTCTTTATTTAAAAATTATTGATGTACACAGGCCTAGTTTTTATTTATACAATTTAATGGTCAGTATGTCTTCTATCTAAAACATCTTTATTATACAATGTAATAGGCTTGAATTAGATAATTTGAGCTCTAGTTATTTTTTTAGTAACTATATATAGATTCAGTTATAATATACAATCAAGAAATATCCAGATATTTTGATAAAGACAGAGATAATACCTTTAAAAAATACGAATAAATAAATTTAGGTCCATATTTTGAGATTATCACATGGCCTTCAATTATTCAGGACCGGCCCTGATAGTTCCAATACGACTCTTCCAACGTGTTTGCGATAATGATTTAATAGTTAAAGAAGATATATGATCTAATAAATTTTCAATCTCTTTCTTTAGTAAGAAAATAATGAATATATGTGTTGTATCACTCCTTAAAATGACATAGCTTTTTGGAGAATAATTCGCCATATCATATATGATAAAATTAAGACTATGGTATCAAGTTTATAAAATTCTCTAGGGTTTATCTCTAATACTCTTTTTTATACTCCTTGTTGTTTACCCTTCATGTTCTATCCATTATCATATCTTTGTTTTTTAAGCTTAAGGCTTTCTATTACATTTCCAAGTTCAGTAAAAAAAATCATTTTCTTGATGTATCACCTACTTTGATAAATTCTATAAAATACTCTTCTACTTTTATTGGACTTATTGAAACAATTACACAATATAATATTATAGTCATTTGTTCTTGATGACTCATGTCTGATGTGCAGTCAAGTATAACTGAGAAATACTCTACATCTTTAATTCTTACAATGATGATACATTTTACTTCAGATGATAACAATTATATAAATTCAGATTGTATTTGTCCCCGAGATAATGATTAATGATTTCACCATGTTTGATACGACGCACATGTTCTTACATTATTGAATAAAATCCACAATTCTTTCTTTAAAATCCAATATATATATATATATATATATATATATATATATATATATATATATATATATATATATATATAATCTTTTTATAGAAATTTTGTTGTACCGAAATTTTTTTTAAATAAATTACCAAAAAAGAAACTATTTTAAAAAAAATTAAATAACGAAAACTTTCGCCATCTGGGATGGAAAAAAGCAACAAATTCTATTTTAAAATCAGGTTGGCATATTTTTGCCAATCGAGTTGGCAAAAATTGAGCAACTACGAGTTGCTGACGTGGCGTTTAGGATGTCCAACTACGGGTAGCTGACGTGGCGTTTAGGATGTCATATTTTTTCCAACTGAGTTGGCAAAAATTGGCCAACTCCGGTTCGGTTGGGTGCGGTTCAGTTGGGTGGTTGGATGGTTTAATAATGTATGTGAGAGAGAGAGAGATTTAATATGGTTTGACCGTGGTTTAAGAGGATGGTTGGTTTAATAGGGTGGGTGAGAGGGAGGTTTAATGTTTGTTGGTGTGTGGGTTGTATAAGGAGTGAGGAGGAAGTAGTGAACCCACAGAAGAAGAGTAGTATCGTATTGGAGTGGAGTGGAGGGGGAAGTAGAGAAGCAGTAGCAGAATCAAATTTGTAGATGCAAGAAGAGAAGGAGAACAATAAGAGAGGTTTGTTTTGTAATATTTTAATTTTAATTTTTTTACGTAATTTTTTTGGTTTTGTTAAGTGGAATCTAATTCTAATCATATCCATAATTATAATTATAATCCTCATCCTAGTAGCCATAATCATTTAGTATAAAGTATATTGTTAGTCATTCTTATAATGGTTAGAATGTTATTATAATTGTTAGCATGATGAAGCCAGAAGAAATATTTTTACAAAAATCGAATAATATAGTGTTAGTGTTAATATTTAGCATGTTAATCAGTTTTCTAAATAGTTGTACTTAATCATTTTGGTTTTGATAGTTAATATTCTTAATTAATTTTAGTATGATGGAAGAAAAACCATTCGTTATAATTTTAATTTTAGTTATAAACTAATACTAACCATAACCATAACACTAACTATGTAGTAACACTAAGACTAACTACGTAGTAATACTAACTACTAACACTAACATTAACTACTTAGGATTAGCAAAATAGTTATGATTATACCCTAATCATAACTATTTTGCTAATTCTAAGTAGTTAATGTTAGTGTTAGTAGTTAGTGTTACAACATAGTTAGTCTTAGTGTTACTACATAGTTAGTGTTATGGTTATGGTTAAATAAGTAGGATTAAGGGTTAGGAAAATGGCTATAGTTATAGTATACTATAATACTAACCATTTTAACCGTAACCCTAAACCTAATCATTTTTCTTAACCCAATTTCTAACAGTAAAACTAACTATGTTAACCTAACTCTAACCCTAACCATAACCATTTTTCTAATCCTAATATCATTACTAACACTAAATATTTTAACCATAATCCTAATTTTAGCTAAACAAAAAAATTATGGAAAATTAACCTTAACCATAACCTTAACCCTACCATTTTTCTAATCATAACCCTAATCAAAATATTAATACTAACCATTTTAACCATAACCCCAAACATTTTTCTAACCCTAATACCATTACTAATACTAACTATTTTAACCATAACCCTAACTTTAGCAAAAATCTTAACCCTAATCTTAATGTTTGTCGAATCTAAATCCTAACTAACATTTTAAAGTTGGATACCCAAAACGATGGACGTATTCCGGAAGGGCCTACCAGTGATTATCTAGCAGCGTGAGTCACACATTTCTAGTTTAATATTTTCTGGACAGGTATATTAAAATTTAATTATTTTAGTCAATATAATTTATTTATTTTTACATGTCTAATAATAACATCGTTTATATATCTCATATATAGCAATATGATTGTCCTGAAACTATACGAGCATGAGAGCATGTCTCATGGCATTATGAGGACCGCGGTGGGTACTGGATGTTGACTGAAGAACAATATGCATTGGTGAACGTATTTGGTTTTGAGTATATTGATCAGATACATTTTCTACGTCACGATAGAGACTTGATCTTCAGTTTAATTAAGCGGTGGTGGCCCGAAAGAAATACCTTTCAGTTACCATTCGTAGAAATGACCATTTTGCTAGTAGATGTGGCAAATATCTTAGGATTACCTATTACGGGTGAACCTATAATATTTGATGATGATGAGTCATTTTGCGGCAAAATTGTAATTAGGAAGTGCTTAGGCGTAGAGCCACCTAACATATATGGTAAAAATTTTAGGATATTTTCATGGCTCCGTCACAACTTTATGCACCTAGATCGTATTGGTGAGGAAGAAATCTTAGTGGATGAGAATCGAGTAAGTATAACATTTAATGTTATTATTTATGTAATATATATTTTTATTTAGTTTAATTGATATCATTTTTTATTATCTGTTCAGATTACTTCTTGCACTAGGGCCTACTTACTAGGTCTAATCAACAGAATTTTGTTTCCAAACTCAGGAGCTAGGACAAATTTATATTTTTTACCTTTTCTGCAAAATCTGGCAGAACATACCTGTCATGCATGGGGAGCATCTGTGTTAGCATATCTGTACAACTCCATGCCAACTTTTGTGCATTTTACTTCAGTGGATTAAAGAAAAAAAAATTTAAGTGGATGTATGAAATTAATACAGGTATAAAATTTTCATATAATTTTATTTACTAAATAAATATGTACACTTATATGATATAATTTTTCTAGGTTTAGTCCTACGAGCACTTCTATATCGGTAGGCTAGTCTCCCGTATTGATACCGATGTTGGTGTCTTCCCATCAGCTTTACACTGGATGACGACTGCAGCAGATCCAGCTCGATGTGCTCACAAGGATATTACAGTATATCGGGGCCAATTCGATTCACTAAGGTTTTACGAGGCAAATTTTTTGTTATTTCATATAGTCAACATATTTATTATCTTATAATTATTTGACATGAAATAAGAATTTTTATTATTATTTCATACAGTCAATATGTTTATTATCTTATAATTTTTTTGACATGAAATAGACAATTTTTTACCATACCAGTTTGGGCAGAATCCTCTTGAGATACAAACAATAGCCTATGGATTGAGTCTACATAATTTTTTTTATAATATTCCACGATCACATCATGTATCAATCAGCTGATCGTGTTATGTGACAATTCTGGATGAAACAATACATTCCTAATAAGCCACCATATTTCAATCGTGGTAGAGGCAATGCAACTGTCAGAGCACGCAGATTGATTCATGGGTGAAATTCTATATTTGAGATATATAAGGTGGCACTTTTGTCTCAAATGATGTCCTATATTCAAGATGGAAAGTTATTTCAAAAGTTTTACAAATTTTACTTTAAAAATTATAAGAAATCATATACTTATAATTTATAATGGTGCAGCCTATGGTGATAATACATATAGATCTTTGTGGAGAGCTCCTCTTATCAGCAACCGAGCCTACCAATATGAGGAGTTTCGATTCCAACGTCGAACCATAGATGATCATAGTCTCCGTAGATATTATGATTATGTAGAAGGGCTGATATGTTTTTTTTATATAAAAATGTCTGTCTCCGTAGTACTTATTTATGTCCTCGATTTAATTCTACTTAATATTTCATCTTCCAAATTTAAATATCGTATACCAAAATCATCTAGTGAGCGACCCGTTGCGTACAGCGGTTGGCAAATTTTTGGCTGCTATGCAACTAGGCTCGATTCCTTCGAGCCCTCCATTACGTATTCCAATAGATTATCCTCATGGTCTTGTTGGACAACGACAAGCACGCCCCTAGGAAGTATACCTCTGTTTGGTATCAGGATGATAGTCTGGCACTGCAAGATGATGTCCCTCATCACCAGGTTGGCGAGTGTCACGCCCCGATTTCGCCCAAGCGATAATCGTCCCCTGGGAGTGATGTCGTGCACGCGTAGGGCGCGCATGCACAAGGCCTAGGCATAATGATGATCTTTAGAACATATGCAACAGAGTACGCAAATAATATAACACACATTGAGGCATAGAAAAGTTTTCTTTTTATTGATAATAAACATCTGTTTACAGACTCTTGACCCAAAACGATAAGGATGCCACACAGGCTTACAACTTGGATACAAAATGAGATAGTCGTTCCATATATTACATCCTTTACTAGAATTCAAAACACAAAACACCTTGGGTGCGAGTTAGCACCATCGTCTTGTGGCTGCCAAAAGTTAGCGAGCTCCTTTCTTCTTATGTACTGGAGCTACCAAAAGTCACGTCACGAAAGCATCTTGATTCAGGAAGGGGGTTGGAGAAAGATTCAGCTCCTGGCCGCGTCGCTTTGGCTCGGGGAACCTGCTGCAACGAGGGTCAGTACTTCTAAAAGTACCGGTGAGGGCGAGCTAACCCAACTTAACCAAAATCTACAACGAGTTCATATGAGCATGTAACATTTATTTTCATGTGATCTATTTACCTTGGCTTAGATAAATTCTTCGCATAAGATAGAGTAAAATAACATAACCAAATGTACCACCGCTCGGTGACTTTACCTGTACCGTCTGAGCCACCTGTACAAAACTTACCATGACCTTCCCTGCCATGAAGACAAAGTTAGTCTGCACAGTTTAAATATACATTCAATCACTTGGTTGGACTTGGGATGGGTCGGCTTCCATTCCGCCTTGGGTAGCTAGCCCTTAGCGGACGCACGGACCCATCCAATACTAGGACTACACTAGCAAATTATTCTACCCGGGGCGAAGCGGTCCCAGTGCCCCGGCGACCGTTCGTAGAACGATATCCCTTGTATACAAGTTGTCCAAGACCATACCACCACAACCAACTAAGTTATCACATGAAACACATATCCAAGCAAATACAAGCAAGTGAACATTGTGTATTTTTCATAGTCTATGCTACTTGTGTACGGATCACATTTTCCTTCCCATTTGTACCATACCATGAACAGTTATAGATAATGAATCTAACTACAACTTAACACAGAAATGGTTATGATATATGACGGACATGCACGTTATAGTGTGATCGTTCAGAATAAATTCCATTTGACAAGCATTATTAGTGTTTCAAGCCTACTTCTTTTCTATTTGACTCAGTCGCATGTGTTTTAATATCGTTTGATCGGGATGAACAATGAGTCAATCTATTTAGAATGCAGACTTGGAAGAAGGGAGCTAATCGAAATAAAGCCACTCACAAGTTAGTGAAGTAGGAGAGAAGAGGAAGAGCTTTAAGACTCCGCACGAGCGTCGTCTACCCGATCACCTGCACACACCAACAGATGATCAATATCCCCTGCTTCGGTCTCCGAGGTTCGATATAAAATTGTGAGATCCTAAGAACGAAAGCAATGAAATCCATTGAAACCGTTCAAGAAAATGCAAGTCATAAAACCAACAAGAAAGCAACCAAGCGGCACGAAAACGGGCAAGAAACCAACGCAACGGAAAGGCCCCTCCCGACTCTGCCGCCGAGTCCTTCCTTGAGGCACGATCCGTTGAATATGGGACCTGATTCCGAAGAAACCAATCCATAACGAGGAAAGGATCTTGATTCAATCTGTCCCGTTCGGACGATCTTAAGTGTTTCTTGGCCGCGCTCCCCGAATAGGGGGAACAGGGCATTACATCAAAACCATCCAAAAGAAAGTTTCGTCCCGAAACTTAGGAATAGAACCTACCCCTAAGGAATAATGAAGGAAACCTTTTCCTCATATCAGATTCGATTTCCCACGTCGATTCTTCGACCGCGTGGTTCCGCCACAGAACGCGCACTAACGATACTGCCCGATTCCGTAACTGCTTTTCCTTATGTTCCAATATCTGTACGGGTTCTTCGGCGTACGACAAGTCCACCTGCAGATCTAACTGACCCAAATCTACCACATGGTTCGGGTCGTGCACATATTTTCTTAGCTGAGACACATGAAAAATATTGTGCACATCTGATAGGGCTGACGGCAATACAATTTGATAAGCAACTGAAGTGACTCGTTTGAGAATTTCGAACGGGCCAACAAATCTCTGACTCAACTTTCCTTTTATCCCGAATCTTGTAACGCCACGCATAGGCGAGACTTTTAAGAACACATGGTCCCCTTCTTGGAATTCAAGGGGGCGGCGATGAACATCGGCATAGCTCTTTTGCCGACTTTGTGCTACTTTTAACCGTTCTCGAATCAGCCAAACCTTTTGTACTGTTTGTTCAACCAATTCTGGTCCAAGGATTTGCCTTTCCCCAACTTCATCCCAGCAGATCGGTGACCTACACTTCCGCCCATACAGCGCCTCATACGGAGCCATCTGGATAACTGTTGTTGTAAGCAAATTCGGCTAGCGGCAGGTTGACGTCCCAACTTGACTTGGAATCGATTACGCAGAGGCGCAACATATCTTCTAGTACCTGATTCACCCGTTTTGTCTGGCCATCGGTTTGAGGATGGTAGGCTGAGCTGAATTTCAACTTGGTCCCCATCGACGACTGAAGGCTTTCCCAGAAACGTGAGACGAACCGTCCGTCCCGATCTGATACTATGGAAACTGGCACTCCGTGCAGCCGAACTATCTCGTCAAGGTAGGTCTGAGCGAGACGATCGGCACCCCAAGTACTTTTAATGGCAATAAAGTGTGCAGACTTGGTTAACCGGTCGACTATGACCCAGATTGCGTCGTTCCCCCGTTGCGTTCTTGGCAGACCAACAATAAAGTCCATGCTGATGTGCTCCCACTTCCATTCCGGGATAGCAAGATTTTGCATTTTTTCGCCCGGCCTCTGATGCTCTGCTTTCACCCTCTGACAGGTTATGCATTGCGACACAAAGAGTGCTACATCTTTCTTCATGTCGTGCCACCAGAAGACAGTACGAAGGTTCTTATACATTTTCGTGCTCCCGAGATGGATCGCATAGGCTGCATAATGTGCTTCCGTGAGGATTTCCTTTCTGAGTTCAGAATTATTGGGGACGCATAGCCTTCCCTTCACTCGCAACACCCCATTCTCATCTACTGCAAAGTCTTTCGCCTTCCCCGCTTGGACCTTCTCTCGCATTTTCTGGAGGAATGGATCGTCTCTTTGAGTAGATGTGACTCTCTCTATCAGATTGGGTACAAATCACATCTGAGCAACCCGCGCGCCACGATAACAAATTCTGAGTTTGATGCCCATTTCTTCTAACTCCCTTTGTAACCTGCGATCGACGGACATAGATCCCGCAAAGACCCGACTCAATGCATCTGCTACCATATTTCCCTTACTAGGTGTGTAGTCTATCGTCAAGTCGTAATCCTTTATCAATTATAGCCAGCACCGCTGTCGGAGGTTCAGATCTGCTTGGGTGAACAAGTACTTTAAACTTTTGTGGTCGGTATAGATTCGGCAAGGCACCCCATAAAGGTAGTGTCGCCACAATTTTAACCCGAACACAATTGCTGCCAGTTCCAGATCATGCGTGGGATAATTCTTCTCGTGCTTTCTCAGCTGTCTGGATGCATAGGCTATTACTCTGTCTCGCTGCATAAGTACACACCCTAAGCCCTGCCCTGAAGCGTCACTGAAGATTTGGAATATCGAAGTCTCGTCCGGCAGTGCAAGTAATGGGGCAGAAGTGAGACGCTGCTTTAACTCAGCAAACGATGCTTCGCAGTCGGCGGACCACTCAAACGCGACTCCCTTCTGAGTGAGGCGAGTCAGAGGTGAGGCAAGCTTGGAAAAATCCTTTATGAACCGTCTGTAGTATCCCGCTAACTCGAGAAAGCTTCGAATTTTACTAACGGATGCAGGTCGTTTCCACTCGACAATGGCCTCTACCTTCTTTGGGTCGACTGAAATGCCTCCCGCATAAATGATATGCCCTAGGAACGATACACTGCTTAGCCAAAATTCGCACTTACTCAGCTTCGCATACAACTTGTTGTCTCGAAGGGTTTGTAGCACGGTCCGCAAGTGCTCTGCATGCTCTGCCACATTCTTCGAGTACACCAAGATATCATCAATGAACACTACTACAAATCGATCGAGGTACGGCCGAAATACTTGGTTCATCAAACCCATAAAGGCGGCTGGAGCATTGGTCAAACCGAACGGCATCACCAAAAACTCATAGTGGCCGTAGCGAGTGCGAAAGGCTGACTTCGGCACGTCGTCCGGCTTAATTTTGAGCTGATGGTAACCCGAACGGAGATCTATTTTCGAGAACACTGTGGCAGCTTGTAACTGATCAAAAAGATCGTCTATCCTGGGGAGAGAATATTTGTTCCGAACAGTAGCTTTGTTTAATTCTTGATAGTCGATGCAGAGTCGCATCGAACCATCCTTCTTCTTAACGAACAGTACCGGTGCCCCCCACGGAGACACGCTAGGCCGGATGTACCCACGATCAAGCAATTCTTGTAGCTGAATTTTCAACTCTTTTAGTTCTCCCGGAGCCATTCGATACGGAGGTTTGGAAATGGGTTGGGTTCCTAAAAATGTGTTAATGGTGAACTCTGTCTCTCGATCGGGCGGCATACCAGGCAACTCGTCGGGGAACACATCAGGAAAATCCGCCACAACGGGAATGGACTCAACATTTGCGCAATCTAGCCGAGTGTCTCGAACGGAAGCCAACTACCCTACGCAGCTGGAGTGAATCATCCGTCGAGCAGACATCGCTGATATCACCATGCAGGCATTCGACGCTTCTGATTGTGGACTGCACGAATAGCAAAATTCGATCTCGCCAGGAAGACGAAATACGACTTTCTTCTTCGCACAATCGATAGTAGCAGAACAAGCGCCAAGCCAATCCATTCCCAGAATGATGTCGTAGTCTCCTATGTCTAGGACTATCGCATCAAGTGACAATTTCCTTCCTCCGATACAAATGTAGCTGTCACGACAAACTGAAACTGCAGACAAGCTCGTGCCAGACGGTGTACTGACGCTAAGCCTTAGGCCTAACGGGGTTTGGATGAATTTATGTTCTCTAGCAAAGTTTGTTGATACAAAACTATGTGTTGCACCAGAATTAAACAATACTCGAGCAGATACATCGTTAAAGAGTAATATACCTGACACCGTCGTGTTTGATGCGAGTGCCTCATCCTGAGTCAAAGCATAGACTCGGCTTTGAGCGTTATGCTGTGTCATCTGATTCGCTCGAGGTACTTGCCCCTAGTCCTGAGGCGCACAATTTTGTTGTTGTTGCTGGTTAGGTCCACCTGCCCGACAGTTCGCTGCCATATGCCCCTGACGACCGCACTTAAAGCATGATCCGTTGAATACTCGACAGTTTCGAGCGATGTGTCCGGCACGATTGCATCGGTGACAAACAAGCTCGCCACCCTTACCCTGATTTGCACCCCTGTTACTACCGTTGTTGGAGCGCTTAGACGCATTGTTACCCCCTGTATTGCTAGGACGGTTGTGATTGAGATTTTGCACAGCGACGGTGCGAACTGGTGGGTACTGCGATTCAAGGGAGAGTGCGTGGTTTAGGGACCCACGCATGGTGCGGTATTGAGAAACGACGACGTGGGCACGAATGGAAGGTCGCAGTCCTATCTCAAATCTTCGTGCACGTGTCTCTGCATTACAAATATGAGACTTAGCAAACTTAGCAAGTCTGTTGAATTCTGAAGCGTACTGCCGTACCGACATGTCTTCTTGCTGCAGATGGGTAAACTCGTCTTCCTTCTCGCGGCGAACGGCGGGTGGAAGATACTCCTCTTCGAAGGCCTAACGGAACACTGACCAGGAGATAATCGTTGTGCCACCTTCACTCAATAAAGCTTGTTTGTGCACGTCCCACCAATCATGGGCGTTTAAACGGAGCTAAAGTTGGGCACAAGCGACTCTCCTAGTTTCGTCCATACGGAGCACTTCAAAGTGGTCTTCTAACTCGACCAGCCAGTCCAACGCCACGGAAGGGTCTTCGGTCCCCTTAAAAGTAGTATGGCACATTTTCTTAAATTCTGATATTTGTAGGATGGACCCCTTATCATCTGAAAGTAAAGGTTTCGGAGAGCCCTGAGGTCCCGAAATGTCAGCTACAACTGGCGCTGCCACGGCTGCCGCGGATGCAGAATGATTGCTGTCGACTAGCGTCGTCACAATCATTTGTAAGGTATCCATTTGCTTCTGCTGCATCTCGGCCTGAGTCCGTTGTGCCAGAAATTGTGCTTCTATTCGAGAATCAAATTGACTCTGTCGTAGTTCGGCTTGTCTCTGTTGCGTTTCTATCATACGCATCATTCGTTCGAATGGATCAACAGAGGGCGCGACAGCCGGACTCCCTGAGCTGTCTGATGTACCAGAACTACTCCCTTGCACTTGCGCCACCATCTGCGCTTGTGCACCCGGCTCGAAGGCCGTTCCTTCAAAGAAAAGTAACTTATATCAGTCTCAAAGTATATTATGGACTCACTATATGGAACGTATCTCATTTTGCACCAAATGATTCCAAGAGTTTACTCGGACGGGACAGGGTCATCTTAGGAAAACTTTTTGACTTGAGATCAAAGGATCTGAAGCTATGCTCTGATACCACTATGTCACGCCCCGATTTCGCCCAATCGATAATCGTCCCCTGGGCGTGATACCGTGCACGCGTAGGGCGCGCGTGCACAAGGCCTAGGCATAATGATGATCTTTAGAACATATGCAACAGAGTACGCAAATAAGATAACACACATTGAGGCATAGAAAAGTTTTCTTTTTATTGATAATGAACATCTGTTTACAGACTCTTGACCCAAAACGATAAGGATGCCACACAGGCTTACAACTTGGATACAAAATGAGATAGTCGTTCCATATATTACATCCTTTACTAGAATTCAAAACACAAAACACCTTGGGTGCGAGTTAGCACCATCGTCTTGTGGCTGCCAAAAGTGAGAGCGAGCTCCTTTCTTCTTATGTACTGGAGCTACCAAAAGTCACGTCACGAAAGCGTCTTGATTCAGGAAGGGGGTTGGAGAAAGCTTCAGCTCCTCGCCGCGTCGCCTTGGCTCGGGGAACCTGCTACAACGAGGGTCAATACTTCGAAAAGTATCGGTGAGGGCGAGCTAACCCAACTTAACCAAAATCTACGACGAGTTTATATGAGCATGTAACATTTATTTTCATGTGATCTATTTACCTTGGCTTAGATAAATTCTTCGCATAAGATAGAGTAAAATAACATAACCAAATGTGCCACCGCTCGGTGACTTTACCTGTACCGTCTGAGCCACCTGTACAAAACTTACCATGACCTTCCCTGCCACGAAGACATAGTTAGTCTGCACAGTTTAAATATACATTCAATCACTTGGTTGGACTTGGGATGGGTCGGCTGCCATTCCGCCTCGGGTAGCTAGCCCTTAGCGGACGCACGGACCCATCCAATGCTAGGACTACACTAGCAAATTGTTCTACCCGGGGCGAAGCGGTCCTAGTGCCCCGGCGACCGTTCATAGAACGATATCCCTTGTATACAAGTTGTCCAAGACCATACCACCATAACCAACTAAGTTATCACATGAAACACATCTCCAAGCAAATACAAGCAAGTGAACATTGTGTATTTTCCATAGTCTATGCTACTTGTGTACGGATCACATTTTCCTTCCCATTTGCACCATACCATGAACAGTTATAGATAATGAATATAACTACAACTTAACACAGAAATGGTTATGATATATGACGGGCATGCACGTTATAGTGTGATCGTTCAGAATAAATTCTATTTAACAAGCATTATTAGTGTTTCAAGCCTACTTCTTTTCTATTTTGACTCAGTCGTATGTGTTTTAATATCGTTTGATCGGGATGAACAATAAGTCAATCTATTTAGAATGCAGACTTGGAAGAAGGGAGATAATCGAAATAAAGCCACTCACAAGTTAGTGAAGTAGGAGAGAAGAGGAAGAGCTTTAAGACTCCGCATGAGCGTCGTCTACCCGATCACCTGCACGCACCAACAGATGATCAATATCCCCTGCTTCGGTCTCCGAGGTTCGATATAAAATTGCGAGATCCTAAGAACGAAAGCAATGAAATCCATTGAAACCGTTCAAGAAAACGCAAGTCATAAAACCAACAAGAAAGCAACCAAGCGGCACAAAAACGGGCAAGAAACCAACGCAACGGAAAGGCCCCTCCCGACTCTGCCGCCGAGTCCTTCCTTGAGGCATGATCCGTTGAATATGGGACCTGATTCCGAAGAAACCAATCCATAACGAGGAAAGGATCTTGATTCAATCTGTCCCGTTCGGACGGTCTTAAGGGTTTCTTGGTCGCGCTCCCGAATAGGGGGAACAGGGCATTACAGCGAGGGCACTTCTTAGGCGCCGACCGGTGCAGGCACTTCTCAGCCGGCTGGCAAGGGCACTTCTCACTAGGATAGAACCTACATTTCTCAGGCGACGGCTGGTGCAGACACTACTCAGTGGGCTGACTTAGGCACTTCTCAGGCGACAGCTTGTGCAGGCACTACTCAGTAGGCTAGTGAGGGAAACTTCTTAGCCAGCTGGCGAAGGCACTTCTCTTTGGGTTGACTGGGGCACTTCTCAGGCGTCGGCCGGTGAGGGCACTACTTAGTGGGCCTACGAGGGAGATTCTCAATGGAATAGCCTATTCACCCTCAGAGTTACCAGCTATACACATATCTTGACAACTCCATCAGCACCGATGCCATCTCAAGTATAGGACAGTCAAGGAGGTGGTGATGATGCGGCCCCAGAGAATACACGAGAAAAGAGGGACTGGGTAGAGATTGATCGTCCGAACTATCGACAATTAGACAAGAGATGTCAATAAAATTGTTAAATTAATATAAACATTATTTGAATGTAACTTTCTTTTATTTCAATAAAATTACATATTGTTCTCATAAAATAAAACTATTTAAAAATCTATGACAATGTCTTCATTGTCTTGGTTGGTTTGTACATATCCTTCTATTGTGTCATAAACCATTGCAGTTACTACATCGAAGATCTCTTGAAGCTTGATCATTCGCTATGATCCAGTTCTTCTTTGGTCTTTCCGCCTTGTGTCGTACATCTGGTAATCCAATGTGACCTCTAACCAATGTACTTTGGAGGTTGTAAGGGACTGGAATTGGCTCCAGGTGTGGCTCATATACGCTTCTTAATGCTTCCTTAGAAAAAGTACCTGGATAAAAACTCTCGATGCTAATATTTTTAGACTTACATGCATAACATGCATGTACACATGGAAGAAAAGTATGATACCACTTTAAACATGAACACGATTTTTTATCTAAGTCTACAACATATATTCTATTTGTTTTACAATCTAATATTTCAAACAAACATCTAACTATATTCAACGTTTGCAGCCGATGATTTTCTTTTGTGATAAGAGTTATAATTTGCAACATCTTCGGACAAGAATCAGTTCGAAGATTTTCAGCTTTTTGCCGGTTCTTGTCCTGAAGTGTTATAATTTTGGCTCAAATCCCATCAAGTAGTGTTGTTATTAGTTTATCACGTAAAATTTTAATTTGAAGCATTCAGCAAGGTTCGACGTGTTAATACCTAATCTGGGACAAGGAGAATAAGCTGTTATCCAGTGTAAAAAAAATACGAGTTTCATCATTTACTCCAACGAGCCAATTATAAATATCCATGTTTTTAGCTTTAATTTTTTCCAAACAATACTTCGCATATGTTTCATTATAACATCTAGCAAGATAGTCTAAACCACGTTGAAAATAGAAAAATCTGAAGACTTTTTCAAATTTTGTTTAAAATATTGAATACAAAAAATAAGACGATTCTGAAAAGATATCACGCATAGCCCTTATCGATCCTTTCTATTTATCTGATATAAAAAAAATTGTATTCCATGCATCAAAAGATGTTCTCAAACCGTTTAAAAACCAAGTCCAAGAATTAGTATTTTTACTCTCAACAACAACATAAGCAATTGGATATAATTGATAATTTGGATCATGAGCAGAAGCAATAAATAAAATACCGTGATATCTAGAGGAAAGAAAAGTAGCATCAGTACTAATCACATGTAAACAACCCCTTAAAATCCATCAATGCATGCCTTAAAACAAATAAAAATTCTTTGAAATCTATTGTCTTCTGTAGTCAGTATAAAACATGGGCTACCTGAATTTGTCTTAATAATTTTAAAACCATACTCTTCAATACTACTATATGCATCAATATAACCATCATTTATTTCAGATAAAATAAGTTCCCTAACTTTCGAAGCTTTACAATATTTAATATATATTCCGTGTTCTCTATATATATATATCATTTACAACATGCGATGGACTATAAGACTGATTAGCTCAATTTTATCAATAATCTTATTTTTAACCCAGACAGTAGTAGCTAATGATGAGAACCTGTTTTAAGTCCACTTAAACAAGAATGTACGTTTTCTAGCATAGCAATAACAAAACCTTCATCTTCACCAACGGCTTTAGTGTATACTCTCCAATTACAACTTGAATCGTTAAATTTATATACAATCCCACTAACATTGTTTAAAGTAGCATGACAAGTAAAATTATGTGCAATTGCTATATCACTAATAAAATATCTAAATTCAGAACGATTATCAATTTTTTTTCCAACATATAATCCAGAAATGCTAACACTATCAACATTGCCATCAAATTAATCATCTAAATTTTTAGTTAAATCATCACTGTTTTTATCGTCTTTATTACCATCATCAACTATATGTTCTTGTTCAGTAAATGAAATAACTTGATGAGAAGAACTATGAGCAATATTAACTTGATTAGAAGCACGTATACTACTTACAATATTAATTCTAGGTAGTGATGAAGTTACATATATATTAATGTACGTTGCTTGTACATTAACTTCGAGAATAAATTTTCATGCTTGTTCACTAACTAACTTTATACAATTAGTTAAAAAGTATGTACCAATATAAATTTATAATTAATAAAATATTGCTCAAAATTTTGATTACGTAAACTATCAAACGAAATATTTCGATCGATTAAAAATATTTCAGTTAAACCTCCTTCATAAACTAACCTATTTAGCACACATCCAATCAAACATAGTATTGTTAGACTTTGATCAATGACAAGAGAGTGAACCTCTAAATACAGTGAGTGAGATGAACTAGCTTGAAAGAATTGAAAGTATGTGTGGGTTAAGTGAGAAATGAATAATATAAGAAGAGAATGACATAAATTTATAGATATGAGAAAGAAAGAGCCATTGGCAAAATATAAACGTTACAAAAAAAAAGTTGCTTATAAGTGAACCAGGAAAAAAATCAACAAAAAAAAAAAAATCAAACCTAACTATCCACAAAAAAAAAACCAAAACCATGAGGCCAAATTTTCACCACCTTAGATGGCGAAAATGTCAAAAAAAAAATACTTTCTTCATATTTTCGCCATGTCAGATAGCGAAATCTTTCGTAACTTCAAAATTTCTAACATGCTTTCGTTTTAGCTAATTATTTTAAAAATATTTTCGGTACAACAAATTTTTTGATCTTTTTATTCCTTCAATGAAATGCCATATTGTTTTTATAAGGGTTTTTACAACAACAATAATTCTTAGTAATACATTGTTCTAACTTATTTTTTATTTATCAATTTACTATTTAGTTTTAAAATGAATTGTTTTAATGTTTAATAATCTTGTTTCTAAATTAATCTAAAGAATTATTTTGTTAATATGATGGCTTAATGTTTAATGGCTTTTAAGCTTGGAACTAAGTTATTCCAATCTCTAGTTTCTTCACTAATTAATTGATTTGTATTAGGATTTGTACTAAATAACTTGCAACAAAAACAAAAAATCTTATTAAAATATTTGGAATATACCAATTATTTTCTATTATTGTATTCTCCATTTGGCGATACTTGATTATAATGTTTAACTTTTTGTAGTATAAACTAGTACAATGTTGTTCTTCAAAAACTATGTGGGAGTAAAAAGATATAGACAAGAGAGAGAAGTTTATGTTATTGAGAAGAGCAAGCAACCTCAAACGGGTGTGGTTGTTAGCTTATATATAAGGTAACGTTGGTTACAAAAGATACATGGTTACAGTAGATGAAAATTGTTTCTCTAAGGGATATAAATATCCCTAATTGGATTGCACAGTCACATCAAGTAGTTAGATAAAACTAACTACAACATTCCCCCTTGAGTATGAACAACTCAATTACAAATTGTATCAGTCTTAAGGGATGATCAACATCAGTCTTCAGGGATGATTAGTAGATTAACACGAGTTTATGGGGATATACAAATATATGTAGACCTCACCAAAACCTTAATTCAAAAAACCCAATGTAAAACCCCGTAATCTAAGGAAAAGATAACTTACGTCTTCAGGACTTGTAAATATCTAGGTGTTTGACCAACTGATGTGGGTGCCTCGTTAAAACCATCTTAGGGTGCCAAAACTCTAGTAGAAAAATGCATATAAGTTAGAAAAAAGAGTACATTGAGGTCAATTTAGTTTAATACTAGATACTCCCCTTGATTTAGATATTATCCCAAACTACGAGCATTATAATTTAGAGAGCTTCTGTAATCCGATGCCATAAACAATTTTCTAGAAAGTGGACTTCGACATGGACTTTGTGAACATGTCATCCAAGTTGTCCTAGGATTGGATCTTGTTATGCCCCAGTATATCGAAATATAGAGAATATGGGTATGACTCGGTCAGTTATGCATTATGGTATATATCTAACATCATATAATACAATCACGATTACCCCTAGACATAGGGTATAAACTATAGTACAAGTCTCATATGGCCCTACAGAACATATTATATTCAATCAGTCAAACAAGAAATAGGAATATAGAAAATATAAGATAAAGCAGTAAGATATCCCCGATGCTCTATCATAATAATCAAGAAGCTAGTTATTCAAACTAGAAAGCTAGTACAATATCCGATAGTACATGATCAAATCATCAGTTGTGCATATATACAACATGTGGTTGAAAATAATCTCACAAAATGTACAAGCTAAACAGGAGCCTGGCAGCTAAACGACTCAAAATAATTAAATAAAATATGAGTTATGGAGAAAAAAATCCACCCATGCTCCTCAGAAATCATCCATCTAGTGAGCATCATAGGGATGATAAGGCGATAGATCCTCTGAATTCACTACTAGATTTGGCCAAACAAAATAAGAGGGGTCAATCTCTAATAGAAAGTACTAAAAGAAAGCATGAATGAATGAAAAAAAATCCAATTATAGCAGTACATAGAAAATTGTGTCGTAACTTAGGTCTATAGCCTATCGTCGGACAATAATCCAACCCTAACAAGGGTTGAACCACTACGTCAAAACAATCTACAAACTGGTAGGCAATATAGCATAAACACAATGATTTAATATAGCGGCCAATAAGTTCCTATGGATTATTATATTAGTATCTACGTTATCCTAGGAATGAAATATAATGATTCGTCAATCATACGATGCTGAAGCTGGACTAGCCGAAACATATAATAAGAAAATCAGTAACAGTCCATAGTGCCATCCCTCGGGAGGTCACCGGGTCGGTAACAACATGAGTAACAGACCCAAAACTCCTAGGATAGGTACTAGGTCAGTAACAATATGATGGCATATAATGTACTCCATCTAGGTGGATGATAGATCACAATATCTAATGACTAGCCAGCAAGATGCACGATATAAGGATCCTTTCCTTTTGAATGATCTATGTGTTTAAAGTTATTTAAGAAACCAAACAAATTATGTGGAACCCGTGTCACGAACACGCAGTCATCCATCCTAGATGGTATACCATAGTATGGATATGTCGGATATGAATCCACGTTGGTTCCCGAGGGTTCCATCCTAAGATTTATCCTGGGCATAATATAACAATCAAACTATTAATTGTAATCCTAATCTACGCTACGACCACTGACCAACGGGAGTATCCATACAAGAAATAATATGATATAACTAGAACAAGATATAGTACCACATTGCACAATTAGAAAGGAAATGGAGCAATAGTACATAATAAACAGGAGCAACCCAGTGCGATAAAAGATAACCTTAAAGGGTTATGGTAATAATAGCATAGATACAATGTAGATAGGTCAGGCACATGGATAATTAGGTAGTCAATCAATCAAGAATTCAATATCATCATTAATTCCTCGATCCACATCGAATATGTCAAGTCTAGGATATGATCACTAAATACTATGCTATCCAAACAATAGAATTCTAGACCTACTGGTTAACATAAAATCCTTCAATTAATGCGGGTTTCCAATCAATAAATCATTCACAATCTAAAGCAGGATGATAGTGGTTTCGTTGCCCGGTCAGTGGACAGGGGTCGAAGGGCATCTCCCCTCGTGGGGGTTTGGGGCTGAAGCTCCCGAAAGCTAGACAACTTTTGGGTAACAAGACTAGGGAACAGTGGGTAGGCATTAGAAAAATGTCACAAAGAAGGCTATATGTCCACACGATGAGACGACACACTAGGATAAATTTCTGAAGAATCAGCAATGCAATAATGTTAGATTTTAACCTTTGATTCATGAGATGAAGATGATAAATAATTGCGAAGCATACCTGAATCAATTGCTTGGCTTGATGGATCTTGTAGCGAACGTGTTTTTATGTGGTTCGATCTTCCAACTTGATAAGACCCTTAATGATATAAATGAATCGTTTTTCCCCCTCTCTGTTGATGAGGTGCATAAGAGAAAAAGAGAAAACCCTCTATTTTGTTGCCTTATAAGTTGGGGACCATAACTCCTAATATATATATATATATATATATATATATATATATATATATATATATATATATATATATATATATATATATATAGGTTTTACATAATTCTAATTTTTCTTATCATCAAATTAGATTTATCTTTATGGTATCTACATGTAAGCCCCCTGATTTTCAGGAATTATTAATTTGGACTTTTCATAATATTCTGAAATTTTCTGGAATTTTTTTGTAATTAAATTCAGGGTTTTAATTTATAAATAATTTTTAATTGATAATAAATGATATTAAAATATTATGAAATTAATATTTTTGGGTGTAAAATAAAAAAATTGGACTTAGGGTAATTTTTCTGGAATTTATTGGGCCCCAGACCTATTTTTAATCACCTAAAAACTAATATTTATTTATTATTTATTTATTTATCTATTTAATTAATTATAAAACAGCCTACCGAGCCCAGCCCACCTAACCCTACCGGCCCGTTGGGCTATCGGGTCGGGTCGGGTCCGCCCGACCGAACCCGCCCGACCCGCAACCCGCTTCCCCAGCCCCTCTCTCCTGCGAGCCCGAGTCCCCCGCAACCGCCCGCGTTCGCCGCAGCCCCGCCCGGCCACGCGCCCCCCGCCCGCTCGGCCACGTCGCCAGCCTTCCCCGGCCACCCCAGCCTCCTCCACCACCTATATAAACCTCCACGCCTCCCAGCTCCGGCCACACCTCTCCCCGCTGCCCCCACCGGAACCCTCGCCAGCGCCGCCGCCACCGTGCCACCCGCCGCGTCCCGCGCCACCTAGCGCCGCCTCGCCGACCGCGCGCCTCCTCCGCGCCCCCAGCCTACTTCGGCCGGCCCCACCGCAGTGCCGCCAGCCTGAGAACCCCCAAACCCTAACCCTAGGACGACGACACTTGTCGGACACGTGTCGGACACGGATTTTCGGATTTTTCGGACCCTGTTCAGGTACGCGTATCTCCCTGCTCGTTTACCCATTTTCGATTCCGTCAGTTGTGTTGCGTAGCCTGCATGTCCCCCTCGGTGCCCGTGCAACCCGCTCGGGGCATCGCGTCCTGTGGTGGTCGCGAACCGCGATCCAAAAACAGAAAAAACGCCCTGATTCACCCCGGAACTGGGTACGCCCCGCCAAACGGGACGACTTGGTCGCGCGCGGTCTTCACAGATACGTGCGCGTCGTTGATACGGACGTGTAGGATTTCGCAGAAGCTGATTCGGATGTGCGTGCACACCGAAATCAGTGCGTATCCGCGAACAACGCCCTATATCCGACTTTTCTGAAACGCGACCTAACTTTGTGTACACACGTCGGATCGAAACGAAACTTGCGCCATCGGACTCGTAGCGATACGCTGGTCCTGTGACCCAAGTTTGGTTCGATTCTGAGAAAGTTGACGAAATCGCGTGTCGTGGGCCCCACAGGCTCCACTCGACGGGCGATTTCGTGATCGGCTCATCGAAATCCAATTCTGGAAGTTCCGTTGGGTTTGTATCATCGTTCCTGACCTGTTAACACTAAATTTGGTAAATTTGGAGACCTTTGACCATGACACATTTTTCGGTGCAAAGCGGGCCCACATGCGGATCCCGTTTTGACCCAAAATTGTCATTTTCGCCCGTGTCCAAATTGGACTCAAGGACAGGCATTTCTAGCTATTTGATATCTTCTGAGCATGATGGTAATGGTTATTTCAGCATCTGGAGGCATATCTGGAAATTTCTCGAGGACAGAACCGTAGTTGGAATCCAAACATCAGGCAAATACCTGCACTTCAAGTTTATTCTTTATATTATGATAATTAGTTCCTTGCTCTACTAACACCATTGGATGATTACACTTAGTGTTAGAATTTGGATTTTATGTCTCGATTTTCGTGTCGGGAGGGAGGATACTAGGAGGCATGTGGTCTACCCTTTCCACCATGTCATGACTGCTAGCTGTTGAGTACGCGACTGTACAATCAGCCTTATACTCGATTGTTCCTGACTGCTAGCCGTCTATGACGTGCCTTATTAGCCTTATAACCCCCTACATGCCAACTATGTATTCTAAATACACAATTTCACACACATAGTTTCTTTGTCTTGTTGCAGTTCTATTTTCTTGTCTCATTATCTTCCTGTTTTACTCATATCCCTGATTTATAGCAATTAACCCTTAGTTAATTTTACTACTTATTATGTATAATTTTTATCGTGATACTTAGTCAGTTTTTACTACTTGTCATAATTATTTAGTTTAAGCTTTATTGTGTATTGGTACTTTGCTCCTTTCCTGACTGGATCCGTTGACATTTAGGCGATGATGATGACTATGCCCCCACCTTTTATGGCCCATATGACGTAGCAGATGATACTATTGAGGAGCCTGTTCCTACTCAGGAGACTACTTTTGAGGAGTAGTTAGCCAGTTAGCTAGTATTTTCTTTCAGCATAGTACTCGGGTTTGTCCCCGATTTATCTTCTGGTTCTGTATTAAACTGTTGATTTGGATGTCACAAAATTTGTCTTATGAAATCTTAGCATTCCTATTTCCTGTTATTACCCTTGCCTATTTATTCTTGTGAATGAGCTAGATTTTAAATTACCTGTGAATATGATCTAGACAGCGTACTACCGCCGACACTGCGGCGTAGGCTGGACGTACTCGCGAACCGGCACCTGAATATCTGGGTGCGGGTCGTGACACGTTTTTATGGTGGCGCATGCAGGTCTACGACTAAATTGTTCGGTTTCAACTTAGGGACCGAACAGGCCTGCAATAAGAATAGAATAAGTTTTTAGGATCTCATCCACTTGCTTGAAACGTTCTTGATATCCATATCGACTTCGAATTAATTTCTCGACTTGCATCCTGCCTTGATTCCTGTGCGCCTCTTATTGTTTATTTTGGTTGCAGAGTTATGGATTCACGAGCGAACGACGAGATTCCTGCAAGATCACCACGAGATGCTGTGGTAACCAACGAAGATGAAGTAACACCAGTGGATGAAGGACAATCAGCTCAACAACATGCCTCGAGAGCCCTCACGATGACCGTGGAGAACGCACAGACTCTTGGAGTAGCTAATGCGCGTAAGTGATTTGTAGTTGCCGTTTCTAGTCTTGTTTTAGCTCGTGCCTATTGGTTCGTGACCTCAGCCCCAACCTAGTAATTTTGAACTTGCTAATAACCTGGTATGCTTTTATATTTGATAACTGTAGAGATTGTAGAGTCTTTTGTTATTGTACTTATTGTGTATTGTTTTGTGAACTTGAATTAAGTTGTACCTCCTTCCATCATCATCTAGCGTACTTATAATTGTTGTACCACCTTGACTTATGCTGCTAATATAGCCTAGTTTTGCAAGCTTATCCTTTCATCAAGCTTGTTCATGACATATGTATTATTGGGTCGACACACTAATACAACTGTCTATTCAGAATCAGTGTATTACAGTCTGATCAACCTTAATGCATTTTGGTTCACTCTTCGCACGACTACTTCACGTGGATTGAGATATATAGTTGACTAGTATACTTGTCCTCTAGATATGACTGAGCATATCGTATCAGTTACATAATTGTACTAATACGAGCATGCGAACAAATGATTACCAGAATAGGATTTCAATCCACAACTGCTTGACAATTCCCATTTGAATTCTTTAAACGCCTTGATCCCGATACTTCTATCTTATCACCTCACCCTTGAACTCTTTGATCTTCGTCTTCCCTTATTTCGGAAAGACGAAATCTCGTGCTTGGTATAAGTTTGATATATAGACAGTACTAGATATACCCCACAGGCCGGTCGCATTGATGATGACCCTCTTATATATGATTAAGGGAATACCATAGGTGATGTGTTTGGTGTTAAAGACTTAAGGATTCAATATCATGATTAAATAAGTTGGGACATAGCTTTATTAGATGTATAGCCTTAGATGATAGATGGGTAAATTCTAAGTTGGGTAGAGACCGCAATGTTCACTTGAGAGGAATCCTTTAAACTGTAATCAAGTTAGATTGGATAGAGAGAACCCTACCATATTTTAATTTCGAGGACGAAATTTTTATAAGTTGGGTAGATTGTAAGCCCCCTGATTTTCAGAAATTATTAATTTGGACTTTTCATAATATTCTGGAATTTTTCTGTAATTAAATTTAGGATTTTAATTTTTAAATAATTTTTAATTGATAATAAATGATATTAAAATATTATAAAAATAATATTTTTGGGTGTAAAATGAAAAACTGGACTTAGGATAATTTTTTGGAATTTATTGGGCCCCGGACCTATTTTTAATCGCCTAAAAACTAATATTTATTTATTTATTATTTATTTATTTATTTATCTATTTAATTAATTATAAAACAGCCCACCGAGCCCAGCCCAGCCCACCTAACCCTACCGGCCCGTTGGGCTATCGGGTCGGGTTGGGTCCGCCCGACCGAACTCGCCCGACGCGCAACCCGCTTCCCCAGCCCCTATCTCATGCGAGCCCGAGTCCCCCCGCAACCGCACGCGTTCGCCGCCGCCCCGCCCGGCCACGCGCCCCCGCCCGCTCGGCCACGTCGCCCGCCTTCCCCGGCCACCCCAGCCTCCTCCACCACCTATATAAACCCCCACGCCTCCCAGCTCCGGCCACACCTCTCCCCGCTGCCCCCACCGGAACCCTCGCTAGCGCCGCCGCCACCGTGCCACCCGCCGCGTCCCGCGCCACCCAGCGCCGCCTCACCGACGGCGCGCCGCCTCCGCGCCCCCAGCCTCCTCCGGCCGGCTCCACCGCAGTGCCGCCCGCCTCCGATCGCCTGAGAACCCCCAAACCCTAACCCTAGGACGACGACACTTGTCGGACACGTGTCGGACACGGATTTTTGGGTTTTTCGGACCCTGTTCAGGTACGCGTATCTCCCTGCTCGTTTACCCGTTTTCGATTCCGTCAGTTGCGTTGCGTAGCCTGCATGACCCCCTCGGTGCCCGTGCAACCCGCTCGGGGCATCGCGTCCTGTGGTGGTCGCGAACCGCGATCCAAAAACAGGAAAAACAACGCCCTGATTCACCCCGGAACTGGGTACGCCCAGCCAAACGGGACGACTTGGTCGCGCGCGGTCTTCACAGATACGTGCGCGTCGTCGATACAGACGTGTGGGATTTCGCAGAAGCTGATTCGGATGTGCGTGCACACCAGAATCAGTGCGTATCCGCGGACAACGTCCCGTATCCGACTTTTCTGAAACGCGACCTAACTTTGTGTAAACACGTCGGATCGAAACGAAACTTGCGCCATCGGACTCGTAGCGATACGCTGGTCCTGTGACCCAAGTTTGGTTCAATTCTGAGAACGTTGACGAAATCGCGTGTCGTGGGCCCAACAGGCTCCACTCGACGGGCGATTTCGTGATCGGTTCATCGGAATCCAATTCTGGAAGTTCCGCTGGGTTTGTATCATCGTTCCTGACCTGTTGACACTAAGTTTGGTGAATTTGGAGACCTTTGACCATGACACATTTTTCGGTGCAAAGCGGGCCCACATGCGGACCCCGTTTTGACCCGAAATTGTCATTTTCGCCCGCGTCCAAATTGGACTCAAGGACAGGCATTTCTAGCTATTTGATATCTTCTGAGCATGATGGTAATGGTTATTTCAGCATCCGGAGGCATATCTGAAAATTTCTCGAGGACAGAACCGTAGTTGGAATCCAAACATCAGGCAAATACCTGCACTTCAAGTTTATTCTTTATATTATGATAATTAGTTCCTTGCTCTACTAACACCATTGGATGATTACACTTAGTGTTAGAATTTGGATTTCATGTCTCGATTTTCGTGTCGGGAGGGAGGATACTAGGAGGCATGTGGTCTACCCTTTCCACCATGTCATGACTGCTAGCTGTTGAGTACGCGACTGTACAATCAGCCTTATACTCGATTGTTCCTGACTGCTAGCCGTCTATGACGTGCCTTATTAGCCTTATAACCCCCTACATGCCAACTATGTATTCTAAATACACAATTTCACACACATAGTTTCTTTGTCTTGTTGCAGTTCCATTTTCTTGTCTCATTATCTTCCTGTTTTACTCATATCCCTGATTTATAGCAATTAACCCTTAGTTAATTTTACTACTTATTATGTATAATTTTTATCGTGATACTTAGTCAGTTTTTACTACTTGTCATAATTATTTAGTTTAAGCTTTATTGTGTATTGGTACTTTGCTCCTTTCCTGACTGGATCCGTTGACATTTAGGCGATGATGATGACTATGCCCCCACCTTTTATGGCCCATATGACGTAGCAGATGATACTATTGAGGAGCCTGTTCCTACTCAGGAGACTACTTTTGAGGAGTAGTTAGCCAGTTAGCTAGTATTTTCTTTCAGCATAGTACTCGGGTTTGTCCCCGATTTATCTTCTGGTTCTGTATTAAACTGTTGATTTGGATGTCACAAAATTTGTCTTATGAAATCTTAGCATTCCTATTTCCTGTTATTACCCTTGCCTATTTATTCTTGTGAATGAGCTAGATTTTAAATTACCTGTGAATATGATCTAGACAGCGTACTACCGCCGACACTGCGGCGTAGGCTGGACGTACTCGCGAACCGGTACCTGAATATCTGGGTGCGGGTCGTTACACTACATATTATCTCCATGACAATTATACCATTAATCCTATTTTTCAATTGTAGAAGCATGAAAAAATCTAAACCATGCGCCAAAAAGATTTCGACCCATGCGCCAAAGTAATTAAGAGTCATGCGTCGTAGTGACCGAGTCACATGTGCCAATGCGATCCAAAGCCATGCTCCACTATTGTACTAAGTGTTCCCATGTGCCAAGTAGCGTCATGCACCACTATTGTACTAAGTGTTCACATGTGCCAAGCAGCGCCATGCACCACTATTGTACTAAGTGTTTCCATGTGCCGAGCAGTGCCATGCACCACTAGTATACTAAGTGTTCTCATGTACCAAACAGTGTCATGCGCCACTACTACTCCATTGACTTCCATGCGCCAAGCGGACGTACTCCCAAGGTACAATCAGAATTATCATATAACATGTGTCATGAGTGTTATGGGCATCAGCAACCCAAATCTCATGCGACCACGTGGCAATTTATGACAGCATGCGCCGCTGATTGCAACATGAGCCACTACTCGGCAGCATGAGATGCGCGCATGCATGTCCCCTTAAAGCTATAAATAATAGGTGTTTCCCACGAAAAAAAGAGGCCGCCATCGTGAAAAAGAAGGCAGAAGAGCACGCACGCAACTCAAAAGAGAAAATAAGAAGAAGACAGGAGCGCCAACCTCGTCGCCCTCCTTGGTCCCGGATCGTCAACAGAGTAAAGGAGCCGCCGCAGTGCTCGATCTCCACCATCACAACTTTTCCAGAATCTTTTTTTTTGTACTTAGACTCCATGTATTGGAGATTCTTTTGTATTGTTTCTCAATTCCAATACAAAAAGAAAGAAGTTCTTGTACCTTTTTCCAGTATTTTTTGTAATGACGACAAAATGGCGACTGCTGGGGAAGAGCTTCTCCTCCAACAAGAATCTTGTGACGCAATCCGATGTGACCTTGGGTTCGACGTAGAGAATGTTGGTCATTCGCTTCGACCAACAGGCATTCGAAGACATGTTGGACAAGCCGAGTTCTACTACTAGGCCCGCACGACCTTGCTAGACACGTAAGACTCAGGTCACCAAAGCCCTTGCGCATGCCCGAAGTCGATACTTGATGCATCACCAACCTTTGTCGTAGACGCACATAAGGTTGCCATGTATCCCGCTAAAAAAATAATTTCTGCGAAGAAGCCCATACGACCTCACAAGACCAACAAAATTTGGGTCGCTAAGGCCGCTGCACCGAACCCCAAGTCTGTTCTGGAAGCCTCGCCAACCTCTGCCGAAGATGCACATAAGGTTGGCACGCATCTTATCTCCGTCTCCGAAGCTATTCTTGAGAAGAACAGTATTGTTCCTCGAGAAGCGTGCCTGCAGCGCCATCCAAGTAGAAAAAGACGTGTTGCACCCGAACATGGGCGCATGGAGTCTCCTCCGAGCAAAGTTGCCTTCAACAAGGACTCTTACAGTCCTAACTTGGATTTCATGTACTATGCTCCTATGAGCTTTATTTCAAGGAAACCCAAACCAACCTAAGCCATTCGCGCTCAACGGGCTGCGCAGCCAGCCCCTCAAAAGCATGCAACACTGCTTGTCACGTGCGCTACTTACGGAAGACTGTATAGGTCAGACCCAGGCACTCAAGTACAGAAAGTGGGTCGACCCTAGAAATCTTCCCAAGCCTACTTGAACGTCGCAGTTGCACTCAAACAAGTCGGGGAACAAGCAATGTGAGAAGAGACCCATGCACCCAGTTCGACCGCGCGCATAAGACCATCTCACAACAAGTCTTCCACCAATGATCTGGTTGCAGTTTCTGCAGAAGAACCAGGTCAGGGAGAAAAATCTTCGCTTTTACCTCAATGTCCAAGGGTTGGCCGAACACATGAAATGGGGGTGAAAGTGAAGCTTCCATCGTCTGATTTACGCAACATGATTAGTCACAAGCGTAAGACAAGAGAAGCCACCCTTGCATAAGAATTGTCCCCTCATGGACATACTTGTGCGAGCATCGTCATCAACTGTTGTTGCACTCAAGCACCAGGACCACCAAAAAATAGTCTGTGTTTCAGCGATTGCAAACCGTGACACTAGCCCGACGACATCCCACAAAACAGCCGCACAATGAGGAGGAATTGTCCATCGCTTCATGTTGCTCAACATAGAGATCTCCTCCCCTGAAGAAAATTTTGAAAAAATGCTCACCTAACCTAAGGGTGTCAGTCGACGCATCGCGAAGCCATCCACAGGGTAGCAAACGGGTACCTACCGTGGGAGTGTTCAAGGCACGCGTTCGAGAACGAAGGTTGGGGGTAGACATACTTCCCTGAATAAGGCTCTAATTTGAACTGGGGGTAGCAGTTCCTCGGTGTTCCACTCCAACCTTGTCTTCCAGAAGGATAGTGAACCTTGCAAACAGAAGACAACTTACATTGGGTAATCGCACCATCCAAGATAAGCCCGCGATCGAGACTAGGGTAGCAATCCTCCAAATTCTGAAGACGATGCTACAATGCCCATTCTTCCTGAGTACAGCGAGACTTAGACGTCTGGGACTTAAAGTGAGGCGTCCACCTTCCTGGCCACCTCTTCCCACGTAATTCTAGTATACATGGCAGGACGAGCATGGCACAGAGTCCAGTGCCCAACAACGCCTTGAAGCGCTCGAAGCCATGATGCAGACTTTGAGCACCTCAATGCAGACTCTGACTCACATAGTGCGAGATCTCAGAGAAAACTTAGTCCCAACACAGCAACAAGCCCCTGGGCAAGCCAACCCAGATCAAGGGAGCAACGAGGAATCCCGCATTCCTGATCCAACTCCTCATGTCGCAAGCAGTCAGATCGCACCTCGGTCCTCTGCCGCTCTCCTGTCAAATGACATCTAAGAGACTCTTAGGGATTTGCGTGCCCGCGTTGATGCTCGAGATAACCAAGACAGGCTCGAGAAGCTTGGGATCCGCCATCCCTATCCTCCCTATTGGGATAACGTGGTATACCCTCCCAAGTACAAGCCACTATCTCTGACTACATTTAACGGAAAGACGTCACCCTGTCAATACATGAGATACTTTCAATCTACAACGGGTCACCCACCTCGGGATGGCGCCTTACTCACCAATTTGTTCGTCGGAGCACTATCCAGAGTCGCGTTTGAGTGGTTTTACAGTCTCCCAGATAAGTCCGTTTCATCCTTCGAGGACCTGAAGTCCCATTTCCTCGCACGGATCTATGAAGGAGGAATGAATATGACTATGTCATCTCTCATGGACATTACCCAAGGGGATAGGAAACTTGCATGTAATTACATTGAATGCTTCCGACAGACGACACTGAAATTGCCTCGCGGCATACCTGAATCCTCGTTAGTGGACACGTGCCGAAAGAAACTTCTACCAGCAATAAAAATATGGATGGCATCTGGTCTGTTCAGCGATTGGACGACATTTATCATAAGTGCCGCTGCTGCTGAAAAGAGCACGAAAGACGCCCGCTTATTGGGATTCCAAGCTTCCAATGTTAAAGACAAAGGAAAGCTTCCTCTCACCGCTAACAACACTCATGATAGTAAAGAGAAACAGGACCTGATGGTTAACCTGTCTAAGAGTCCTCTCTACGTCATCACAACATGTTTATAGGGTGAACAACAACGAACTAGCGGAGTTGAAGAAGCAGGTGGATGAGTTGTAGGACAAGGGCTTCATCCGCTCTAGTTCATCACCGTGGGGTGCTCCGGTATTATTTATACCGAAGAAGGATGGGTCGGTACGTATGTGTATCGACTACAGGACTTTCAACACTATCAAGAATAAATACCCGTTGTCGCGGATTGACGATCTGTTTAATTAGTTGAGCAAAGCAAAGGTATTCTCGAAGATAGACTTGAGGTCGGGGTACCACCAAGTGAAACTGAAGGAAGATATTCTGAAGACAGCTTTCAGGACTCGGTATGGATAGTTTGAGTTCTTGGTGATGCCATTTGGGTTGACCAATGCCCCGGCGGTATTCATAAACCTGATGAATAAGGTGTTTCATCAGTACCTGGATCTGTTTGTTGTGGTCTTCATTGATGATATATTGATATATTCGAAGACCCTTGAGGAGCATGAGAAGCACCTAAGGATGGTTCTGGAAACTCTCAGGAAGAAGAAATTGTATGACAAAATTTTGAAGTGTGAGTTCTTTCTTGAGGCAAGGGGTGCAGCACAGCACAGGGCAAGTGCACATTGTTGTGTACTTGAGGCAGTATGGGGGTCGAGTTTTAGGTAGTGACTTGGAGTAGTGTATAGGACTCAAGGAACTGTGTGTATGTGTGTGTGTGTGTGTGTGTGTGTGTCGGGTTATTGAGAACAACACAGTAACAACAAGGTATCAGTCAGGAGGAAATAGGTATCATGGGACTTGTTAGTATTAGTAGTAGCAGTGATACACTGTTGTGTATCACACTAAGGGGGAAGACCTAATAATGCTCAGGTTCTTGTATCAGCAGTGTACACTGCTATTTGTGTGTCACAGCAACATCGGTCCAGTAACAGATGGGAGAAAACTGCAAATGAGTAGCAGTGGTACTCGGGAAAAGGCTGCAGATGAAGAGGAGAGCTCAAGTAATAATAGAATAGCAGCAGTAACATGGTAAGGGGTGTGTGTGAGTGTTCCAGAGTGTTTATCAGTCAGGTTGTGTCAAGTGAAGAATATGAGAGTTGTTGTGTGAAGGCAAGGGGTTGCATTAAGGGTTGGACACTGTCAGACTGAGAACAGAGTATGCTCAAGTGGGCCTCTTGGAACTAAGATGTTGGTGCATAGTCAGAGATAAGAGTATGAGGTAAGTGCAAGGGAGTGTTGAGAGTAAGTGTTAGTGGGTTGGTGTTAGGGTTGTAGTAAGGTAATAAATATAGATAAGATATCTAAGGTTGGATATTGATACTAGATAAGTAAGGTATATATGTTACTACATATAAGTCTATAGTATAACTAGTTGATATTTAGTATCAATATAACTAGTATAGCTAAACAATAAGGTACTAACTAGTTTTGGACCTGGAAACCTAGGTACAACCTAGTATTCATTAGTTTAGACTTAAAATTAACCTAGAAGCTATGTATGGACCAAAAATTAAGGTATTTGCCTAGTTTGACATAATTTGACTAGTATGACCTAGAAATGGCCTAAAAAATCATATTTTGACCCATGTAGCATATTTACCACTTCTTTACACCCAAGTGGCATGATATTTCATATATAGGTTTGTGTGACACCATCTTAGGTATCGAGAGACATGCATTGCTCAGGACCAGAGGCGAGTACATCTCTTTGTTAGTTTTTATTTTATTATAGTGTATATATTACATGTTCTAAAACTGTATACTTGATTCCGACACAATGGTTACACAGACTGGTACTATATGGATCATGTCATGGGATGTTATCCCCTACCGCGCTCAGCAGGTACTCCTTCACATGTATTTAATCGTGTGTATCGGGTATTGATTATCATATACTTCGTTTTCACACACTACTCGTGTTCAGTATGCTTATATTCGTGTTCGTAACGTGTTGTGATTGGATCCATGAGTATTGGTTGGTGACGGGAGAGTAAGAGTTGGTTATGTGATCAAACCCAAGTGTATTTGTGTACATGTCGATTACATATCACATGTGTAATCGAGTTACCATATTGTATTCGTGTTCAACCCAAACCGATCACATAATGAACTTATACTCTATGGCACATTAGCTAGTTTATCTATTTTCATCACTTGCAGCTATTCATATTGCCTGTTCTTCATTTAAGTACATTACATGTTCACTCTAGTTCATTCTATTTCTTATTGCTAGTTATCTTATATTCTTTTCTATTACTTGTTATATATGATCTATTATGTATTCGGAACTGCTTTCAGAGAAATATACTTCGCTCCAATCCTGACTGGATATATTTTTCAGATGATTGGTTTGTGGATCAATTTTCCACTTATTACGGACCGCATGACGGCGAGACATTAAAGGATTCTCCCTTAGAGCAGGAGGACCTACTGTCAGTGATCCGAGGAGGCCTAGTTTCATATTTTTGGACATTGTATTAGTCTCATTCTAGACTCGTGGCATGTATATATTATTTTGTGAGTGGCTATGTCTAGACTTATGGATTTGGATTTGTGGATGTATTGTGACTCTTATTTTTCTCTCTTTTTCCATATCGTGCTTTCATCCTTCTTTAGTTTTATATTGTGATTGAGTATTATTTACCATTATCATATACAATATTGTTCCTCCGTTTGGAGTTGAGATGACATTGACAGGTACCTTATATATATTGAATGAGATGTTTAGATAGTATGGTTGACCCAGACAACGTTATACCGCTGATGCTGCGGCGTAGGATGGACGTTAACTACTTGTGACCTTATTCTGGGTGACAGGTGTCCATCAGTGTGTACTCAGAATTACCGGGGGATAAATTTAGCGCAGCTTGCCTGTACCACTCGATGTACTCCCATACAGACTCTTTTTGTGTGATGTCCATTAGAGAGGACATCGTCATGTCATTTCCTTCATCATAGAATCGAGCGAGGAAAAGACCCTAAAGATCGTCAAATGAAAAAATACAGTTGTCCTGGAGACGGCAAAACCAATCGAAGGCTACTCCAGACAATGTCCCGATAAAGAGCTTGTTGAGGAGAGCGTCACTACGAGGCAGATGCCCCGTTGTCGTCTCGAAGTAACTTATGTATAGACGAGAGGATGTCTTCCCGTCAAATGGGGTCAATTTAAAGGGCTTGACTTGGGCGGGTATGGTACATCTCTCCACTCGAGGGGATACGGTTGTCAAATCCCCAGCTCTCGCAGTGAGTCCCGATTGACCATTGAGTCTAGGTAGGCTCAGAGTTCTTGTACCTCCCATATTGCTTTTCGAACTTCATCTGCTGCGGAAGGAGCATACGATCCGGACATGAGATGATTACCGCCAGCGAGTGGAGCAGTTGCATTTGAATCCCCGTTGGTCCCAGGGTTTAGGCTTGCTTGACCAGAGGCCCTTGCTGGTTGGGATGCCATATTTTTTTGATCTCCAACATCGCCTGGGTCAAGGCTTGCATCGACACACTCACTGTCTACATCATAGTCGCATTGTCGATCGTTGGGGCCCTCATGATCGTCCCCTGTCATGTATACGGTTCTCACATAGGAAAATATGGATGGGACGGTAGATGCTGCACTTTTCGCCTCAGACTCTTATAGTAAGTAATCCTCACGAAAAGTTGGCAGTGTTGCATCCTATTCGGAATCGGAGAGAACACTACCCCAGCGTAGGAAGCTGCTTCTTCTGGATGAGGGTGGCTAACCCCAGGGGTCTCAGTATCTGTTTCCTAAGAATCGTTGTCTCCTCGGAACACTGAGTTGTTGTAAAGTCCTAGAGGATCGCAACCCCCAGCTTGCAAAGAGTCTGGGATCCCAAGGAGGAACTACCCCCAGCCGATGATAGTTTCTTCTTTGAGCGGGTGCCCAAAAAAATTTCTTCTGCGGGTACCGCTGTTTTTCCTCCCTGAACCCGTCTTCTCGACCCGCTGGCCGAAAGTGGGGGGTTGGAGATGCTGGATTTTTGGCCTCCTCTTGTGGAGGGGAATTTCTAGGAAGAATAACACGAGGCGAAGGACAACTCCTCCTACAGTGCATGCACCTATTCTCCAAGACGTGGCCAGATGGGTGCCTTGGGTTATATTCGTTGAAACACTGACTACCTATCTGTCGGTACTGCTAATTCTGTACAACAGTAGTCGATGATGTTGCTGGCACAATGATGCCCTGGGGAGGACACCTCACATGTCATATTTGTTTCCCTCACCTTGCGCTTGTGATTGATCACGTTGTGCAAGTCAAGCGAGGGCTGACTTACATTTACATCCTCTTTGTGAGCGATAGTGAACCGAGCACACGGAGGTGTAGGTGTTGCTTTTTCTCCCTGGCCTGGAATTCTTACAAGAACTCGCCCCAAGCTACAAGCGGAAGACTTTTGAGACTGACTATGTCCGCTGCCACTGTGGACTGGGTGCATGGGTGGTCGATCTTGCATAACTTTTTGTCAAAAGCGCGCATAACAGTTAGCGGCGCATGCGGACGGTCTGTCAACTGAGCAGTTGCTTGATCTTTGCGATCTTACACTGCCCTAGACTTTTTTGACTTAGCACGTATTGGTGCATAATACGAAGATTCCAAGTTAGAGTTTTCTCCATTTCCAGTAGGGCGCACAGAGTCATCGCCACATAAGATTCTGTTGAAGATAGAATCTTTGTTGTCGTTTAGGGAGCATGCAGCTATATTCCCAATAGGACACGTAGAGCTTAGTGACGCATGCTTCTTCTTCTGCGTTCTTCGAAGCGGCCGCATAGAGAGTGCATCAGCCCCTGAGTTTTTGACATCGTAGTGCTTTCCTCTGTCGGAGCACAGTGCTGAGTACTCTTCTCTTCAGTGGTGGTTGCGGCCTTAGTAGGGGCCGCATGTGTGGGCACGTGACGTACCTCTTGAGCAGCAGGCAGAGAGGCATGGAGCCATATCAACGAGAAGGGGATGAGCTATTTAGTGAGAAGGAAGGTGATTCCGGGGCTAAAATCTACAAAGTTTGAGAGATGTACGCAATGTTTGGCGGAAAAGCAAAATAGGGTAACTTTCCAAAGTCATCCAAATTCGAGAAAGCCGACGTTGATCGAGTTGATTCACTCGGATGTCTGCGGTCCTATGAAGGTAAAGTCCATTGGCGGTGTTTCTTCTTTTGTAACATTTATTGATAATTGTTCCAGGAAGGCTTGGGTCTATGCCATAAAGACCAAGGATCAGGTGAAGCCTACTTTCAAGAGGCCTCTTTTGAAAGGGAGACGGGCAAGAAGCTGCTTTGTGTTCGGTAGGACAATAGCGAGTATATCGGTCCCTTTGATGCTTATTGCAGAGAGCAAGGGATACGACACCAGAAGACTCCGTCAAAGACACCTCAGCTCAATGGTGCAGCAGAGCGGATGAACATGACAATGATCGAGCGTGTACGACGTTTACTATCAGAGGCAAACTTACCAGACAGTTATTGCGGTGAGGCGCTTTAAACTGCTGCTTATGTTTTTAATTTATCTCATAGTGCTCCTTTGCAGGGTGATGTGCCTGACAAAGTATGGTACGAAAAAAAGATGTCATACAATCACCTGCGAGTGTTTGGTTGTATGTCCTTTGTGCATGTACCGAAGGACGAAAGATCCAAACTTGAGCCGAAGACGAGACGGAACATCTTTATCGGCTACGATCGGAATGAGTTTGGATATAAACTCTACAATCCAGTGGAAAGAATGATCTACAGAAGCATGGACGTGGTATTCGTCGAGGATCACACCATGACCAACACTCAAGATTCTGAGATGCCTTCTAAGGCTGAGGAAATGCATGAGTTAGAGTCATTTCGCTTCGAACAGTTTCCAGAGGATATCGCAGAGGATCCAGTTATGGGAGGGCCAGTACATGGAGTTGCTCCCAACCTTGATCATCATCCTGCTGATGGTGGTCAGGGTAAACCTCAGGAGGATGAGTATGTCGGGGAGACAGTTCCTGAAGGGGAGGAGGCTGATGATATACAACCAGCACTAGTGGTTCCATTGAGGAGGAGGAATAGAGAGCGTCGATCATCTACGAGATACTCATCGGGTGAGTATCTCCTACTAACTGACAGGAGAGAGCCCAAAAGTTTTACAGAGGCTGTGGAAGACGAACACAGGCAGGAGTGGATGGAGGCTATGAAGGAGAAAATGAGTTCCTTGCATGCCAATTCTACTTATGAGTTTGTACGGTTGTCAAAGGACAAGAAGGTTTTGAAAAATCGATGGGTGTTCATAATGAAGCAGACAGATGATGCTACTCGCCCTCGATACAAAGCGAGGCTGGCAGTTAAAGACTACGGTCAGCGGAAGGACGTTGATTACGATGAGATCTTTTTGCCAGTCGTCTATTCAGGTGGAGCTAGCATTGGCAGTCAGTTTCGACTTGGAGGTCGAGCAGATGGACATGAAGACGACATTGCTCCATGGTTATCTTGAGGAGGAGTTGTACATGGAGCAGCCAGAGAAATTCTGTGAGAAGGACAAGTCACACTTGGTCTGCCGGTTGAGGAAGAGCCTGTATGGTCTGAAGCAGGCTCCAAGGCAGTGGTATATGAAGTTTGAATCGTTTATGGGGGAGAATGGTTATACACGGACGACGTCGGATCATTGTGTATTTTTGAGATACTTTGCCGAGAATGATTTCATCATTTTACTGCTCTATTTTGATGATATGCTATTGGTGGGTCAGAATGCCACAAGGATAGCGGAGTTGAAGCGCCAACTGAGCGTGGCCTTCTCTATGAAGGATTTGGACGCAGCGAAGACTGTTCTTGGGATAGAGATCAGCCGAGAGAGAGAGAGTCCAAGCTGCTATACTTGTCCCAAAAGAAGTACATTCACCGGGTACTTCAGTGTTTCATGATAGACGGGTCGAAAAAAGTGAGCAACCCCTTGCGGCTCACTTTAAGTTCACTAAGGAGCAGTGTCCATCTACCGAGGACGAGAAAGAAGATATGGAGCGGGTTTCATATGCCTCAGCTGTAGGGAGTCTCATGTATGCTATGGTGTGTACGAGGTCAGACATCGCTCATGTAGTTGGCACAGTTAGCATGTATATTTTCAATCCTGGAAGGATATATTGGAGTGCGGTTAAGTAGATTCTACGATACCTTCAGGGAACTACCGATTGGAGACTTTCTTTTGGTAGTGACGAGCCGAAGCTAGTTGGGTATACCGACGTTGATATGGTTGGAGATGTAGACACGAGACGATCGACTTCGGACTATGTGATGATGTTTACTGGTGGAGCGGTATAGTGGTAGTCGCGGTTGTAGAAGTGTGTTGCCTTGTCGATGACAAAAGCAGAGTATATTGCGACGACAGAGGCTTGCAAGGAGTTGTTGTGGATGAAGAAGCTGTTGTAGGAAATGGGACTAAAGCAAGAACAATACCCTTTGCTTTGCGATAGCCAGAGTAAAATTCACCTTGTGTAAACAATATTTCATAATCGGTCCAAGAACATTGATATCCGGTATCATTGGATACAGGATATGGTTGAAAAGAAGCAAGTGGCGCTTGAGAAAGTTCATACGGGTGACAACGGAGCAGACATGTTCACAAAGATTCTTTCAAGGAAAAAGTTTGAGTACTGCAAGCGGATCGTCGGGATGACGACCCCCTCCACATAGTTGTGATGGGAGAGATTTGTTGGAGTGGGTGAGGTTCCCACCTATGTGAAAAATATCCCGGAGTTGGATTGAGTATCCTACATATAACAGAAATACTTTAATAGACTTGGATTAGATATTCCTACATATAATAGGAATACATCAATTGACTTGGATTAGGTATTCCTACATATAATAGGAATATATCAATGGATTTAGATTTGGATTGGGTATTCCTACATATAATAAGAATACCTCAATTAACTTGGATTGGGTATTCCTACATATAATAGGAATATATCAATGAATTTAGATTTGGATTGGATATTCCTACATATAATAAGAATATGTCAATAGATTTGGATTTGGATTTGGATTTGGATTGGGTATTCCTATATATAATAGGAATACTAGTTGTAGGTTTGAGGCAATATATATTAGGTGTCTCCTAGCCCTAAAATATATCTCAAAAAATATTGCAAAATGAGACAAAATTTTACAACAATTGAGAGGAGAAAGAAGAATTGGAGGCCATTTCAAAGAAGGAGATCAATTTGGTGTATTTTCCATTATCTTTTTTCTTCGTGGTTGTAATCTATTTTCTGTTCCAAAGAGTTGTGGTGATCTGTTTGGATCGGTGAGAAGTTTGTAAGGAGTCGGTGTATTTCTTATTCCATTAGTGGAGGCTTTTCAGGGTTGGACTCCGATCGTCCCGTAATTTTTTCGCAAGGATTTTCCACGTCAAAAATCTATGTGTCTGCAATTTGTGTTTGGCGTTTTTGGTTTGTACGTTTTGCTCGGTTCTCTCGCAGGTACTCTCTAGTTTGGGGAACGATTTTCGCGCTTTCGTTCCCAACACCTAATTGGCCTTGTTGACATAATAAATATATTAAAAAATATGTACACTTTATAGACTTGAGATCTTTTACCACAATAAGATCTTAAACGACTCTCTAATTGGCCTGGTGGTAGGGCCGATTATGCCTCTTTTGTAAGATTACATTCTATAAAGAAGTGATGACGTAGAACTTATGTTGAGAGTATTAAAGGATTTTAGTCCCACATGGATTAGAGTAGTAGAGATAGGGGTTGGCCTCTCCTATATAATATAGCTCCATATCAATAATAAACAAGCCAACTATTCTACTAAATAACTATTTGGTATCAGAGCCAAACCCCCATCTTTTTCCAAACCCTAACCCTAACCCCCTCCATAGCCCCCACCCACCCACCCCTCCCCCCATTTTCCTCTTCCGCCACCAGCAGCTGTCGGCAAGTAGCCCATTTTCCCTCTTCTGCCACTAGCAGCCACCAACCACGTCGGCTAGCAGCCCCCCTCCCCGCCGGCCAACCCCCAATCCCTCTTCTTCTTCTTCTCTTCTGCGAGTTGTAACTCGGTTCTGTCCTTATGCAACTATGATTGCAAGGATGAACGAAAATTTTAATTTTTTTATTATCGTTTTTTGTAGCAACAAGTTGTAATCGAAATATTTATTATATAGTTGCTAGTTGGATCGAGGTATATCAGTGAGGGAACTTTTGTATGAACTCCTGATCTCGATTACAAATGTCGGTTCTTTCCCTTCTCATCAGGCTATGTGACCTCGGGTCGAAGCTGTACACGGGACATGAGCAGCGGCTCTCAGCGATACCGCTGCCGCTGTAGGAGGAACAATAGACGTGGAGAGGACGACGATCAAAGGTGGAGACGATCTAGATCTGCCACTGTCTTGATAATGAAAGAGGACAAGAAGAAGACAATGGAGATGATCTACGGCAAGCTGACGACCCAAGAGATGAAGGCTTTGGTGGATGATCTCTTCTTTAGGAGGCTAATCGAGACTATCTCACGTATTGCACACGCATATGTGGATCCTTCACCATACAAAATAGGAAAGTTTAAAAAATTGGAGATAAAGTTGGATGGTACTTCTAATCACTTGAAGTGGTCGCGTTAGGCGATGCAGACTCTGGAGGCAAAAGGCTTGGTGGGCTATGTGAATGGTCAAACCAAGGCACCTAAAGATCACTCCTCAGGAGAGTTTGCTATGTGAAAAATTGTCAACAATATTGTTGTTGGATGGTTAACAGCCTCATTGACCGACCAAGTGTCGAGCAACGTAGAAGAAATGGAGAGTGCTAGTGACATTTGGATAACGCTGAGAGACATATACTCAGGGTCGGACAACCCTATGAGGGTCTTCGAACTACAAGATGAACTTGATAAGGTGGTCCAAGAAGATCACACCATCTCTGAGTATGCGGCTCTACTGAAGAAGTATTTGCCAGATCTCAACCACTATGATCCCATTAGCGTGGAGGATGAGCAAGTGGAACCGGCATTTGCGAAACATTATAAAAGTTCATGGAGTATGTTTCGCTACAAATGATGATGAAGTTCCTGAAGAGGCTCAACCCAGCATTCGAGTAGAGAAAGAATGTCCTACTTGCACAACCTGGGCTACCATCACTAGAGGAGGCCATAACTGCTATGGCACAAGAAGAGGCACGACTGAAGCTATTGCCTAACACCACTAGCTCTCCGGAGGAAAAATTATCTCTAACAATGTTTAACCCAAACCCTTCCGGAGGGGGAGGGTGCTACAACTTTGGAGAACCTGAAAAATTTATCAAATTATGTACGAAACATCTAAGAAGCCAGTCCAGCGGCTACGCACGTAGTCGTGGAGGGCGTAGGGGTACCAAAGGAGGCTATGGCAGAGACAAAGATAATTAATCTGGAGGACACAAGGCAAACCTGACAGAAGGAAGAAATGAGAGTCAGTCATCTGATATGACCCCTAGTGAGAAAAAAATATTAAAAATGTGGAGGAGCATGAAGCTTGAAACCAGCGACAGTCGAGCCAGCACCACTAGGACATCGACTCCAACCACCTCCAAGGGTAACATCATGTACTATGCCCATACAAGAACATGTATACAAGCGCATGCCCTTGCATCTACCCACAGACAAAGAAGTCTAAATTGGATAATTGACTCTGGGACATCCCGTCATGGCACGGGTGCCCATGATGAGTTCCAAGATTACTCACTTGGCAACGCCTGAAAGCATTCAAATTGCTGATGGTACTGCTAGACCCATTATGGATAAAATCACAGTTGAATGCACCCCTTCCATGACTTACTGATGTCTTGCATGCTCCATCTTTTTCTGTTAATTTATTGTTCATTAGTGTCATTGTTCTTCAACTTAATTGTGTTGTTTCCTTTGACATTCCAAAGGTAATTTTTTAGGAGAATGGAACAGAAAGACGGTTGGGGACTGACACTTGGCATAAAGGGCTATGGTACTTGGACAGAGGTGGGATGGATACAGCACGGGCATCACTGGCAAATGAAGCACAATATAAGGAGCTACGAAGGACGGTAAAAGTAGAGTTATTACTCTAACATCAACGTATGGGACACTTCATTCAGTCTACTGAGTCGGATGTATCCCTCTATTTATCAAAAGGCTAATAAGAAAAAGTTGGTTTGTGATACTTTTGAACTTGAAAAACATATCAGAAGCTCGTATGTGAGTTATGGAAATAGAAGTTTAGTTGCTTTTGATATGATACATTCTGATGTGTGAGGACCTTGTCCTACAACTACTATTAATGGCTTTAAGTTGTTTGTCACCTTTATTAACTGCTACACTCTTGTCACTAGGTATATCTAATGAAGAGTAAGAGTGATATATTCGCATGCTTTCAAAAAATTTATCGCAAGATTATAATACAATACGATGCTAAGATAAAGACTTTGAGGTCTGACAATGTGACAAAATACACCAACAAGACTATTGAAGAATACTTATCAGCGCATGGGATACAACATCAGACTTCATGTGCCTATACACCAGCTCAGAATGGCGTGTCAGAGCGAAAGAATAGGAACCTGTTAGAAGTGGCACGGTCAATGATGTTTGCTATGAATGTTCCTAAACACTTGTGGGAACATGCCATGTTGATCTCTCATCAACATGATGCCCTTTCAGGTGTTAGGATGGAAGACACCGTTTGAGCTGCTTACAGTTGAGAACAAGTATATTGTTCACCCAAAGGTATTTAGATGTGTCTTCTTTGTGAAGGATAATAGGCCTGCGGTGGAAAAGTTGAACCCTCGGACAGTGAAGTGCGTCTTTGTTGGTTACTCGGGGACTCAGAAGGGATACTCTTGCTGGAGTCCTGTGGAGCGAAGGCTCTTTGTGAGAATGGACGTTACATTCAGAGAGATGGAACCATACTACCACAATGGTTCAGGTGAAGGCTCCACATTTGGTGACACACCTAACACATGAGGTGTTTGATGACACACATAACACATGAGGTGTTAGGAGTGAGGAGGAGATGGGCCCAAGTGTGATTGTCGGGTCAGTTTCATGCCCAATAATGGAAGTTGGTCCAAGGGAACAAGGGGGAGATAGCGAGGGGGAGAAAAGTTATGAAGGTCACAATGAGGAGAAAAAAAGTGATGCTATAGTACAGGGGGATGAACAAACTACAGAAAAATATATAGAGCTACAAGTCTACAGAAGGAGAAAGCAGCAGTCCACTACTATGCCTATTGTTCCTACTGTGCCATGTCCCACACCTAACCCCGTCCCAACTCCTGAAGATGTACCTCCCGTGCCGGATTCCTCTGATTCGGATGCGGATCCCTCTGATTCGGATGGTATGATCTCTCCTCATTGTCCTTCTCCTATTCCCTTAAGGAGATCTTCTCGCAGTAATGCGAAAAAATTCCCTAATCGTTATGGTTATAAACATGATATCACCCATTTTTTATCCTACTCTAATATATCCTACTTATGGAGCATTCATTGCATCATTAGACACCACATATTTGTCTAAGTGTTGGTAGGAAGCGAAGGAAGATCCGAGGTAAAAAGCTACAATGTTGGAGGAACTTGGGACACTTGAAAGAAATAGGATATGGGAGCTTGTTACATTACCTAAAGAAAAAAGAGCAGTTGGATGCAAATGGGTCTTAACGGTAAAGGAGATGCCAAAAGGAAAGGTGGAGAGATACAAGACAAGATTGGTTGCAAAGGAATTCACTCAGCCCTATGGTATCGACTATGATGAGACATTTGCTCCAGTAGCAAAGATGAGCACTGTAAGAACCCTGCTTTCTCTTGCAGCAAAGCATGGATGTCAACTTCATCAATTGGATGTGAAGAATGTCTTTCTTCATGTAGATCTACAAGAGAAAGTATAAATAGAGACGCTTCCGAATTTTTGCAAGAAACAGTCAACAGGAAAGGTGTGTAAGCTGAAAAAATCACTGTATGGACTCAAGCAACCTCCTCGGACCTGGTTTGAAAGATTCAAGAAGGCTGTCACAGGCATGGGATACAGCTAGACCAATGCAGATCACACGGTCTTCTTCCGACATGCGAGAGGCCACGTCACCGTACTTGTAGTATATATAGATGATATAGTGATCACAGGTGATGAGGAGAAGGAAATTACCCAGCTGAAGTCAAAGCTTGCCTAGGAATTTGAAGTAAAGGACTTGGGAATGATGAGATATTTTCTCGGGATCGAGGTGGCTCGAGGAAGAGATGGGATCGTCCTCTCTATGTACTAGATCTACTCACAGAAACTGGTATGTTGGGATGTCGATCAGCAATTACTCCAATCGATCAGAAAGATAAGTTGGGAGGGACAAAGGCAGGAGAACCGGTTGATCGTGAGAGATATCAAAGACTTGTAGGCAGATTGATTTATCTTGGCCACACTCGCCCTGATATCTCATTTGTTGTGTGTGTAGTGAGTCGCTACATGAATGATCCAAGGAAGAGCTACATGGATACAATTTTTTATATTCTAAGATATCTGAAGTAGGCTTCTGGAAGAGGGCTATGGTTCAAGAACGGACACATGGGTGTTGAAGGGTACTGCGATACATATTGGACAAGCTGCATGGACGACAAAAAGTCTACCTCAGGTTATTATGCCTTTGTAAGGGGTAACCTAGTCTCATGGAGAAGCAAGAAACAGTCTTTGGTAGCACGATCGACCGCTGAAGCAGAATATAGAGTTATGGTTCTGGGAGTGTCAGCGGAGTTGTGGGTAAAAGCACTGCTGACATAGTTGAAGCTAGACCATGGAACACCATTGTGCCTTCTGAGTGACAGTCAAAATGCACTAAGTATAACTAACAATCCAGTTCAACATGACAGAACAAAGCACATCGAGATTGATCGGTTCTTTATCAAAGAGAAACTAGGCAAAGGGATATTAAAGCTCGATCATGTTCGCTAAGAAGAGCAAGTCGCAGATTGTCTTACTAAGGGTCTTAATTCATTGAGTCTTTCTAAACTATGTGACAAGATGGAGATGATTGATATCTATCATCCATCTTGAGGGGAAGTGTTGAGAGTATTAAAGGATTTTTGTCCTACATGGAGTATAGTAGAGAGAGGAGTTAGCCTTTGCTATATATATGTAGCTCCACATCAATAATAAATAAGCCAAGTATTCTACTAAATATCTATTACTTTCCATTCAATCTGGAATTTCAGTATTAAACTTTGAACAGTTTTTCGCCTTCATTAAAGTCCGCTACAGTAAGTTACAAGGACAGGTTAGGATACACACAATCCGAGCATGGCCAACACGCACATATGTCATATTGTATTTTAGAGTGTCAACTATGTCTCAGGTAGACTGACACAAGAAGATATGAACACAATACAGTTGTTAAGTGTCAATGCATCCAAATTACCCGTGAATTTGTGTTCATGAATGTATTTTTAAATGTCAACACAGCCATGTATTTTTAAATGTCAATTCAACCCCTCAATGACCACAACCCAACAAACTGCCTTCTGAATACACCTTCTCAAATGCAGAATTCTGGATTCAAATTCATGGTTTACCAGTGAATTTGTTAAACATTGACTTTGTTACTACACTAGCAGCAAGGATTGGGGATTGGATCTGTGAGCCCTCTCAGTACAAAAGATGCAATCAACTGGAACCCTTTTGCAAGAGTGAAGGTCAAGATAGATATTACTAAACCACTCATCAGGAAACTGAAAGCCGCTATGGGTAATGGTACTGACTGTCGTCTCTCTGAAATATGAGAGGATCACAAAGTTTTGCCTATTTTGTGGGTGTCTTGGACATGGGGTTACCAAATGCAAAGTACACCGGGAATTCTCCGAAAAGATAAATACTAATTGGACTATGGATCAGAAAAATCATCTCCAAACTCTTTTGGATAAAAGACTGGACTATTCCATTTGCGTTAACCATGCTCTGAACCACTCCAAATTCATCAAGAACAAATCAAGTAGAGAAGGCATTGGGATAATATCTAAAACAGGCAAGTCAGATACTAGGACGAGTACCCTACCACCACCTTATCCAACTGCTGTGCAAAATTATTCAGGCTTGGGTAAATCTCCTATGATCATTGACCCCATTAATATGTCCGTCTATACTATCAATTCCAATCATCACCATCATGATCGTAGATTCACTACGATCAATCCATCAAGGAATATTCCGGTGACAGTTAATATTATTCCACCTGTAGGTGGAACCCCAACTGCATCCCTCCCTATAACTGATCCAATAACTCATCCACATGTGCCGCCGGAAGTTACTTCACATCCAACTATACTGCCTCCTCAAAACACCATCATCCCTATATCTTTGTCATCCATCTCATTAAAACCAAAAGAAAGAACCCAACTTTCCGATCCTACCTACTTAGCATATGATTCATCCATTTCAACATCCCCTATTAACATTTATGCACTGAACCACCTCATACATGCTGGATCCAGTAACCAAGCTTTAACCTCTATTCTGGTATATAATTCACCAGATACAAAGCCCACTGCATCAGATTGCATGTCCTATTCCTCCATATGACATATCTACACCAAGGTTCAAAGTATCGGTATCGGAATCGGTATCGGACCATTCCTATGAGTATCGGGATCGGCGGTATCGGTAGTATCGGCGGTTTCGGATCGGAGTATCGGATTTTTTGGTATCGGAAAGCAAACAACTATTAGTAAATTATTAACATTTTAGAGAATATATTTTATACATTTATGCATAATTTAAAGTATTTTCAGTATTGTTTCTTAGTATTTTTGATATTGAATGAAATAGTAGTCATCCTTGTCGATTGATTTATATGCGATAGTAAGTTTTCCTCTTTTATATGTTTTTACAACCTTACTATGCTTTTACATCCTTTCTAATTGGTCTTTTTAATTCAAATTTTTTGCCGAATTGACTGGAAAAGAGACCTCTAATGTCGGTATCGGTCAGTATCGGGTATCGGTCGGTATCGGATCGGGACATGCCAAACTGTATCGGTATCGGCCGTATCGGATCGGTATCGGTCGATACTTTAAACTATGATCTACACCCTCCAGTACCGTTAATTCCTCTGCTTCTGATATTTTGACTTTGGACACAAGTGATACAATCTCCTCTATAACCCAACTTCCCACTGCCATGATTACTAAAGCCTCAACTCCAGCATCAAGATTAAAGGATATCAAGCCTACAGTAACAAATAATATATCATGCTCCCTCGTATCCACACATTCAAGTTCCTCAAAAGTATCATTACCTGATACTCCTACTTTTATCCCATATGCTACTCCCACCACCTCTTCCACCCATACTCCCGTTACCATGAAACCATCATCCATACCAATTGTTGTACCCTCAAGACTATCACTTCCAATCATGAGTCAAAATGCTATCAACTAGTTACTTCTTCTCTGCTAAATTTACCCCGTACTAAATCGGATCATCTGCGGAAGAATTTGACCTACTCCACTACCAATATCCATACCCAGAGACCTAGTTCTTACTCTACTGGCTTGCAACAAACTACTACTACAGAATACAGTCCTACCCCTAATGTATCCTTTACCTCTCTCCTGGAAACCTTATCAGGAAAATCCTCTTCCAAATCCTCTCTGATACATCACTCTCCATCTCACTCATCGCCTCCTTACATGTCCATTCCAAGCAAAAACACCCTATCTCAAATATCAATGTAGAGGAGTTTGATATCGTCTCAGATCGCCCTCTCAAAAGATCTACCATCAACCACAAGAAAAAGAAGGCAGTGACAGGCCACAAGCAGTCGCAATCCAAATGATGATATCATGAAATTGTCGGAATTTGAGAAATGACCCGACAATTCGATCCTTACAGGCATTTCTCCGGTCGACAAGGCCATCTATCACCTTCTTATCTAAGACCAGGTGTACATATGCAACTTCTCTCACTCAACTTCTAGGATTCGACAAAAGTGTGGCTCTCTCTTTAAATGGCAGAGCGGGTAGACTGTTACTGCTATGGAATTCTAATATTAACCTGGATGTACTCTCCTCTTCTTCCAACTGCATTCACTTATACATTCATAGGGAGGATTCAGTTCTTGCTTGGCACCTATTTTGCGTATATGGTCCACCTAACATCCTTGACAGGAAAGACTTTTGGGAGGCTATGGAAACCAAAACATTTATGCTCACAGAACCTTGGTTATGCATAGGTGACTACAATTCTATCCTTCAAGCTTCGGAGAAGAGATTTAACTACCATCATCACAAACACTTTATCCACTGGTTCTGGTCTTCAACCGCGATGGACTTTCGCGATGGACTTTGGTTTCACAGGTCCCGCCTTCACATGGACAAATCGTCGAGCTGCAAATTTTAATATAGTTGAACGACTTGATAGAGCTTCAGTTGAACTTCATAGAGGCTTCTATTTCCTAAAGCAGGGTTTCTACATCTCCCACGTATGAACAATGACCACAACCATATATTTTTAAAACTTCATATAGCCACAAAGCGACAATTTTATCCAAACCATTTTGAGGCTGCTTGGTTAGAAGAAAAAGAGTCCATGAATGTATTGGTAGATTCTGTTGGGAATCGGACACGTCCTGCAAGCGTTCCGACACCATATCTGATAGTGCCCGCAGCGAAAACTTTAGGCCAACCCACCTGAGATAACCAACTCCTGTCTAACGAACACCAAGCACAGATATAAAGACAAGTATATGGCGGTGACTATGTCACCTGGACAAATCCCAACATTTATAACTCAGGTGAAATTACAAGATTGACAAAATCAATGTTGAACCATTTTCTCTAATAGATTCAACCCCCTCACCATACTCAAAAAGAAAAGAAGATTTTAATTGTAATCTTTCTTTTCTTTTGTATTGGATAGCGAAGTCCTAAGAGCAAAGCACAGACTTTCTCTTAGATTTCCTATGGACGAGCACCCCGAATCTCCAACTTGTGCTATGCTTTGTGCCTCCACCCTCCTCCTATATTTATAGGATGAGAAATTATATTTTATGTCATAATAGGATTTCCTAAATAGAAAACCTTAAAATAAGAATTATACCATCTAAAATAGTCCAACAGCAATTATGGACGTCCAAATATGGTCAAATTAAATATTTGATACAAATTTAAAATCTAATCAATTCTTACATTTAATGTAGATTTTCAAATTATATCAAATCAAATCTTTGACCATATTTGGGCTCCAAAATTCACCAAATCCAGACTGGACCCCAACAATCTCCCCCTCCAGTCAGATGAGAGGGTGTTGACCCCATGGCTTCTCAACTGGACTCCATGCATGTCGTCCCGCGACAGAGTTCCTGCTCTCTCATACCACCGATCTCCGATCCCCCGAGTTGCTTTGCATCTTCCTTTGTCTCCAGCTCATCGACCATCACGTCGACGTTAGCTGCCATACGTAGCACCTTCTATACCAACATCAATGACACGGCTGAGACCAAAATTCCTGACTATCAGCCTCACCGTGAGTCTTGGCTTCATGTCCCCGACTTCCTTCTTCTACCGAAACATGTTAACATTCCGACGAGTTTCTTCACCATTGGCTGACCCAACCAAGCGGACGGTGGGATTATTCCGAGATTCGAACTCCTGAATCTGCCAACCTTCGTGTCCGACACTGAAGCTCCCCCGTACACATGCGTTCTCGAGCAGAACATCACGTACTATACACGCCGTCGATGACCTACAGATCTCCCGGAACTGTGTGAATGATGATGCTCCCGCCTCAGATTGAGTTTGCTACAAACATCGATCTCTTCCCTGGCCTCAAACGGCTGAAACCAGTGTCGCTTTATAAAGTTTTGGCAAACCACCCGTCGCCAAAACCGGATCTGTGGAACAACCCCTACCTGAAGACCGACCAGCCGTCATGGGACCGACAAACTGACCCTCAATTTTTGACTCATCATCATTCGTCAATTTGTCTCGACGAACCGAATCCTCTTATCCCCCAAAGCATCTCGAAGCCCCTACCCAACAAGTTCTCGACGATCCTCCTCCTGTCGAACACCCCACGAGCCTCTATCCGATGTCTGTGGCCTGCCTGTACAGGTCAGCGGCTTGAGCCTGTACATGCCACAACACAAATCTCCTCGAGCCAGCTGTTGGAAACACTTCATAAGCATCCAATCTTTGTCCCCAAACAAACTGCGACAGCCATCATCCGCCAGCCATCATCTTTGTCCCCAAACTATGCTTTGTGCCTCCACCCTCCTACTATATTTATAGGATAAGAAATCATATTTTAGGTCATAATAGGATTTTCTAAATAAAAAAAACCTTAAAATAAGAATCATATTCCACCTAAAATAGCCCAACACCAATTACGGACGTCCATATATGGTCAAATTAAATATTTGATACAAATTTGAAATCTAATCAAATCTTACATTTAATGTAGATTTTTAAATTATATCAAATCAAATCTTTGACCATATTTGGGCTCCAAAATTCACCAAATTCAGATGAAGACAAGTATATGGCGGTAACTACGTCACCTGGACAAATCCCAACCTTTATAACTCAGGTGAAATTACAAGATTGACAAAATCAATGTTGAACCATTTGCCCTAATAGATTCAACCTCCTCACCCCACTCAAAAAGAAAAGAAGATTTTAATTGTAATCTCTTTCTTTTCTTTTGTCTTCGATGGCGAAGTCCTAAGAGCAAAACACGAACTTTCTCTTAGATTTTCTGTGGACGAGCACCCCGAATCTCCAACTTGTGCTGTGCTTTGTACCTCCACCGTCCTCCTATATTTATAGGATGAGAAATCATATTTTAGGTTATAATAGGATTTCCTAAAAAGAAAATCTTAAAATAAAAATCATATTCCACCTAGCATGATAAAGGAGAATGGTGATAGCGGAATGGTGAAATCACTTTTATCCATGAAGAGATCTCTATCCATGAAGAGATCTCTTGACGCAGCAGGATAGAGGAGCGAACTTACCTTCGTGCCTGACAATGGCCAAGTCGATCGGTGGTTACGATAACTGGACCACCGTTGCTTGGTGAGAGCAAAGCGGTACCGCAAAAACTCCGACGGATGGCCTGGTGAGGGGTCTGCACGAAAGTTGCTTGAAAACCTCGAGCGAGGGGCTTCCGAATCCACGAAATAGTCGAGTCCACGACCAAGAAAGAAGATAACAAATCTCAAAACTCAAAAGAGAATTTTATTAATTAAAAGTTGTTCTCCAACTGAATACAAAATGTGTCTATTTATAGGACTTTTATGACAACATAATCCTAATCAAACTCAAATTTAATCCTATTCAAACAAAAATAAAACCTATCCTAATAAAAAGATAGAGTCAAAGAAGAGTCATAAAAGAAATATGATTCTTAACAACTCTATATATTAAAAAAAAAGATAAAGCTAAAAAAGAAATAGGAATCCTAGAAGAGTTAGAATCCTACGCTACATCAATCTCTCCTGCTTTAAGAGAACTAGTCCTCGAGTTCTTGTCAGAATAAAGCGATTCACTACGAGAAAAATACTCATAATGATCGACGACGTTGAAGGTTAGAAAGATCTGCATGTCTTCATGTATTTTGTCACTGGCATTATGATAGCACTAAAGTTGCGGATGAATCGCCTGTAGAAGTTGGCAAGGCCATAGAAGCTTTGAACTTTATTTATTGTCTTTGGAGTAGGCCAATCGCGAATTGCTCGAATCTTCTCTTCATCAATACTGAGGCCATTAGTAGTAATCATAAATTCCAAGAAGATGAGTTTGTTGGTAAGAAAGTTACATTTGAGATTGACATAAAGTCTCTTTTTGATTCGGAAAAGATTGAGAACTTTCCTGAGGTACTTCAGATGATCAGCTTGCCTCTTGCTAAGGATATCATCAAAGTAGACGACTATGAACGTTCTTGTTAATGGCTTTAAAACTTGATTCTTGAGGCGCTGGAAGGTGCTTGGCTCATTAAAAAAGTCTGAAAGACAAAAAGAGTCATTCGTAGAGTCCTACTCGAATCTTGAAAATAGACTTCCACTCATCACCAGGTTGGATCCGGATCTGATGGAAGCTGATGATGATGCGGTTGATAGTCCGAAAAGAAAGAGGCGGCCTTGAAGCTGTCTGAAGAAAACGCATATATGTCGGACTTTTCATAGCGTCTTGGAAATCCTGAGACCGAAGATCGAACTTAGATGATGTGTTTGGTAGATCTCTGTGAGGCTTGTGACAAGGAGGTTTGCCATCAGCATCGGAAGCTTTCATTATTGGTGAATACTTCAATACTCCGTCAAAGGAGAGAGTATCTTGATGTGGAGACCTTGCACTATGTTCTTGACCGTCATCTTTGGGGAGGCCCTCTTCTTCTCTTGGATGTTTTTCTTCAGGGGCTGAAGGATTCATCTCAGTAGCATCAACAATGGTTTCAGCGAAGATTATCGTGTCCTTCTCTTCAGTTAACCTTGTTTCTTAATTAGAAATCGACAACTTCATCACTTCTAGAGGGGTTGAAGATTTCAGCTCAGCATCTGCAATAGTTTCATTCGACTTTGATACGTTCCTCTCAACCTCGTTGTTTTCATCGTCAACGATCATAACGACATTTTGTTGTTGTGGACTAGTCTTAGGAATATCTTCTGGTGCTAATGGATGAAGAGTGAGGCATCGCCCATCTTGGAGGGAGGAATATGTGTTCTCTTTCCCAGTACATGACACTTTGTCAAATTTCCACGGCCGACCGAGGATGATATGGCAAGAGTCCATGTCGACAATATCAAACATGGCTTTATGTTTGAAGGTCTTTCCGATGGAGAAGGGTATGTGACAAACTTCAGAGACGACCATGTTATGGCACTGCAGAATCCAGTCAATCTTATATGGAGCCGGATGTGCTTCTTTGGTCAGTCCCATCTTCTCTACCATTGCTCTTGAAACAATGTTCTCTGTGCACCCGTCGTCAATAATGATGTCGCATAGCTTGTCTTTGACTTTGCATCGGGTTCGAAAGACATTGTGGTGCTAGGGTAGTTCTTCAATCTTTGGGGTAGCATTAGCCGCCTAATGACACACGCTAGCTTCTCCCGTGTGACAGATTTCGTCATTGTTGTTTTGCAATAGAAATTTTTTCAAAGGTTTTCAAACAAATTGTAATCCTCGATATGTGGGGCTCTGATACCACTTGACACAGCGGGATAGCGGAACAGGCTTACCTTCGTGCCTGACAATGGCCAAGTCGATCGGTGGTGACGATAACTGGACCACCGTTGCTTGGTGAGAGCGAAGCATTACCGCAAAAACTTCGACGGATGGCCTGGTGATGGGTCCGCATGAAGATTGTTTGAAAACCTCAAGTGAGGGACTTTTGAATCCACGAAACAGTCGAGTCCACGACTAAGAAAGAAGTGAACAAATCTCAGAACTCAAAAGAGAATTTTATTAGTTAAAAGTTATTCTACAACTGAATACAAACAGTGCCTATTTATAGGACTTTTATGACAACATAATCCTAATCAAACTCAAATTTAATCCTAATCAAATAAAGATAAAACATATCCTAATAAAAAGATAGTCAAAGAAGAGTCCTCAAATATGATTCTTAGCAATAAAGCTAAAAAAGCAATACGAATCCTAGAGGGATTAGGATTCTACGCAACATCATATCTCCTACTATGTTCACTCATTTCAGATCTTTGTTTCAAGCATGTAATACCACCCAAGTTCCTCCTCCCATTGTAAACGACCTTCACAAAATCAGTCCTCAGAAAAATGAAGCTATTTATAACACTCCTACTACAGAAAAGATACACCTAGTTATCAAAGACATGATTCCATGTAAAGCTCCTGGTCCCGATGGCTTCCCAGCCTTGTTCTATGAGAAATGTTGGGCTATTGTGGGGAATGAGGTAACTTCACTGATCCAAAACTTTTTCAATTCCGGAATTATGCCTAACAACAACAACCATTCCTTCATAGTCCTTATTCCTTAGAAACAAAATCCTCATAGCGCTATTGACTAATAGACCAATCTCCCTATGCAATGTTATCTACAAAACCATCACTAAGATTCTTGTCAACCGGATTCGACCCCTACTTCATAAACTCATCTCTTCCAATCAAAATGCTTTCATCCCCGACAGAGTTGTGATAATATTATTGTCGCACAAGAATTACATCACACCGTTGCCAAACGTAGCCCTACATATAGTACATTTGCACAAAGTGGATATGTCTAAAGCTTATGATTGACTAAGTTGGAAGGCCATTAGCCAAGTTCTCCTTGGATTTGGGCTCCTCGAAAAATTCCATTATTTAATCATGCAATGGGTTACCTCTGTATCCTTTGCCATTCTTGTAAATGGTTCTCCTACTAAACCTTTCTACCCTAGTTGTGGTATTCTGTAAAGTTGTCCTTTGTCACCATATCTTTTTATAATGTGTGGAGGGCTCCTTTCGAAGCACATTACCATCATGGAGAGGAATTGTTTGTTCACTGGGGTTAAACTGAATAGAAGGGCGGACCTTCACTACTCTCATCTTTTGTTTGCTGACGACCTATTGTTATTTGGTCATTGTCTATCCTAAACATACTCCAAATCAAATTCATCCTTAATTCTTTCGAGCTTTGGTCTGGTCAACAAATAAATTTCGAAAAATCCTCCATTTTCTTCTCCCGCAAACTGAATGTTTACATGAGAAGTTTTTCTCAACATCCTTGAGGTGAAACTCATAGTGCTCTAGACAAATATCTTGGCCGTTACCCGCTTCTCCCTAAGAATCGAATTTCCTCATATTCCAACCTTATCGAAGCTTGTATCTCCAAACTTAGGATTGGAAGAGTAATTGCCTCTCACATGCAGGTCATACTACCCTCATTAAATCGACTCTTTCTTCCTTACCTACATACTATCATCTTACCTGTTGCCGAAACTTGTCACAAAGAAACTCTCTCAAATCCAAAACAACTTTTGGTGGGGGTGGCAATATCAATCAGAGGAGAATCCATTTTACTAATTGGAGGGTATTCACTCAACCTAAAGAACATGGAGGATTAGGAATCAGAGATCCACTGATTACTAATGAAGCCCTTGTGACTAAACTGGCTTGGAGATTCATCTCGAATCCTAATGCGTACTGGGCCATTCTTCTTAAAGCTAAGTATGTCTAATACTGATTTCTGGAGTGCCAGATTAAATCCAACTGCATCCTGCATCTGGAACATCACTCTGCGATGTAGGAAATTCCTGTTCAACAATATACTATGGACAGTTGGAGATGGAACACTTATTGATATTTGGAAGGACCCTTGGGTACCATCCAGACCAATGTACAGAGTGTAGGGCCGTCCAGGAGCTCAACAACGAGTACAAAGAGTTGCTGATCTCATTAATCCAACTACCAAGAAGTGCAATGAATCCCTTATATTTAACATCTTCCCTCCTTGTGAAGCCACTGCTTTTATCCCCATCCCAGACAAAACCGAACCTGATACATTCATCTGGATTAATACAAAAGATGGTATGCTCAATGCTAAATCAGTGTACAGACAAATTCACACAAGTCGGATGTCGATTCAGAATCTGCCACAGCAAGGATGCTTCACAGAATGGAAGAAACTGTGGAAACTAAACCACATCTGCCCCCGTATAATCACATTTGTATGGAGACCTATCAACAATTCTATAGCCTCTGCTGAAAACATCAAAAGAAGAATCCAAAATTTCAGTCCCTACTGCTCCCTATGCCAAGTAAATGTCGAATTGATTGACCTTGACCATTTACTTTTGCATTGCTCTGTTTCAGGTATGGCTTGGAAAGGACTCCGATCTGTAGGCAACAAAATACATCCTCTACTATCTTTACAAGGATTCATTGAGGAACTATTAATAGAGAATGAATTGGAAAACATCACAGCAAGCTTCTACTTACTATGGGCAATCTGGAAATCTAGAAATGCATTCATCTTCAGCAATACTCCAGTTAATAGTGATGGAATTATCAAAGCAGCTTCGAAACTACGGAAATCCTATGAAACTTTCAGCAATCCTAATCTCCACCCTGGTAACAACCAACAATCGACTAGAGTTTGGATCCCTCCACCAACAAACTATCTGAAGATCAACTTTGACAGGGCCTATCATGAAGAGAAGATGAGTGGAGCAGCAATTCTTCGTGACTCTGGTGGTCAATTCCTGTGTGCTATCACCTCTTACCAAGATGGCGGATCACCTTTAGAAACAAAGGCCATAGCTGCTTCATTAGCTACTGAACTTTACAAGAGCAGACAATCTACAAATATCATCATTGAAGGCGATTGCAAAAGCTTAATAGACTCAATTCTTTCAGAGGATTTGTCTGTACTTTGGAGAGCAAGACAGACAATAGAAGACAGTCGGAAGGCTATCGAAAGTAATGGTGGTCTTTCATTTGTCTATACACCCAGATCAACTAATGCAGCAGCACATTATCTCGCAACTCATGCTCTACTAGCGAACATACCTGCTTCTTTCTTGTATAACTCTCCACCATCATGTATTATACCCCATATCAATGCAGATATGGGAAACATTCATTCATCTTATCTATAAAGCATTCAGCTTTCTGTCAAAAAAAAAAAAAAAAAAATCTATGGCACTTCGTGAACCTGGTTTAAACCTCCCATTAATCCTGAAAAATAATATAATTGGGCACATATATATTTTAGTAAATTCAGTTTCTCAAATTTTACGTCTGTGACATAATTTCCTTTTATTAATTTATCCAAGCATTATTATCTACGAGAAATTTGTTTCAACGACAATCTCAAACAACTAAAATTGCTTTTTTTTTTTTGGCATAAATTCTTAGACATGAGAGGAGGAAAGGAGAGAATACCAGCACAATTATAGCTTTGGATTTCCTTATGCCTTTATACACTGAGATAACTCTTGATTTTAAAGATCTCCAACCCCCAAAGGAGAGGAGAGAATACCAGCACACACTTGCCATCAATAGGTAGCAAGCTGAGCATATTTTCGAGCACATGTTATTCCATCAATAAGGTTCTGAACTTCTGCTTGTAGCTCCTTTATGCAGTAGATTCCATAGGGAGCATTAATCTCTTACGAAAGATCAGAATGCAGGATATCTGCATCATTACGGCCACCAACTTTCCTTCGACTGCGTTGATTATGAACCAATACCTGACTGCTAATAGGAATATGAAGCTTCTCATCCTGCCAAAAGAGATTCATTAGAGGCGGCAAAAACGAACATGCATGATAAGCACATGAACAAAATTATACAAGGCTCAACATTTCACTGATAACTCACAGTAATATGAGATGCAAGTGACATGGCATCGTCAATGGGCATTGCTGCAGGTTCTGAAGGCTTGTGGAAGAGTAAATGTGCTATAGAGCGATCAATGGGGTTAGTATTTGTTTCAGCATCCATAGGATCTGCAGACCTGTTAAAGTTCAAGCATTAAAGAAGGGCACGTGAAAGAAAAACAAATGTCATGGTGAAACCATTGTTATTAAACAACAAATTTCAAAATTGAATGAAATTGGGTTATGAAAAAAAAAAATTATACGTAATGAAAAACTTCCATCTTTCTGGTGGCCCTTTTTTCAAATTTCTAGAACAGTGGACTCAATCTCGGAACTCATTGAAAATAACACATTAGTAACATAGTGATAAAGCCTAAAACCAAATGAGACTATTGGATCCTCTTGATAATAAATGCCAAATGAATTATATATTAGTTAATGTTAGCACCTATGTATAGTATCTTGTATATAGAGGGTATATGTGCAAATGTACATAAAAAGTGTTTTTTTTTTTTTTCCCTAAGAGAAGGCTGCCACCAGCTTTATGATTTTTCCCCTCATTCTTTTAGGACCTGTTTGGTAAAAAAGCAGTAGAGAAATATTTGGATTTGCACTTTCAAGTATGAAAAGTTTACGGGAATCGATACACTTTCTTGCCCCCCTTATAGGGGACAAATGTGTTTGGTAAGGATAAAAAAGTTAGTAAGTGGAAAGTGAGGGAGTGCACTATAATAATATTAATTAATTTGTTTAAAAAGTTATTATAATTACTAAATACTAATAATTATTATTACTAAAAAATAAATTTACTGACCAATTATTAGTTAATATCAAATTAATCACCTTAAGCATTATTTAATTATCTTATTTACTAACTAAGTCTTAATCACATAATAATAGTATTAGTTCTATAAATAAATTGACAATTAATTACATTTTTATAGTTAACTAAATATTTATTTATGTTAAATAGTTGTTATAATTAAGAAATTAAAATTTATACTTAACAAGATAATATGTAAGAAGCACTGAGACCGCAAAATTTATGTTGTGTCCATATCGTATTGCACATCGGACATGTCATGGACACTCCGAAGTATACTATGACAACAAAGTAGACGTGGAATCCTTGTCGTGTCGTATCAAATCTGTGTCCTTGCAACATGGAATAATATTATTAACCAAATATCAATTCTTAGCTATTAATTAATTTTTAATTATGAAAAAAATTAAAATATCAACATCCAAGAGTTACCCCCACATCCTAAAGAAAAAATAGGATGTGGGCAAACTCCAAATTCAGCCGACAAGAAACTACAACAAATTTAATGCTTGCACTTCCAAAAAATTATCCAAGGGGGCCAAACACTGGATTCAATTCCAAATTCACAACTGCAGCACATTCCTTCCCACTTTCCAAGTTACCAAACAAGCCTTTATGTTCATGGTATCAAAGACAAGTTCGCCCTAACCCTAGTTAGAGTGCCGGAATCAATCTGATATGAACCACAAGAAATTTTATCAGATCCGTTTAACCGCACAGACATCCTCAAAGTCAAGGCCAACCGCAAGGCTAGCCTCAAGTCCAGCATCAAGGACAATCGCGAAGCCAGCGTCCAGAACCAACCTCAAGGTCAGAACAACAGTCATCCCCAAGGCCAAGTACGAGGCTAACCACAACTCATGCCTCACGGCTAAACTCAAGGCAATCACTGCCAGCAAACGATGCACCACTTCGTTATCGATACTCTGTTCTAGTAGACATGAAAACATCGATACTACCCCTTTTCTCCTTTCCGAGGAGCGTAGGAGTATCTCTACGTTTCTCTTCGTTGTCGTCATCACCAATCAGACATGTCTATGACTCGTCAGTCTCTTGCTCACTTGTGTCATCATGTCTTCAACCTCCGAGGCAGCCATGGAGGGCGAGGATTAGGAAGGGGTATTGAACATCAAAGTGCTCTTACGACGGCAAGCTATGTTACCCGGACTCTCCACTTTAGAAGAAGTACCCGTGTCCACCGGGTAGGACATGGATATGGAATCCGTATCCAATCCAACAGTGACAATCGGATCCTTTATGGTTACCATCGGAAGACTGGTAGTGTAGTAGATAGTTTATTTTAATATGGTAGTGAATGGATAGTTTATTTTAATATGGTGGATTTGTGGTAAAGTTATGAAACCTTACAAATTTAATTACATGATGTCTTTTTATGAAATCATGCAAATTTAATTATAAACTTAAATATATGAAATAATGAAAACTTTATTACAACTGTCTTTTTATGAAATCATATAAATTTAACTAGAAAGTGTATTTTTATGAAACCGTGCAAATTTATTTACATGTCTTTTATGAAGCCATACAAATTTAATTACATGATGTCTTTTTTGAAATCATATTCAAATGTATTTATTTTAATAGTCATATCCCCGTACCCGTATCCAAAATTTGGATCATTTTTAGCCGAGTCTGTGTGTCCTTCAATTATGAGTTTGAAGGACCCGACTCTTAGATATGTATCTGTACCCGACATCCGTACCCGAGTACAGGTCACATAGGCGGCAAGATAGAGCATGTTAGAGATACATGCTACATTCTACATGATTTCCACCTGTTAACCTCTCCTATGTAGCAAATGCAGCTCAGAAGGGGCACTCAAGATCTACAATTGTTGTTTTGAAAGGGGACTACTCGAATTTCCTCCTTTTTCAGGCTTCTTAATGCCACAAGTTCAGCATCAAATACTTCTCACTCAAAACTCGTTTCTATCACCTCCAGGAGGAGATAACTTATTTCAGGATTGACGTCATCTACAAGTAGGCTACACCAGTGTTCTAAAAATTGGCCTAGGCGACAGCCAGCCGAACCAAAAACCCCTTGTTCGGCCATCTTTGCGCCTTTTCGGGCCTGTTGGGCCCCCACTCGAGCATGTATGGCCATGTACGGCTATGCGAATTTTGAGATTTTATTTTTATCTTCTTCTTTTTTTATGCTTAGTTGTATCGTGGATATGTTGTTTGAATTTTAAGATTGGATTTGGATTTAGAACATTGAAATTTTAAATTTGTAATATATATTTCAAATTTTAAATTTCAAAAAATTATGAATTGTATTATAGATTTAGAACATGTTTGGATATCAAATTTCAAATTTGTATTATAGATTTCAAATTAAAAAAAAATAATCCGACACCTAAGTCGTCACCGAATCAGCCTAGCGAATTTTAGAACAGTGAGCTACACTGATGTCAGGATCTCCTTCCGACAGAAAGTCTACATCAGTGTATTATGTATTGCTTGGTCTTATTTTCTGGAAGAGTATAAGAAACATACCGTGGTTGCAAGAACCAGTCTTGAAGTAGAGTATAGAGCAATGCCCTTGGCCACATGTGAGCTGATGTGAATTAGGATGCTACTGGTAGAATTAGGCTTTTCTCATCCAAGTCATATGAAGCTAGTTTGTGACAACCAGGCTACAATTTACATTTCATCAAATCCACCCTTTCATATGAAGCATATTGAAATCAATTGCTACTTCATACGAGAGAAAATACAATGTGAAAGATTCACTTCTTCTATTAGCTCCAAGTCCAATGATTAGCTTGCTGATCTATTAATGAAGTCTCTTAGAGGTCCTAGATTGAGATATATTTGTAAAAATCTTGGACTACAATTCATATGATATATATTCTCCAACTTAAGGGGGAGTGTTAGGACCCATATATATATATATATATATATATATATATATATATATATATATATTTTTTTGAAGAAGGTAATTTTATAAATGAAAAAACATATTACATCACAGCTTCTCGTCAGGTGGGAGTCTTGGTTGTTCTCAACCCATTCACATCAAACTCTATATTGTAAAGAATGACAACTCTAGCAGTGAAAGTCCCTCAAAGATCCGGTTGTTTCTCCCCTTCCAAATATGCCATACAGCCGACGCTAGCCTGGTGCATGCCTCCATGAATCATAGACTTCCCGACTACGAGACCTCCTGATACTCCGAATGATCGATGTTATACCCATGTCCCAATTACCTTGCAGTTTGAGGAGCGCCGCCTGCCACTGTCATATCTCCCATTCACTACCACACTCAAAGAACAGATGCATCATCGATTCATGGCTATGTCCACAAAGGACACATCTCAAATCCATAGGTTGGACCCCAAACCTATGAAGCCAGTCTCTTGAAAGCAATCTACCAAGTAACAATTTGTACAAACAATATTGGAACTTGCTTGCAATCCCCTTATACCATACAATGTCAGCATGCTCACATTTGTCTTGAGCCTCACGGATTTGGCCATACACGATTTGGAATACAAAATTTTCGGTTGGGCTGTCATCCCACACCCAACTGTCACATACCAAACTACCTTCGATCGGGATGCGGTGAATTTCTTACTCAAGCTGCCGCGAAAACCGAAACCACTCTAGCCGCCAAGTGCCACCCCAATAATGCGACTGACCTGTCTACACTAGGACGCAGGAACTCGACCCAAATCGTACACCAGCTCCTGTACGCTCTAGTGTCGGACCCAGGGATCACACCACAAATTCGTCCCCTCCCAATCCGCAATGCGTCGGGTAATCAACTGCTTCAGGCGCATCCGTTGTTGTAGAATATTTTTAAACATAGCGGATTCGTTGTTGGTCTCCTGATACTCCTGATACTCCTAGAAACTCGATCTCTTGAGGTAACGGTTTCTCATCCAGGTAGCCCAGAGCGACTCCCCTTGTATAAACTTTCAAGCCATCCGCAAACCAGCTACCCCCGAAGGATAGCTATGGGACGCATTCCCACCTCCCCCTCCCGTGGACGACACAGAGTGTCCCATGAGAGAGCATGGACCCCTCCCCTCCAGATGATGTTCGCACATAACCTCTCCACTTTCCGGATGGTAGAAACTGGTAGGAGCACCGCTTGTAACCATAACATAACCAATGTTGCAGCAGAGCGTACTAGTTCAACCCGACCCCCAAAGGAAAGGCATTGAGCCTACCACCCTTCCACTCTACGTAGAACATACTCCACCAAACCCTGGCACTTAGTATATATATATAATATATATATATATATATATATATATATATATATATATATAATGGAGCCGACTCCTGGCGCTAGAGGTGATCTAGGCGGATCTTGCATGGGATCCCGTATCATTGGTGGCGGATGGCGAGGGAGGTGGTGGACCACCAAAACAGCAGGGGGAAGGGGATGGACGACAGTTGTACGGTAGAAGAAGGCAAACCCTAATGGCAATGGTCGGGCTATGGGGTCGGTGGTACAACCTCGCAAGGAGAGCGGGGGGATGGTTAGGAGGGATGAAGGAGGGCCCCCTCTGACCAGAGGGAGTCGTGGACGGGGAGAGGCACGGGAGGGGCCGATAGGGGGAGGAAAACTCAACCCATGGCGGGATCAGAGCGGGTGGTCCGGAGCACTGCGGGATTAGGGTTTGGATCCAGATAGAATCCTACGTCCAAAAGCAGTCCCAGGCTGGGTCTGGAGGTGCAAGGGCAACAGCCTAGCATATCATATGCTGACTTGTGCCGGTCCAAGATAGCCTCCGTTGATGACGAGATGCATTATGTTGAGTCAAAGAAGGTGGCATTGGGGAGACGGCGGTGTTCACTGCGGAGATAGCTGAAGCCTAAGCGCATAGGCAGAATACATTAATATTATGTCCTCGGGGATAAGCCATTCTATAGCCAGATTCGGGCATATGCTCATCGGATATGGCGGCCGAAGGGATCTATGAAGCTATATGCTAGGGAGGATGGGTTCTATTTTGTTAAGTTTGGTCTGCATGAGGATGCAGAACGTATCCTGCAAGGTAGGCCATGGATGTTTGATGGGTGGTTGATTATATTGAAGGAGTGGCTCCCGGATTTGAAGTGCGAGCGGGATGTATTACATATGGTCCCAGTATGGGTACGCTTTCCTGGTATGTCGCCCCACTATTGGAACGTTCCGTTGTTGATGAAACTAGTGAGCCTGATTGGTAAGCCTATTAAGGCGGGTGTTGCGACAAAGAATAAAGATAGAATTATGTATGCGAGGGTCTTCGTGGAGATAGATGCCAATAAGGTCCTCCCACGTACTTTAGAGTATGAAGTGCCGACTGGAGGAGCATTTTCAGACGGTTGGCTATGAATGGGTACCTCCGGTTTGCAGGTTTTGTCAGTGTTTTGGGCATACTTTTAAGTGTCCCAGAGCAGCAACAGAAGTTGGAGGCCAATCAGGGGCCACACCTATAGAAAAGTCTGAGGACCGAGGAGTGAGGGTTGCAATGGATACAGGTGGCGGACATGATGGTCGGTCTCAATCGGGAGGGGACCTGTGGGTAGTTCTCAACCGGCAGAACATGTTAACAGGCCTCAACCAGTAGGGGGTTCTCTGGAACCGAGTGGGGGTACACAAAACGAAGGCATCCTGCAGCCGGACGTGGATGATAAAGGACCAAACCGAGACAAAGGGGAGCAGCTCGTGATATCCCTACCGGAGGTTGACTCGGGAGAGATGGTAGTATTCGGCTCTCAGGGAGGTGGGATGGTGGACATGGCTACGAGAAGGATGACAGCTTCTCATGCGAAGGGTGGCAAGGGAAATGGGAGGTATTCAGGCCTTAGAAGCCAGAAACTCCTAGGAGGTCAACGAATCTCAGTAAGAACCTTCGATTCGGCGTTTCTTACTTGGGAGCTCATTTGGAGCTCATTTTCCGATGACGGGAGCTTCGTTTCTCCGGGGACGGAAGCTCGCTTCCCCGACGACATGATCGCTTTCCATAATATGATCATAATTTTAGAAGATACACATAAATTTTGTGAGAAAAATTGGAATATTTTCAATACACATTTATCAAAGTACCAAGAAACTAAAGATTTCTTACTTTGACGTCATAAAAAATTAACATGCGAAAGATCTCTCTGTAACTTTGAACTGAACTTTATAAATTCTAATAAATTTTAAGATATTTATAAGTATTGATAAAAATAATTAATAAACATTAAAAATTTATTAGCGCACGCTTTCATCACGCTCCCAAATTTAGAATCTTCTAAGTAGTCGTGCTTCCCCGCCCCCGCTTTCGTCCCCGCTCCCGCTTCTGGCTTCTAAGATTCAGGCACACGTCCTGAGAAAAAAGCGGCGTGGGAGGAAACAAGAGATGATGTTCAAAGTTCTTTTTAGCATTATCAGACTACTCCAGGAGAGGAGCTATGCATGGATAACCCAGCATGAAAAATTATGCTAAAGGGGAAAATACAAAGGTAGGATGCTATTATGGAGGAGGATATCCATCGTCAGGAGGATCCACCGTCTTACCCAGACGGCGGGTCTGGCGTAGTACCAAGGTCATTGTCCTCTGATTAATGTCTCTCTTATCCTGGAATGTTCGAGGTGCGTGTTATATGAAAAGATGGAAGGAGATTACTAAGGTTTATAGTAGGGAGCAGTGTTACATTGTGACTCTTAGAGACGAAGATAAAATCAGTGGTGTTGTTGATGTAACACCCCGTTTCGCTCAAGCGGACTGTCGATTCAAACGACAAAAAGTACAATGTCCCGACCCGCTTTGCTCAGGCGAGAATACTCGTTTGAGGCAAAGGATATCCATACTTGTCTATCCAGGAGTTCGGCTTAGGCTTTCAGGGCTCGCTTGACGTATCGCTCAACCGAGGCGAATCATCACTAAGGTGGGTGGCTACGGTGAACTTGTCTTTGCTTAGCCAGCACACATAAAATATGAAACGATACATGATAGTCGCTAGATGAATCACCCCATGCATGCTAATAAGAATACAACGCACCTAGCTAAGGGAATAATCCCAACTTGTATTGCTTGTGCTAGAACATGGAAATGAAATATTGCTTATATTCAGACCCTCGCATGCTATCCTAGATAATGTCGCTCGAAAAGTCCCTTACGGTTTCACCTCTCGGCTTACCTTCGGACCGGAGCCAATGTGATTGCTTGAGTTCCTTAGAAACGCATGCTTGCCTGCTTACAAATGTCTAACGTTATTCGTATCGTGCATGCATTCTAGTTAGCCAGGAGACTATTAAATAGCTCTTCTGTGCAATTGAACCTGCAAGTATCCGGGACTGTTAGGTCACCAAGGCAAATCCCCGAACCAAGGGCATGCATCAAGACAAGTGAATATTGAACTCAAATCACATCAAGTTTACCTCTGAACGAGAATCCTGTCAAGCAAAGTCAAGAATCCCAGCTCGTGGAGCAATGCTCGTTCAAAGCAAAAATTAAAGATTGTACTCGTGTTATGGATTGTCTTGTTAAAGATGTGAATTTGGACAACCCTAGAGACCTGCATGTCGTGGACAACTCGGAAACGAGGTATAGTTCCACGGACGGTCACCGGGGCACTGGGACCGATCCGATCCGGATGGAACTCTATTGTACAGTCTATTGTGCTGGACGAGATGGCTTGTAGCGCCCATTGTTCTTTTCGCTGCATACCCTTCTCTCCAGTGATTGGGTCCCTTATGGCTATGCCAGCGACAATTGTTCATATAGATAAGTCATCCTCGCTTAGCGGCTATCCGCGTGCGAGTCATTGCATCGCATCAGAGAACAACTGAACACCTGAACGATCCTGATACAACAACACTCGTGTTTGCATATGTTGTTGTCTTGGTTTTCATTATGAATGCTCGTGCTTAAATTAACTTGGTTTGCCTTGGACAGGGAAGGACAATTGGTAAGTTGGTAAGTCTCGCCGTGTTTTCTCTTATATCGCACGACGCACTGCTACACGAGTTAGGCTATTCAATCTTTGCCATAAAACTAATCCTAAGACAACTAAAAAGACAACATAATAGTTGGTGCACAGAACCTATACTACGTATTTGGATTTGTCGAGCGAACGAGTAGCCTCCCCACCAGTGCATTCAATGTACTGATAACCCACCAGATCATTTGCAGGGTGCGGAAGAACCTCGTTCGGTGCGGATGCCTCATTCGTACGTGCTAGGCATGGAGTTAAATTCGAAGCCTTGGGACGCTGCGTCCAGAACTGAAGCACATATATAAGACATAATGTTGGAACATTGCCTGAACACCGCTTGTACAATCATTCCACAAATATAGCCACTTGGCACACCTTTATTGTTTCAGAGAGAGGCTTGAGCAACTTGTAATCTCGGCCAAGCGCCGCCTGTAACACTTGTTTATATCAATAAAGAGTTTGCTTCACTCATACTTGTGTTATTTAATGCTTCCGCTATTGTCGACTCAGTGAACTTGTTACCGATCGCCTATGCGTTCAAACTTTCGCTGCACTCGGACAATCTGTACGACTCTGTAGCTTAGAACTCTTACCGCCAGCCAATGAACCACGACATTGCACGGACGTGGCTCACGTTCGTGCGGCATCACGTCCGGATGGGTCGAAGCGATCGTTCCGCGGGAGCGCTGGCGCGGTGATTCTCGCCTAGCGGGGACGGCCGATTAGCCTGCGGGAGATCGAAGCGTGACAGGTAGACCGTCATACTCCCTTACATCGGAGGCATGTGCACAATCTTCCTCTCTGTAGCATGGCGAGGATCTGGCTTCGGTAGAAGAGTGGTGTGTGGGATGGTCAGGAGCTTTTTTACCTCCGACCAACTTATTGTTGTGGAGTTCATAAACAAGGGGGGATTGCGATTTGTCTTAGGTGTAGTGTACGGGCACAATAACATGAGAAGACGAGAAGAGTTGTGGCGAGATATTGTCCGGGTTAGTGCCGTTGTGGAGAGTCAGATGCGGCTGCCTCTTGTCCTCATGGGGGACTTTAATGCTATGTTGTACAATTGCGAGAAAATGGGGGGATGGAGAGTCCCAGATGTTATCCTGCACGACTTCCACTCGTGTCTGATTCGCGTTGGGCTAATGCTTAGAGAAGAGTGGGCACATCTGGACATGGAATAATAAGACGACTAGAAAGTGGGTGGCATGCCAGCTGGATCGCACAGTAGGGAATCGGTATGGTTTGACTCTTTCCCATACTTGACACTAACAGGACTTGAGTCTGGTACCAGCAGTGTAGTCAAAGACGCGCCTTGCTCCTATGCGCAGGGGCAGCGCCTCAGGGCACTCCCGGCGAGACGCAATTCTTAAGGCGCGCCTAGGTGCACTTTTTTCGAGCGCCTTGTAATAGCTAAGGCGCGTCTTGAAAATCTTGTGAAAAAATAACATGTTTAGACTATTTTTTTAACTGTTGTACTGTTTTTAGACTGTTTTATGAACTGATATACTTTTTTTTATTGTTTTCTCTCTCACTCAATTCAAAGTGATTGCAACCTAGACATAGGGAGAATTTGAAGCACACATGTTTATTAATGTAGAAATCCGATGTGAATATATATATATATATATATATATATATATATATAATTTTTGTGCCTCGTGTCGCTCGGGCGCGCGCCTTAAGTGTGCCTTGCGCCTCGGGCGATTTGGACCCTTTGCGCCTTGAGTGCGCCTTGCGCCTTTGACTACCTTGGGTACCAGTGATCACTCTCTGATTCATATCAGATTCGTGGAACCGGAAGCAACTAGAGCTAGGCCATTCAGATATAACAACAAATGGTCCTGGTTGAGGGCTACATTGGGGCGGTTGCTAAGAGGTTGCAAATGGTATTTAGGGGGGGTAAGCAGTTTCAGTTAGTACAACGGCTCGAAAGGGTGAAAGATGAATTAAAAAAATGGAATATGACCTTGTCAAAGACATAATTGAGCTACATACAGTATAGTGTAGGCAACAATCTGACATGCTTAATGAAGATGAGGCAGGGTAAGAAAGAACCTTGATACAGGAGGTTGGGAACCTTCGAATGCAGCAGGAGATCCAGTTGGCATAAAGGGATAAATGCAATATACCAGATTCTTCTATGACATCATATGGGCGATACAGCACCGCAATCATATAAGTGGGCTTCTTGATGATGCGGGAAAGGAGGTAAGGGCTCAAAGAGAAATCCAGGCGGAGGCAGTCAGGTACTATACTGCTTTATATAATCAATAAAATTATCTACATGAGTTTCCTGAGCTTGTTTGCAAGAGACTTGTTACTTCACATGGGAACAACTTACTGCTAGCACCTGTGACAATGAAGTGGAGAATATTGTGATGAATGCAGACCCTAACAAGACCCAGGTTCAAACAGGTTCGGTAGCAAGTTCTTCAAAGTGCACTAGACGGAGCTGAAGACATGTCCTGGAAATTGTCAGGGATTTCTTTTTCACAGGCAGGTTATTCCTTGTGCGGAAGGAGGGGGCTACGGACCTTGCCGATTTTCATCCTATTGCATGCTGCAACTTTGTGTACAAACTGATTACGCACCTCATGTGTAAACGTATGAAGCTGATTATGCTGGACCTTGTTTCTCCCAACCAGACGACATTCATCAAGAGGTGGAATATTGCTTACCATAGTTTACTAGCACACGAAATGGTACGGAAATTCAATACACTATGAGGAAAGAAATCTTGTATCAAGATGGACCTTCGGAAGACGTACGACATGGTCAACAGGAAGTTTGTTTTTTATATTCTACGGGCCCTGGTATTTGATAAACGATGGGTTGACAGGGTTCGCGAATGCATATCCACGACGACATTCTCAATATTGATAAAAGGACAACCGTTTGGATTTATTTGGAACAGCCGGGATCTTCGTTAGGGGGACTCCCGGTCTCCGTACCCCTTTAGTTTGGTTATGGAGTACTTCACATGCAGGATTGATGCAGTTGTTCATAGACTAGAGATTATGTCGTTGTTTAAACAGGTGACCCCGCACATCTCCCACTTGATTTATGTAGATGACTTGCTAGTGTTCATGGTTCCCACAATATCTGGAATAACGGAGTTTGGACATCTAACTAGGCCATCTTAAAAAGGACAAAAGCAAGGTGTATTTCAACACTAGATGTCCGTTGAAGGAGGAGCGTGCCGCTGCGATAGATATTGGGCGAAGGGAATTGCCTATGAAATATTTGGGTATACCTCTTTCCATTAACTATGCAAAGCACACGGAGTGCACGAGCCTTGGTGGAGTTTACACAGCAACGGGTGGAGGGATGGCAGACCCACTCTCTCCTTTGGTGTACGCATTGAGCTGGTCAGATCTGTTATCGATGTTGTGGTACTATTTTGGCTCCAGTCGGTGATGCTCCCATTGGGGGAGGGCTACACGCTATCTCGTAGGATAGGATTTGCCGACCTTGTGGTAAAGGTGGGGTAGGTTTACAGTCTCTCCAGACTATGCACGAGGTTGCGATGCTGAGATTAACATGAAAGTTACTACAGGGAGAATCGTTATGGGCTGAGTGGATGCATGGAAGATATCTCAAAATCTCAAATCTCTGGTCCTATAGAGCGAAGAACAATGACTCGGTTGTGTTTAAGCACATCTTACGATATCGACGGCCATTTAAGCAGCTTATAACCCGATGTATTGCGGATGGAGGAGATACGGAACTCTGGCGGATCCTGGCTCCAGCACCGGAGTTTGCTGGAGCGGGCGGGGGATCCCACAGCTGTACCCACTGCCTATGGGTATCGGGTCAGCCGCATAGTGGATGCGGGGGCTTGGCGATTGGATTCAGTTCCGGGTTTGCAGCGGTTTGCGGTGGAGATCTGCCAAGTCCCTGTCGACACCAATCTCATGCAGGATATGTGGGTGTGGGATGACAGTGTGCAAGGTAATTTTGAGTTCAAGTTAGCTTACAATCAGATTCGTACGCTGCATGAGTCAGTGTGATGATATTATCTGGATGAAAGGTAATACGAGAAAGATGCAACTTTGCATGTACAAGTTTCTTATAGACGAACTTATGACGAGAGAGAGACTCTCCAGCTTTGGTGTCCAAGTTGGAGATATCCGGTGTGTTATGTGTTGCCGAGATGTTGAAACGAGTAGCCACTTGTTCTTTCAGTGCCCGTTCACTTGGGAGATCTGGAGGGAGCAGGTGGCACGTCTGAACTTGGTGACCAATGGAGAGCAAGATGTTAGTTGGTGATTCGTAGTATGAGGGCTAGCTGCTGCAGAGGACTGACCTGGTTCAGGAAGGCCTGCATCAGACTGGTCTCAGCAGTCTAGCACATCTGGAGAGAAAGAAATAAACATGTCTTTGAGGGTCTGTGCACATCTAGAGTTGGAATTGTACACAATATTGATTTTGATGTTTAAGGGATGAGGAAGTGTTGAGCCCCGGTTGAGGGGGGGGGATGTGATGTAACAAGTTAATTTTGCAATGGAATTATCTTTTTCCAAATATATATATATATATATATATATATATATATATATATATATATATATATTGAAAAGAAGGTAATTATATATAATAAATAATTCAGTACATCACCGTTGTTACACTATGCTACTCCTAAGATAATCTGCAGTGTAGATTATCCTAGTCACATTGCCACTACACTGACTATCATGAGTATATAAGCGTCGGGTCTTAACACCCTTACTGGCCGTTGACTGAGATGTCGACTGGAGTAGGCACCTTGATCCCCCCATCCCGACCCAAGCCTATTCTTGTGAGCTTTTGAGAAGTAATCACCATCCGCTCTTACCATAGCAGGTTGCCCACAGTGAGGCTCTCATCCTCGTAGTTGGAAATGTCTTGCAGTGGTGCCATGTCCTCCGGATTTTTGGTAGTGGGCTCAACGATAGCCCTTGACTAGAGCTCATTTCCTTTATCCTCCTATGGCATATTAAAGTTGTCAGTCACTATTTCCACCATGCTAGCTATGTAGGAGCATAGGGGGATGGACAGTTACATGCACCCACCTCTCTTCCTCAAACCAATAGGGTCATTACATCTGTCGAGATTTGCTCATGATCATTCATGGCCTTAGTCAGAATGTTGGTGTGAATGACCGTCGGCGCCATCTCAGGCTTAGATGACCAATCTATAGAACTGGGACTCAAAATGAAAAGGTCGGATCCGCTGGCTCCGTAGAGGGACTAATAGTCAAGATGTTGGTGTGAACACTAGCTGTGACCGACATATTTGTTGCACTCTCATTACCCAAGAGTGATGTCTCCGCGCCAGGATTATCGTCACAAAAGGTTGCATCCAGATCCATATGATCCAGGCATGTCAATCGACTTACATGCTCCGAGTACTATTCTTGCAAATGGCCAAATTTACAATAAGACAACGAGGAGGAACCCATTCATATTCCACCGCATGATACAAGTGTTCTCTGGTTGGAAGACGAAACTCAACAGCCCTAGGCAGCTCCTCCATAGCATCAGCTTTAATAAATACTCATGTGTAAGCTAGATGTTGTCGCTGGACCATATGCATATATGTCTGTAGTGGGTTCCTCACCACACTAGTCATTTTCATAATGGCCATCGTGCTCCACAGTTGTGGCGATAGCCATGGAAGACGAATCCATCATTGAGCATACTCTCGGATGTGACCGTATAGTAGCCGGAATCCGACGACGTCGAGGCGAAGAGCATGTTGCCAGTATTCTACCATCTCGACAAAGGTGTCTTCGGTGATCACCGCCACCCGTTCGCCACTAATCCGCCCAGTCCTATCGGCCAAGACCCATCCTCTGCACGAAAGTCAGAGCGACCTGAAGACATGCCCATGATCTGATAGTCACATACATAGGCAGCCCCTTTGTGCTTCCCGGTCGCCATTGTTGCATGCCTCGCTCGTGAGGAGTGGCCAGCTTGGCCATCTGCCATAGACACGACCGATCTTGATGAGTCCTGCTCCTATGTTATCGGGTTGGCCCACCCAACCACGTACTTCTCCTTTTCCACTGTGTGGCCACACTCATGTGGCCTCCTCCTCTGTCGAACGACGGTCGTCCAGGCCCCTTGGATATCAGCTACTACTCTAGAGGTGGCCGATATATATATATATATATATATATATATATATATATATATATATATATATATATGTCCTCTCCCGGTGCAAGCGGCGGTTCTATGGTTATTTTAAAATTCAATCTGAACTATAAGGATATCACAAGACTGCAAGTCCCTAGTACTGACTACTGACTCGAACAAAATTATAGTAACATCATCTTGTTGGTATCTTATTCAATTGTAGTAGTTGTTTGTTACTTCAGCTATAAAATTATTTCCTTCAATTAGATGATTATGATAAATAATAATAATAATTTATAATTGACCAAGGACGTGATATTTCAACAAACAAATACTCACCATGTGTCTTAATTCTTTCCTCGTATTTGCTTGTTGAAATATCATATTCCTAGTCAATTGTAAATTATTATTTGTATTTACCCCTCCATTCCTAATGCCTAATCATGTTCCCCCTATTTTTTATTTTATTACTACTACACCCCCCCCACTGCAGGTCCCTAGTACTGACTACTGACTCGAACAAAATTATAGTAAGATCATCTTGTTGGTATCTTATTCAATTGTAGTAGTTGTTTGTTACTTCAGCTATAAAATTATTTCCTTCAATTAGATGATTATGATAAATAATAATAATAATTTATAATTGACCAAGGACGTGATATTTCAACAAACAAATACTCACCATGTGTCTTAATTCTTTCCTCGTATTTGCTTGTTGAAATATCATATCCCTAGTCAATTGTAAATTATTATTTGTATTTACCCCTCCATTCCTAATGCCTAATCATGTTCCCCCTATTTTTTATTTTATTACTACTACACCCCCCCCCCCAATATTTCTCAAAAGGCATTTTGTGTGTGTGTGTGTGTGTGGGGGGGGGGGGGGGGCGGTTAAATACAAATAACATTGTGATGAAATGGAGGTAGTAGTAATAAAAATAAAATTCAAAAAAAAAAACGGAATTAGCAATTAGGAATTGGTGGGTGAGGGGGGTTAAATACAAATAACTCTTATTTAATTGAAGGAAAGAATTTTATAGTTAAAGTAACAAACAATTAATCCAATTGACGGTTAAATACAAATAACATTGTGATGAAATGGAGGTAGTAGTAATAAAAATAAAATTGAAAAAAAAAACGGAATTAGCAATTAGGAATTGGTGGGTGAGGGGGGTTAAATACAAATAACTCTTATTTAATTGAAGGAAAGAATTTTATAGTTAAAGTAACAAACAATTAATCCAATTGAATGAGATACCAAGAGGATGCTACTAGAATTTTGTTAGGGTCCTTACTAGGAACATGTGAGCAGCCTTGTGATATCCTTATGGTTTTCTACATTAATATTTTTTTCGATTAAAGCTATATTACGGATTCACGGGTATATCAAGTTGATGTCCTATATTAAGAAAGACTACAACCACTTTCGACTTTACACCAGCAAACGTAAAGCCAAGTTTTATTGTACTTTAACGAAGAAATAAAATAGTATTTTAGTAAAGTTTTGGGGTATTGAGTTATTTTATAAGATAAATAAGCTGGGTATTGGGGTCATCATTCCTTCACTCTTTGCACAATTGTCATAGAGAATAATACAAAATGCCCTATAGCAAATTGTATCATGTTGCCTCTTCGTTTAGACTTTAGTCTACAGAAACTTGGATGGTTCTCCTTGGTTGCAAGAGCTTAAACTGCAATCCAAGAAGTAGGTATACCTAGTTGCCAACCATCTCATACTCATAACTAATTTGACTAAGAATTTGACATCAACATAGAGGATTAACGTCAGGTTGACAACCTGTCACAAAACATTGTCAAATTTTATACAGAGCTTTCCTATGCTCCATAGGTGACCCTATTCTAATCCCTATTCTAATGGAAGAAGGACTTGGATGATTGATGATGATGATAAATAAGCTGGGTGCATGGTTAGGATTGGGACACAAAATAGTTACAAAAATTAGCAGTTGACATGTTCCCAGAGTTTCCTCGTAACACTAATATAATGAAGTAAAGATTTTCTTGCCTTCGGATGTGAACTTAGAAAGAGTAACAACATAATCTGCATTTCTTTATTTTCGTTCCTATTTTCTAGTTATATGATTACGTAGTTCATTGCATTTGTAATGTTAGCAGCTCTTATTTATTGTCATAATCCATGTTACCTTTAGATACCCTCATCTTTGACTGCTCCATCTAAAGATCATGCCACTACTGGATGATGATTTGTCGGTCTGAGCTGTATCAGAACCACCTCAAATTGAGCTGCACATGAACATCCTTAAACAGTATTCCTCATCTTATCCTCAAATAAAGAAGTAATTTCTAACTACCAATAAATGACCATTGTTTTCCCCATTTGTTAATGTATGGCTCATTCATCTACAGATTTGCAATTCATCTATGCTAATTTCTTGGACAGGGTGTTTGATTTTCCATCATTCCAACTATTACAATATAGCATGGTCATTATTATAGCCCATCTATGGAATGTTTCTTTGAGCTTCAAGGGGTATTCTTTAGTCCAAAGTTTGCAGTATCGTCGATACCGATACGATACAGCCGATACCGACACGGTTTGGCATGTCCCGATCCGATACCGACTGCTACCGATATCGACGTTGGGAGACTCTTTCCTGGTCAATTTGGCAGAGAAAATTGAACGAAAAAGACCAACCGACAGGAGTGTAATGACATAATAAAATTATAAAAGCATGTAAATGAAGAAAACTTATTTATTGTAGATAAACCAATCAACAAAGGTGATTATTATTCCATTCAATTTCAAAACTAGTAAGAAGCAACAAAGAAAATACTTAAAATTATGACTAAACATATAAAATATTATTTCTAAATATTTAATAATTTAGTAATAATTATTTGTTTTTTGATACCAAAAAATTAGATACTCTAATCTGAAACCGTCGATGTTGTCGAAATCAACGATCACAATACTCATAGGAAGGGTCTGATATCAATTCTGATACTCATATTAAGAATCTTAATTTAGTCAAAATACCCTAAATATAATGTACCCATTTGACTCATTCTTATCTAATAGTTTGTGGTATCGTATATAAATCGGTGAAAAACCATAGTTTACAGTATCAATCGATACTGATACGAATGAGAGAGAGCAATATGATTTTGATGCATCCCGGTCCAACACTAACATCTACTGATACTGACATTGGGGGTCTATTTTTCAGTCAATTCTGCATAAAAATTGAATAAAAAGATAGAACAATGAAAAAATATTGTCAACACAATGATTCAGTTATACCGAAAACTGACAATGTTACGATGTATCAATATGATTTATTATCGATAAAGTATAACCATTAGCGTTTGTCGAAGCTGTACATCTATAAATGCACAACATTCATAAAAAAAAAATATTATTTCATGAACTATTTGTTTTGGTTGCATTATACCTAAAAGGCAAATAAACAAAAAATAGTATCTATTGCAAGTGAATATTATTCCATTTCAACTAATGAGAAACAACATATAATATATAAAATTATTTTTACATGTATCAAAAAAATTAATATTTTAAAAGACATTTATCATTTATTTTTGACTTTCCGAAACGAAGAAACTGATACTCTAATCCGAAATTGCTGACAAACCCGACGATAACCATAAACATAGGAAGTCTCCAAAACCGATTTTGATATTGATATTTCGAACCTTCTAAAAACATCCTCCTAAATATTGTCATCCTGATGAATAAGTAATCGTATGTAGGAAACAAATCAATCTTTGGATATACTACCATTTTGATACATATTTTATAATACAATACGATATACTACCATTTATATTGGTTGATTCGATACGATATATATATGCTGTTATGTTGTATTTGTTGTTTACATGAGTCATGTAATTTATAGTTAACAATCTAGATTTTGAAACTAGATAAGACCTGTAAAGATTAAACAAATAAAAAATTTGTGAAAATTTACATTAAATCATGTTTCTATATGATTTAGAAGTATACACCTAAACTCCTAGAGTTACTATAGCATACGATACACAATACAATACCGGATACACGGTATGATAAATGATACGATACGTGAGTTGACAACTTAGCTTTGGATGTTATTGGCCATGAATGTAAATTATTCCCTTATTCCTTGTAACTTTGTTGAAGATGCCTTTCATGTAGTGCTAGTGCCCTGCCTTATTCATAATCGCATAGGCACCTGGGAACCCTATGCAGTAAAAAGGGGACTCCCTAAATGAGACTGCTAGCTGGTATGGATTGCTAGCTTCGCTGATCCACTGAATCGCTTCTTTGATCACCCTGTAACTAGTCATCAAATTGATTCAAAATGTTTTGGATTCTAAAGTATTTGTCCACAATTCTAGTTTATATTGACGAGAAACAATGGAAGAACATGACAAAGTGAGCAGAAATCTGATTTTAGGATTGATTCCAGTCTCAATGGAATTCTGATGGACAGCAGAAGAAAATTCCAGACAGACAATGCAACAGAGTTCTTTGTCTACTGGCTAATCAGCACTAAGGTCACTGCATTTTTGTCATCAATAACCAAGTCAGGATTTGCTAACAATATATTTTGCTAATTTATCATTATATTATTATAATTGTTAAATACTGCCAGCCGCGGTACCAAAAATTTGAGATGTAGTGAAGGTTAAGGGTTATATATTTATATATTTAACATGTCCCTACATTTCGAACACCCATTTTGGGATGAGAGATGGATTCAGGCAAGGGTATATTTTTTTAAAATCCCACTCAAATGCACGCTTGAGAAATTTGAACTAGGGTTGCTTTGATACCAATTTAAAGTCCCTGCCACAACAACATAACTTTAAAGTTCAGCGAAGATTAATGGTTATATATTTATTTTATACTTACAATCATAAGCTAGGAAACCTTACTCTTCTTCTTTTTCTCCTTTTTTACTCTACTTACTCTCCAACTTTACGGTTTTAATCTCTATGTAGTATCAAGTCTTCTCCCCGGAGATCCAGATCATGTTCTCTTTTCCCTACAATTTCTAACCTACACAAATTTCTTCCTCTACATAAAACCCCTCCCACCACTCTTTTTCCGTTTCACTTTCTAATCTTTAAAGACGTTCTGAACATTAAAACCTCACATATCCATGTTACAACATAGATAGTCAGATTAGGGCGTGCTAGCTACAAATCTAGTGATCCTGTTTTGCAATCCTTGGAAAGTATTTGAGAAAGATAAATAATGTTATTTACATTGACTACTCATCGGATATGGTGTTTGCTAGAGTTAAGACTTAAGAGGACATGGCCCTTAACAGAGCCGAATAGAAGATAATTCAAACAAGAGAATTCAGACAACGACCCCAAAATTTTGGGATGAAGGCTTTGTTGTGGTGGTTGTACATCGACAACTCTCCGGAAGTCACATCATAGATGGAATAAAAAACCATTATTAAAATCCTCTCATTCATATTATTTCAAGAAAGCTAGATAAGAATCATTATTTTTTAACTCGTCTTATTTTTCTCTATTATTGATCATTAGGACTTGCCTTGAAAGATACTAAACTTGACCGAAATCGAATATCCAACAACTTCATTGTAAGTTGGTCGCCCACGTCATAATCTGGCATAGAGTACAGTACTGTACTAGAGTGTTGAATTAAGTAATCTTAATTCAAGTAGGTGCTACTCATGAACTAAGAAAACATACACACAGATGCAGGACAGAGACTGAGGGAAAATATCATTAGAGTGAAACTTAGGAATTTAGGAAAAAATGGATGCGAAAGTTGTAGGAAATTTGTCCAATCAACTATTATCAATTTATTACAAAGTTATAATAGAAATGTAACAAGATAATAATAGACTTGTGTACTCGATTTTGGAACGATGTGTTGGGCCGGATCTCATTGTGGCTTTTGTACTTGAGATCCGACTCGAAGTTGATGTCGGAGGCGAAGAAGAAGACAAGATAGATCCACTATATGGTTTTGACATCGCACCATACAAACTCAAAAGTAGATTTCTTTCAATTCATTCTTCCATTCTTTAATCTAGTTTACAAACTATTTATAGACTATAAATCAAATTCCAAATACTTATCCATAAATCAAATCCCTAGACATCTCAAAGTGATAATTCTCTTTATTTAGGTTGATCCTAACAAAAAAAAAATTTAACTGAAAATTCTAAAAGGATAATATCAATCGGATACACAGATCAGACTTGGGTTTGGGGTTGTCTCAGTGCGTCCAAAGAACTAGGATAATGTAAGGGCTAACTCAGCAAAAAGATTTTACCCGCAAAATGAGCACACATATAATCAATCATTATTTCCAGCAAACAATTACAATTACTCTTAATAAACATAATATAGACAACGTTCATATGCCGGATAATTAGGATCAAGGTTCAAGAACTCGGTATCGGTATCGGTATCGGACATTTTGTATGAGTAGCCGTATCGGCAGTATCGGATCGGAGTATCGGATATGTTGGTATCGGATGTATCGGCAATTTAAATAATTATTAATAAATTAGTAAAAATAATAGAAAAAATAATTTACATATTTATGCATTATTTAAGTGTTTTTCATGTTTTTTTTAATTAGAATTGAATAAAACAATAGTCATCCTTGTTCATTTACATATTTATGCATTATTTTGGTTTACCTGCGATATATAAGTTTTCTTCCTTTACATATTTTTAGTTACAATCTTACTATGTCATTATATTCGTACTAATTGAATCTTGTATTGTTCTGTAGGTTTCAATTTTGACGAATTAAGGCGCATAGAGGGAGGCACAAGAGATTAGAAGCAAATAAGCAATGCAAATGGCAGGATGAGATAATAAGACAAGTGACAAGACCCATAATTATATTTGTCAAGGAATCGAGATATTTTTTTAATTTTTTGTAAATAAATAAAGATTTAATTGTATTCAGAAATTTAGTATAAGTGAATAGTTATAAATTGTTACAATGTGATCTATGATACCAATTATTTTGTTTCATAATATATCGAAATAAAATTAGCAACAAGATTTACATGTTTAAATTTAAAAGTACGACAAAAAATCACTTGGCCAAAAAAATTCATTGGGACTCTGACCTATCCCTTCATTTAAATTTCATGAATAATAGTCTTTTTACAATAAGTACAAACTACAATAAGGATACAAATACGAAAATGAATACAAATACAAAAAATACAAATATATCACTAAAATTGTTCATAATTATCATAATCGTCCCGATATGGTTCTTGGTTATGAGGGTAGTAGCGACTGATATCTGTATTATGAAAAAAAATTGTCATGAGGCCATCAAATGTTGAATGTTGTTCCGCCTCTGGAGTGTTGTATGGATAATAACTTGTGCATGAACTATCATATGTATTGCTGTAATTGTCTGAAGGAGTAGGTACATCATGATGGCTAGATCCTCCAGCATATGTATCATCCATGCGGTGCTCTCTAGGTTGATAATCACTTGGCCAGTCTTTAGAGTATTCATGAGACAGATCTCCAGGACTTTCATATTCATTAGTATTGTCAGCACCAGCAGCGAGTGTAGCTCCATTGCCTCCACTATCAATAGTGTCGTCTTTATCGCTGTCGACCTGTCGAGATTGTACATCTGGTGTTTTCTTTCTTTTTCCAGGCCTTCGAGCATTTTCGGCAATATCTTGTGGATCGACATCCAAGTTATCATCTAACCACTCATTTTCTCTGCCATCTAAGAGTGGTGTTTCCCTTTCTCTAGTCCAAGCTATGAGTGGATCTTCTTCATGAAATATCTCATCCAAATCAATAATATTTTGTTCATCTCGTGATCTTTGCATATTTCGAACCCTCAATCTCATATTATAATGGACAAAAACTAATTTTTATAATCTTGTCATTAAAAGTCTATTGCGGGGACGAGTATGGATGAGAGAAAATGTTGTCCAATTCCTTTCACAGTTGGAAGAAGATACTGTTTGACTTAGAATGCGCACAGCTAATCGAGTCAAATTTGGGGTTCCTCCCTAGCATGTATGGACCACCACTCAGCTACAAAATAATAAAATATATTAGCTTTGTAACTATATAAATTTAATTAATAAATATTTTAAAGTATGAACTATTACTACGAGTAAGACATCTATTTACAGCACTTTTGAATTGATTTGAACTAAATACACCATTTCTCAATCTGAACTTTTCTGCCTGCAAAGTGATATTACAACAGTTATGGATCTTATGACATTAAAATTAAATATTGTAAAGTTATAAAAAAAATCCAATATAAAATAATATTTACCTCTTTGTTTATATTAAGGCGTGTTGTATTGTCATTTACCATTCTATTAACGACGCGGTGGAAACCATTAAGTACTTCGTCGTCATTTATAACATCATTAGAATATTGGTATTTGGGATTCAAGAAATAACCTGCAATATTGAATAAATAACTAGTTTTAAAATCCCTACAAACATTATAAAATAACATTTGAAGGGTATTCAATTTATAGAGTACTTACCAGCTGCATGTATATCTCGATGTAGTTGAGAATTCCATCTGGTATCAATCATTTCCCACCACTTCCTATATCCTTGACTAACATTCTTTTTTATCATTTCTTTAGCCCTGTCCATAGTCTCGTAAAGATGACCCATATCCGCTTTATCATCGCTATCCACCATCCTTAAAACTTTTACTAGAGGTCGAAATATTGCAGTGACCCCTGCAATATCCCTCCAGTAAGTTTGACTCTCGATTAAACTGACAACCACATCTGTCTTTTCTCTATCTTTACGATTGAGTCTCATGTAGTTATCTATCCAACCCCGTGTATTTATCATCCTTTTTAAATCAGCCTGATGTTTAAGGATGGAATCAAAAGCAATAAAATTGGTAGCAAACCTAGTGATGGCTGGTCTAACCAATTCTCCATTCTGAGTCTCAGTCCTCATTATGCTAAGAGCTCAACCATGATTATATATGAAACAAGTCATATCTTGAGACTTCCGTATTAGTGGCTTAATATGTGGATCATTGGCTATATCATTCAACATGAGATCTATGCAATGTGCTGCATATGGAGTCCAATATAATTTTTTTCTCACCTGCATACAAACATACATATTTATTTAGAATGAAGCTATATTTACAATAATAAATTACATATATACAAACATATTTATAATAATAAAAATTCAGTATAAGTTCATTCTCACCTACATTAACCTCATTCCCGCCTTCTTGTAGTTAGAGCCATTGTCAGTAATTATTTGGACGACCCTATTTTCTCAAATTTGTTTCACAACTTCATTCATCAGTCCAAATATGTATTTACTATCTTTGTATTTGTCATAGGCATCTACAGATTTAAGAAATATCGTTCCTTGTGGAGAATACACAAGAAAGTTAATAATGCATTTTCTGTTCTGTGTACTCCATCCATCGCACATAATGGTACATCCATACTCATCCCAATACCTATGAAATGATTTTAGGTACTCCTCCATGTCACTTATTTCCATATCTAAATAAGTATTTGAAATCTCATAAGGAGTTGGACCCTTTACTCCACCCCCGGAAGCTGCTATGGCATCTATCATTGGTTGATAGTGTGGACTTTTAGCAGCATTGAACGATATATTATTGTATATAAAGAATTTTGATATAAATCTACTTATATAATTTTTTGCATTCTTTATCCCCTTAATTGCACCCTTTATTTTGGGTTGCATTGTCCCTTGTTTTCTTAGGACATAAGGGTCCATACTCCTTACTTCTATCTCTGGAATATTTTTCACCTCCTCCCCACGATATGCGACTGACTTTGATCGGCCACCTAACGTCGGACCCCTGCTTGACCCTGTTTCTCCGTCCCCGACACTCCAACGTCTACCCCATTCCTCAGCTGCATGTTCTCTCCTACTTTCTCTCATGTCCCTTCTAAGTTCCGTGAAGTCTTCAATATCTTCTTCTGAGGAGGAATCTACTCGAGCTATCCTTGTCAACTCTTCCTCTACCCGTTGTTTTCTTTGATTCGACATTATTTTCTCCTTTTTTTTACCCTCAACAAGCAACAACATTTCTTTTTTATAGCAATTGGTACATCAGGACACGATGCTACGTTTCCTGTAATACCCGCTAAGTGTTGTTTCAGCCGAGTAACCCCTCCGTCCATTATTTTGCTACAATAATTGCATTACACCCTCCTTTTATTATTATGATTGACACATTTTCCATGTTTCCAACCAGCATCCATTTCCCCCGGCGTACGACTTTTTGGTGCCATTAAGTAATCCTGAAATGATATAACGTATAAAAATGTTACATACAATAATAAAAAATTGTTACATGAAGTAATAAAAACGTATAAAAATGTTAGATGCAATAATAATTTTATTAACATATTGTACAATAATAAATATTGATATATAGTATATATATACAGCAAAAAATATTGCAATAATAAAAAGTTAAATAGATAACAATAATATATAATATATATACAATAATAAATAGTTAGATATAGTATATGATGCATATACGTACAATATATATGTATATGTATATATAGTATATAGTTTATGTATATATAATATATTTAGATACAATATATATGAAATTGATACAATATATAGGTACTATATATATATATATATATTGTATATTCTATTGTATATATTGTATATATATATATATACTTTAGTATATTCTATTGTATATATATATATATATATATATATATATATAACTATAGTATATTCTATTGTACATATATATATATATATATATATATATATATTAGTGTATATGTACAATAGAATATACTATAGTTATATATATATATATATATATATATATATATATATATACAATAGAATTTACTAAAGTATATATATATATATACAATATATATGTACAATAGAATATACAATATATATATATATATACAATATATATGTACAATAGAATATACTAAAGTATATATATATATATATATATATATATATATATATAATATATATATATTAGTTTTATAAATAAAAAAAGTCAGAATATATATATATTAGTGTATATGTACAATAGAATATATATATATATATACTATATATATTAGTTTTATAAATAAAAAATATATATTAGTTTTATAAATAATAAAAAGTCAGAATATATATATATATATTAGTGTATATGTACAATAGAATATACTATAGTGTATATATATATATATATATATATATATATATATTAGTTTTATAAATAAAAAAAAAGTCAGAATATATATATATATATATATATATATATATATATATAAAGTTTTCTCCTTAAATACTATATACATGCCGACTTAAACACCCAAGTTCCATTGGCTTTCTGGCTAGTGGGATGACACTAAAATAGTGTGGTCACGGGTTCGAATCCAGCGCTGAGAATTTTTTTTTTCTTCCAAAGATCCACAGCCGTTGGATTTGAGCGGTGGATAGGTGACGTGGCAAAATGGACAGTGGAGATGGATTTAGGTGTGTTTTTAGGATGCTGACGTAGAAAAGATCTCAGCTGTAGATCGCTGACGTGTCAGATTGGACGGTGGAGATTGGTTTATCTGTGTTTTTAGGATGCTGACGTGGCATGGATCAGAGCGGTGGATCGGTGACGTGGCATATCGGACGGTGGAGATTGGTTTATGTTTGTTTTATGGATGCTGACGTGGCAAATTTTTTTTTTTAAATTGTAAACAAAACACACAGGAGAGAAACATTCATTTTCTCCCGAATGTTTCTCTCCCCCCGAGAGTTTCTCTCTCCGCCTCCACTCGCCTCTCTCTCCGCCTCCACTCGCCGGGGAACGCCTCCACTCGCCGGGTCACGCCTCCACCGCTCGAGCCAAGGACGGAGGTGGAGGAGAACTTCTCGAGCCGCGGTGGAGGCGGCGGAGGAGGCCAAGGACGAGGTCGACTGGGTGATCTCCACAGCGCAGGAGGATTTGGTTACCTGGAAAAGGTAAAATTTCTAAACTTCTTCTAATCTCTCTGTAAATTAGGGTTTGTTGTGTGTTCATTGTAGACAAATGATGGACTATTTATACAAGTTTTTATTGCACTGTTATTTTTTTTTCAATTATTGGATTTGGCGTCTGCAAAGCATCAATTTCCTTTATTTGATGTTGATTTGAGGATTTGATGTGCTTTTGTTTTTGGTCGGAGAGGATGTGTATACCATGCTGCAATTTGTTAAAGGTTCGTATCGGCTCGTATCGGTCCGTATCGGCTCGTATCGGACCGATACAGCCCAATACGATACATTATCCACAAATATCGGCCGATACCGATAATTTCCTAGAGTATCGGATCGGCAATGCTGAGATCCGATCCGATACGGCCGATACGTATCGGTATCGGCCGATACTTTGAACCTTGATTAGGATAAGTTCAAAATATTAAGAAGACCTCCTCGGTCCTTTAAATTTATTGGATTTGTCAAATGACCTATCTAATTCTCCAAATGATGATATATAAATGCCAAAATTGATTTTCAATTTAAACTTAAACCTAGTTTCAACTACAGATCTAAATTGTGTCTCAACTATGAGAGACTCACTAGTTCAACTAATGGACACTGAGGATGTGGCCGTCTCCATGTTCAACTCTACTTGTTTAGATAATTCCAAGGTAGTCAAAGGCGCAAGGCGCACTCAAGGCGCAAAGGGTCCAAATCGCCCGAGGCGCAAGGCGCACTTAAGGCGCGCGCCCGAACGACACGAGACGCAAATATATATATATATTCACATCGGATTTCTACATTGATAAACATGTGTGTTTCAAATTCTCCCATGTCTAGGTTGCAATCACTTTGAATTGAGTGAGAGAGAAAACAATAAAAAAAGTACATCAGTTCAAAAAATAGTCTAAAAACAGTACAACAGTTAAAAAAAGTCTACACATGTTATTTTTTCACAAGATTTTCAAGGCGCGCCTAGGCGCGCCTTAGCTATTCCAAGGCGCTCGAAAAAGGCGCACCTAGGCGCGCCTTAGGTACGCCTTAAGAATTGCGCCTCGCCTGGAGTGCCCTGAGGCGCTGCCCCTGCGCCTAGCAGCAAGGCGCGCCTGAGGCGCGCCTTTGACTACACTGGATAATTCAACTATTAGTCTCTTCATTTTAGCTTCAAATTTACTACAAAATTCATAACACTCCTTTTTATATAGATCGATAATCTTTTTAAACAAGTCATTATAATTCATATTTTTAATTTCTTTAAATTTTAACTGCTCCAATAGGTCTTTACCTATGTATAAAACTATTACTAACCTACTGATGCGGAACAAAGATCCACAAGAAATATGATTACTATGAAAATTAGAAATTGAGAGAATCTTGGGTGTGAAAGCTGTAAGGAATTTGTGAAGACTCAACTAGTATCAATTTATTATAAAAATTACAATAAAATATAACAACATAATAATCGACTAGTATACTAATTTTGGAATGGCTTATGGGCTGTACCAAAACCTCGATGCTGGACTTTTGTATTCGAGATCCGACTAGGTGTCGACGTCAGAGATGGAGAATAAGACAAGATAGATCCACTTTAGGATTTTAACGTCACACCATATAAACTCAAAAATAGATTTTTCTTAATTCATTCTTCTAAACTATTTATAGACTATAAAATAATTGAAAGAACATAAACCAAATCTCTAAATACTTATGCATGAGATAAGTCAAATTCCTAACCAACTCAAAGAGATAAAATGTTCTTTATTTAGGCTAATCCTAACAAATAAATATTTAAACTGAAATTCTAAAAATAATATCAATCCGATCTACGAATCAAACTCGATTTGGGTCCATGGATAATCCGCATCACGTAGAACTTTGATACCAATTTGACGTAGGGCGAAGACTCAGAGGAAATATGATTAGTATGAAAATTAAATTTTAGAAAAAAATTGGACGCAAAAGATGTAAGAAATTTGTGAACAATAAACTATTATCAATTTATTACAAAAATGATAAAAGAAATGCATCAACAAAAAAAATCGATTTGCATACCCAATTTTGGAATGGTATGCATGTTATGCCGGGTCTCGATGTTGGACTTTTGTACTCGAGACCCGACTCGGTGTCGACATCAGAGGCGGAGAAGAAGACAACATAGATCTACTATAGGGTTTTGGCATCGCACCATACAAACTCAGAAGCTATTTTTTCTTAATTCATTCTTCCATTCTTTAAATTTCTGACTATTTATAGACTATAAACAATGGAAAGAAGATTAAAAAAATATCTAAATACTTATCCATAAGTCTAACCAACGCAAAGAGATAAAATTATCTTTGTTTAGGCTTTATCCTAACAAACAAATATTTAAACCGAAAATTTAAGGATAACATCAATCGAATATACGAATTGGACTAGGGGTCGGGTCCATGGATGGTCCCGCATCACACTCTCATGACACTTGTGTGTCACTTTTTATTATAAGTTAGTCGGTCATTGCATGAGCTTGGAGTGGGTCTTACGCAAAACAGTATCATATTTCTATATATTTTTATGTTACTTCCTTCGGTAAGTCTACTCATACTCATAATCATGATTGGAAAAAAAAAATTCCAAGTACATCTTATTTGTGGCTCAATTGTCAATAGTGCTTAAAGTTAAAATATAGTCCATCTTCATGATTTTGTATTGAAGGTACATACTGGCAAATAGCTCGAAGTAGGCAGGATAAGGTAATAGCCAATTAAAACAATAAAATCAGAAGCTATGCTATCTTAAGAACAAAAACAGTATATGTACAAAGCTCAGTCAGAATGCCATACTTTGATGCTTCTGTACTCTGAATTCCAAGCAAATCAATGTTGGCTTCAATTAGACTATTTGTATTGCTGAAGCTATGCCGCTGGTGAGCACTCCTGGCCAGACGGTACAGACTGTCTCTTATGCACTGCTTTGTTCTAACATCCATCTGCAGTACAAAAGGATTGACTCAACCTCAATTATACATGCACTTAGTTTTCTAAGCTATTCATTAAATCTCTTCTTTTCAGAATAACCAATGGTAAAAATCAGGAGGAACGTTTTATGTATAAGAACATCTCACAGAAAATATCATGATAAGGAAGCATAAATTTGGTTGAGGAACCAAGAAAATAACAAGAAATACCTACCTATAAGCATACATAAGATATTTTGGTATAACTTGTGTGAATATCAATTATCACTTATCTAAGAGGATAGCGAAAGGAGCTTCTTGCCCAACATTGGGATATAATATATTGATGGATCATGATAGTGTCATCCTTGCATACATAGTATAAAATACATATGGAGAGGAAGAGGAAAACTAATGCTCAAGCAATACAAGTTCATGCCGTAATATACCACAGACCCCCAAATCCTAGATGAATAATATTTGAAGTTTTATGTATGAATAACAAAACATTAGGAGAACCACATGCATACATCATAAATAGAATCTATGCCTAGAAGAATCAGCTATACCTGATGCATAACATCCTGAAGCTGCAGAAAAGTGGTTGCTTCAAATGACATGTCATCAGAAACAACAGTAGTCATACAAGAGCTTTCTTGAGTTACCGCAGAATTTGTCTCAACTGTAGGAAGTTCAAAAGCTATATCCTTCTGTTCAATACCACCTCTGGTTTCAAGTTGCTTTTCCCAAGCTTTACTTTTGAATGCAGACGGCTGGTGTGAGTGCTCCACAAACATTTTGATACTTGTTTGCTGTCTCTGATCTACTTTTTCTAAATTATCCTCTGGTCTCATAGTCTGCGGCCTATATAATTGATTTGGCTCTCTCTCTTGGGTTTGACAGTTTACAAGATGATCCGAGTCATTGAGAGAAGAACAAGGCATGGTAACATTTTCAAATTCAGTACATGAAGTTGCCTGTGTAATTGGAAGTTGATGAGTAGGAAGGGTGTACTCCTTTTGCCCATGTGAATCAAAGTTTTGCATGAAAGTAGAAGGGGAGGAATCTATAGAATGCTTCTGCTGAGCAAATTGTTTTGAAGTGTACGTTTGAGGAGCTGTCACATCAGTATACAAATGCACCTTATCAGCAGCTCGTTTTATTCCTTTTTCTTGTGATGAGGATTGGCATTCCATCTGCATTATGTGAATAATGAAAGTAACACAAAGACATGTATGTGTGTGACAAAATTTGATCTAGATATCCGAAAACCATTTTAGAAATCAATCGTAATACCAATGTAATGATACCAATCTTAATCATATTCTTGACAGGTAAGTAAATCAAGATATAAATTAATAGTCGCAGGAATAAAATGCAAATAAAAACTATATTGCAAGCTAAACAGTACTGTATAGCTAAGATGGATTATAAGAAAATAAAGTTTTAGGTTTTGTTTGGTAGCAAGAAAGTGAGAAAGGAAAATTAAACTTGATCCCATGTTCATAAGATCCAATTTCTACATGAAACACTTCCACTTCCTCTCACTTTCCACCAAACCAAACACAGCCATAAGGAAATGAGATAGAACGCTAGAGACAGAAGCAATTGTGATGCTGCATAATGTCGCCACGATTTATTGTGTTGCAAGGTTAAATTCTGCGGTTTCAATACATGCACGATCAGGAACCCTGGAATTAGTAATTGGAGCATGCACCATTAATTGGATTAGTGGTAGACGATTACTTTACCACTGAAAAGTAACAAAGATCTCAACAAATAGAAGAAAAATCAGAAAGATTACCTAATTTTGAAGATTAAAATAAAACAAAAAAAAACTTAAAGCATTAAAACTTATATGGAGCAGGTTTGTCGAATAGTTGCCAAAATCCTCATGTAGGACTAGAAGTACACAAGAGAGAAAGAGGACCAGTGACCTAGTCAACGCTCAAGTTGTCTGCTCACAGTATGCATTGAGCTGTCTACTGTATGCACAATCGGAAACACGGGAGTCGAAAATGGAGAGAGGACATCTTGCCATTGTTGCTGTTAGAATAATATAAAAATATAACCCTCACCCCTAACTATATTTCTTGAGTTTTGGTGTTCTGGCATGGACTTTAATATGATATCAGAGCAGCCTGAGGTTCGAATCTTCTATGGCGTGCATTTTCAGCGGAGTTTGTATAAAAAATACATCTGCATGCATTCAGTTTTCTTCCAAAAGGGGCTTACGACCAAGGGGGGCAGTTAGAATAATATAAATATATAGCCCTCAACCCTCACTACAATTTGGTGTAGTGGAAGGAACTTTAATAGTTGCCAATGTCGTAGACAGCCTGTAAGGTCTTGGATCACTGTTAATGCCGCCGCACCCTCAGTGAAGTTGTCTTTTAGGGAACAAAATAGATGCATGTGAGAGAGAGAAAACACTAAGAGAGAGGAATAAGTTGGTAGTGAGGTGGATAGGAGGGTGTCCACTCCTGATGTGCAAAACAATAATGAATTGCGGAAAGGGTAGGGTCCAGCAGGGAACACTCCGTGGTAGAGTAGTCAGCAGCATCTCTTCACACCAATTACCCTTCCAGCGGGGAGACAGATGAGGAAGTAGTGAGGCTGGAGATAGTGAAGTCAGAACCTGCGGTTTCCAAGGAGTGGGCACTCACCATAGGACATCCAGAACTGAAATTGCAGGAGAAATTTTGATGTTAATGGCTGCGTATGCCTGCAAGCGACTATGGACATGCCGCTTCAACCTACAACGAAAGAAGAAGCTTCAAACTAATGCTAGAGGGGTAGCTAAGCCCCCGAATGATGTCACTAACCTTAGGGGGCTGGACATGTTCTCGATGTGCAGATTTGTTCATCTCCTGGGGACATTTCAATAGTTTACAGTATCGGCCGATACCGATACAGTTTGGCATGTTCCGATCCAACCGATACTGACCGATACCGACATTAGAGGTCTCTTTTTCAGCCAATTCGACAAAAAAAATTGAATGAAAAAGGCCAATTAGCATGGGTGTAAAAACATAGTAAGGTTGTAAAAACATATAAAAGAGAAAAATTTATCTATTGAATGTAAATCAATCGACAAGGGTGACTACTACTTCATTCAATTTCAAAAATACTAAGAAACAACACTGAAAATACTTAAAATTATGCAGAAATGTATAAAATATATTTTCTAAAATATTAATAATTTACTAATAATTATTTTCTTTCCAATACTAAAAAATCCGATACTCCGATCCAAAACTTCTGATACTACCAATACCGCCGATCCCGATACTCATAGGAATGGTCCGATACCGATTCCGATACCAATACTTTGAACCTTGATTGAAATGTGAGGAACAATTTGGTCGATACCGATTCCGATACCAATACTTTGAACCTTGATTGAAATGTGAGGAACAATTTGGTTTTGTTTCATTCTCCTAACGTATCAGTCAAAGCTAAAAAGCTTGAAGACTACATGGAAAAGGACTATCTATAGCCAGTGGGGTCTGGGGTTCTTGCTGGCGCTCATCATCGTATTTGATGTTGATAATCATGGAATATTTGCGGTGTTAACTCAGATTGGTAGATAGAGGGAAGTTCGTAATCATTTCAGCCGATTTCGATGTAATGTTGTTGCAATATGGGAGTCCAAGATTAAGTTAAGAGTCGTAGATAACGAACCGTACGCCTGCCTATTGGGAGTCGATTCATAACTTGGATCTTGCTTCCCGTATATAGGTCACGTGGGATGCGAGATTATGGAAAGGGGTTCTTGTTCATAGTTCGGATCAATTAATTGCTTTGGAGATATCAAATAAGGGAGGGTTCAAATTTAGTATGGGATAAGTATATGGTAGCAATGACCATATGCATCGGATGAAGCTTTGTCAGATTTAACACAGCTAAGTGTAGTAGTAGGAGATAGTATGCCTCTCATGATTGCGGGAGATTTCAATGCAATTATGCTCAGTCATGAGAAGGTCGGTGGTAGGGTGGTTCCGTAGAGAATTCTTGTAGATTTTCAACAGTGCATGCTTCAATTGGGCTTATTGACTATGACAAAAAGCGGCCATGTGTGGACTTTGGAGTAACGGGGCGTCGACCGGGCAGATCTCATGTCAGTTGGATAGCGCATTATATAACCATAAGTGAATGGATACGTTCCCGGAGGTTCAGGCAGAGTATTAACCGGAAGCTACTAGCGATCATTCTCCGATTCTTTTACGGCTGGTTACATTGGAACCAATTAAGGCATGACCAATATGTTTCGCTTCATGAACAGATTGAATGAGTGAAGAAAGAGCTGAAGAAGTGGGTCCAATCAAAACCCATTAAGCCTCTTGCTGCATGGGAAGAAGAATTACGACGGGTACAAGATAAATTGCAAGATGATCCTGTAAACCCATCTCTATCATTGGAGGAGGCTAAATTTCAAGGTAAAGTCCGAGAAGCCAAATTTTGTGAGGAGCTATTACTCATTCAGAGATCCAAATGCCTATGGCTAAAATACGGGGATCTGAGTACGAAGTTTTTTCATGCAACAATAAAATCACACCAACACACGAACATTGTACACTGTTTAATGAATGGGAATGGCATGCTGTTGACTTAAGCTTGAGATATTCAATCTGAAGCAGTTCGGTTTTATAGTGATATGTATAATCAGTCCAATAATCAGACTGAGTTCTCACACTTTGTGTAAGCGCTAGTTATGGTGGAGGGGAATAGAAACCTGAAACGGGCAGTCACCATGGAAGAAAATGATCAAATTGTTAAAAAGTCGGATCCTAATCGAGGCACCAGGGCCAGATGGTATCAATGCAATGTTTTATAAAAGAACATTGGGCCAGTGAGGCAGGAGGTCTTTGATGTGGTTACGAACTTCTTTGAAAATGGGAGGTTCCTCGGAGAGATGAATCACACATTCATTACTCTAATCCGAGAAAGGAAGATGCTTGTGAGATCGGAGATTCCAGTCCTATTTCATATTTTAACTTAATTTATAAAATTATACCGCAAAATATGTACGGCCGCATGCGGGATATAAGGATGGAGTTAATTTTCAACAATCAAACAACCTTCATTAAAGGGAGATCAATAACAGATAATTGTTTGCTCGCTGACGAGATGCAGAAGGATTTTAATAAAGTGGGGGAGGTAGCAAAGCTTGTCAAACTGAATCTACAGAAGGCTTATGATTTCATCAACAGGGACTTATGATTCATCAACATGGGCTTCCTCTGCCATCTACTTCTATGCATGGGTTTTGACAAAGTTTTGTAGCTCGGATTCAAGAATGTATGACCCCTCCCCCACGTTTTTTGTACTAGTGAAGGGTCAACATCATAGCTACTTATTTCGAAAAGAACCGCTCTATGACTACTTATTCCGAAAAGAACCATTCTGATGTACTAGTGAGACTTCTATGGTGCTACTCATTCCGTATAGCATTGCTACTTATTCCGAAATGAACCGCTATATGGCTGCTTATTCCTCTGCCTTCTACTTCAATGCATGGGAGTTTGGATTCGAGATTGTATTACCTCCCTCACATTTTTTGTACGATTGATGCGTCAAGCACATGGCTACTTCAGAAAACGTGGTGGGAGGTAATAAGTAGCCATGCGGTTGGGTCAAGGGGTGTGTGTGTGTGTTGGGGGGGGGGGGGGGGGGGGGGGGGTGTTAATATTAGTGAGGCTTCTATGGTGCTGCATTTGGATGTACCCCCTACAGGCATTTTTTTATTTCGAAAAGTACCCTTAAACCATATAGCAGAAATGTGCATATTTTGTTTGGAGGGGAGGACTGCACAAAATACGCTGAGATGACTTATGTAAAACAAAGGGGGAAAGTGATGTTGACCGCATATAGACATGCGGCATGCTAACATATTATCTTCTGCAATAGGAAGGAGCATTATTCGATTTTGGACCGAAAACCGAACCAAACCGAAACGAACCAAATAAGAGATTCAGTTCGGATTGAAAAAAAAATCATGTTCGGTTTTGGTTTCGAAAATACAAAATTTTCTTATTCGGTTTCGGTTTTCAATTTCGGTCCAAAACCGAAAACCGAATAAGATTATGCAATTATTTAAATACCGTAATTTTATGTATATTTTGTGATTACAAATGTGTATATTTTGGAAACAACTATTTTATGTATATGTTTTGAAACCCAACTTTGAACATAACTTTGAAATACAATACAATGTGTGTATAAAATTATAATATTTAATATAATTTAACTATGATACGAACTTTGGGCCCGATCTATTAAACAATAGCAATAGTCCAACCGAATAAGCCGAACTAACCGAATAGATAATTCAGTTCAGTTTCGATTTTGGCTAATTTTGGTTCAGTTTTGGATTTGTAGAATTTTAGTTTAATCGGTTTTGACTACTTCGGTTCAGTTGAAACCGAATAAACCGAATACTCACCCTATTTTGTAGGGGCGGTAAGTAATATCTCTACTTTTATATAGGGACGGACACATCGGTTGTGGTAATATACCACCGATAAGTTATATAGTTATATGTTTACTGCTTTCACGTATGCCACGGGTATGAACTGTAAATCATTGTAGTTCTAAATAACAAGATAACTTTGACTGTTGGTTTAGGCGAGTGGGTTAGTCCCGCTCACCAGTGCAGTACATTTCCAAGTGTGTTGACCCCAACTCCATAGGTGTCGAGAACCTCGAGGGTGCACGAATCTAACTGAAGTTTCAGAGAGGCGACTTAAAGCTCTTCCTGTTTTGAAGCCAGTTTATTTTGGAGGCATTTTGGTTTCAATGTATACGAGGGCGTAACGTATGGGACGACAAGTAATATTTTATGGTAGTTTGTTTAGTCTTTTTGTTATTTCATGAATGTAGCCGAGACGACATATCAAATGTACTCAATCAATGTATTTCGCTGCAAGTTATTAATGAAAAACTATTTCCTTCCTAAGCTGTGTGTTCAACTTTCTCTTGCGATATGATTTAAACTTGTGTTCAAAAGAATTATTAAAATTCACGTTTTCGGTTGCTTCGCAATACGCGAACTTGAGGCTTTTATGGCGCTTTTTAACAGGACAGTCCTTGTGAGCAGAGTAGTCGTGCAGCCGTTATCTTCAATAGGTCAATTTTTTGATTCAGTAAATTGATAATAAGCATTCAGTTTCTTTCAGAGCTATACTCAATCAATTAGTGACGACGTTGGAAATATACATTGACTCAAATTAAAAATGATGCATGAACTTGTTAGTTCATTGATGAATCTATCCATGTTAGTTCATTGATGAATCTATCCATGTCTCTCCAACTTCAGTCAAAGAAATAATTAATCCTCATAAGTGTGATACATTCTTGCATGTATCTAGATTCATCTACTTGTGTCTATAAATAGGCTTGTATTTCATTTATTTGAAGTGTGCAAAAATTAATTGTAATCCTCTCGAGTATTGTTGAATAAATACTTGGCTGCACCACCGTGGACGTAGGAGTTATTTCTCCGAACCACGTAAATCTCGTCTCTCATTTTTTTTCTTTCGTATTCCATTATTGCTTCCGCTGTGCGCAACAATGGTATCAGAGCTCCATGATTTTGAATATCTTGGGGGCATTGATTTGTGCTTGGAATTTTATTCCAAGATTGTAGTTGTGTTTGTCTAACACACTTGATGAAAGAAATTCATTGGAATGGCTGAAGATAAAAAGACAACTGGAGAGTCTTCAAGTAACTTGCATCGCCCTAAGGTGTCGACTTCGAGTTTTGATGTCTCGAAATTTGACGGGACAAACAACTTCGGTATTTGGCAAGGTGAAGTACTCGATCTTTTGGTATTGCAAGATTTGGATCTCACACTCGAGGAGAAGTCCGATGATGTATCTGACTCGACATGGAAAAAGCTTAATCGACAAGCTTGTGGGATCATTCGATCGTGTCTTGGAACGGACCAAAAATATCCGTTCATGAAGGAGACCTCAGCAAAAGATCTTTGGGATAAACTCGAAGCCAAATACATGCAAAAGAGCGTGGAAAATCAACTCAACTTGAAGAAGAAACTCTTCCGCTTCAACTATTGTAAAGGTACGACCATGGCTGAGCATCTTGATAGTTTCAATAAAATTATCACCGATTTGTTGAATCTCGATGTTGAAATCTCTGATGAAGATAAAGTCTTGTTATTGTTAAATTCCTTACCCGAGTCATACGAACATTTGACAACTACCTTGTTGCATGGTAAATCTAAGATAAAATTTAACGATGTTTGTAATTCTTTGATGAATAACGAGGTACGGAAGAGGGACAAACAAGTCCAACGAGATTCTAGCTCGGATGCTCTCACTGTTAGAGGCAGGACTTCCTCTCGAAAAAATGATGGTAGAGGGAAATCTCGATCGAAGTCAAGGGAAAAAATTGACCGCAAAAGGATTGATAAAGATGAATGTGCCTACTGCCACCAAAAGGGACATTGGAAGAAGGACTACCCGAACATGAACAAGGAGTCCAAGGCAAATGTGGCCCAGAAAGATGAAAGTGATACAGACGAGGCTTTGACCGTGTCACTTTCGGTCAGTAACCTTGATGAGTGGATCCTTGATTCGGGGTATACCTATCACATGTGCCCCAACAAGGAAATGTTTTCGAATTTCAAGAAGATCGATGGTGGTGTTGTCTACATGGGAAACGACAACACTTGCAAAACCGAGGGCATTGGCTCGGTTCAGTTAAAGATGTTTGATGGAGCAATCCGAAAACTTGGAGATGTTCGTTATGTTCCTGGATTGAAAAGGAACATCATCTCGCTTGGAGCATTGGAATCGAAAGGCTATCGGATCACCATGGATGATGGAACTCTCAAAGTCGCTAAAGGCGCATTGGTGACGATCAAAGGGACCCGAAAAGAAAATCTATACTTCCTTAAGGGTAGCACAATTGTCGGACATGCAGCTACGGCATGTTCCAAGGAATCTGATGCTTCAAAACTTTGGCACATGCGTCTTGGGCATACCGGTGAGAAGCCTCTTCAAACTTTGATAAAACAAGGTGTGCTTAAAGGGGCTAAAACAGGTAAAATAATCTTTTGTGAACATTGTGTTTTTGGCAAGCAAAGAAGGGTGAAGTTCGGCACATCTATATACCGAACGAAGAGTATCCTTGATTATATTCATACGGATGTTTGGGGTCCAACGAAGAATGCGTCGCTTGGAGGAAAAAGGTAGTTTGTCACCTTTATTGATGATTACTCGAGACGAGTTTGGATGTACCCGATGAGCCATAAGAATGAAGTCATGGATATCTTCCCTAAGTGGAAGAAGGTGGAAAATCAGACTGGACGGAAAATCAAGAAGTTACGATCGGAGAATGGTGGAGAATACAAGTTTGATCATTTTCTTGAAGTATGTCAAGAAGAAGGAATTGTTCGTCACTTCACCGTTACAGAAAATCCACAACAAAATGGGGTCGCCGAAAGGATGAACCAGACTTTGGTTGAAAAGGCTCGGTGCATGTTGTCTCAGGCAGGCTTGAGCAAAGCATTTTGGGCAGAAGCAATCAACTATGCAGTTCACCTTGTGAATCGGTTACCTACTGTTGCAAATAGGAGTAAAGCAGGTAAACATGTTAATGATTATGATCAATTGCATATTTTTGGTTGCCCTGCTTATTACCATGTTTCTGAATCTAAACTCGACCCTCGAGCAAAGAAAGTCATTTTCATGGGCTTTAGTTCAGAAGTTAAAGCATACAGGTTATGGTGTCTGGAGTCAAAGAAGATCGTCAAAAGCCAAGACGTGACATTTGACGAATCGGTAATGCTTTTGAAAAAGACCGATGAACCTCCTAAGCAGACTAAGAAGGTCACTGTTGCTCCTGAGCCGGTTATTCCTGTAGGAAAATCTTGTCAAAATAAACCGGTTGATAATGAGAAAAACTTCGATCAGGTGGAGGACATCGTGCAGGTGGAGGAATGTCTCGAGGAAGAGACTCGAGAACCTGAGGTAGCTGAATCTATTGCAAAGAATAGACCTCGGAGGAAAATTAAACTGCCAGCTCGATTTGATGATATGGTTGCATTTGCACTCCCTGTGATCGAGGGAATTCCGAATAGCTACAAAGATGCTATTCAAGATTCAGAAAGCTCGAAATGGAAGGAGGCCATGGACGAAGAAATAAAGTCTTTGAAAAAGAATCAGACTTGGGAATTGGTGCAACTTCCTAAGGGAAAAAGAGCTATCGGATGCAAATGAGTGTATGCAAAGAAAGATGACACTCAGGGAATTCGATACAAAGCTCGATTAGTGGCCAAAGGATATGCTCAAAAGGAGGGTATAGACTACAACGAGATCTTTTCGCTTGTTGTGAAACATTCGTCTATTCGAGTGTTGTTCGCGTTGGTAGCTCAATTTGATCTCGAGCTTTTCCAACTTGATGTCAAGACGGCTTTCTTGCATGGAGACTTGAATGAAGAAATTTATATGACTTAACCTGATGGATTTCGTGTTCTTGGAAAGGAAAATTGGGCTTGCAAACTGCGAAAATCCTTGTACGGCCTTAAGCAGTCTCCTCGACAATGGTATACTCGTTTTGATCAGTTCATGGTGGAACACAGGTACACTCGTAGCAAATTTGATCATTGTGTGTACTTTCGGAAACTTAATGATGGCTCCTACATTTATTTGCTCTTGTATGTGGATGATATGTTAATTGCATCCAAGAGCAAGGTGGAGATAGATAAATTGAAGGCCCAACTCAGAAAGGAGTTCAAAATGAAGGACTTAGGCGTGGCTCGACGAATACTTGGAATGGAGATCAAGAGGGATGGTCCTAATGGTACCGTTTGGTTGTCACAATCTCAATACTTGAAGAAGATTTTGGAGAAATTTGATATGCATGGTTCGACCAAACCTGTAAGTACTCCGCTCGCCCTTCATTTCAAGTTAAGTGCTTCTTTATGCCCGACTTCTGATGAATAACGAAGATACATGAAAAATGCTCCCTATACAAATGTTGTTGGATCATTGATGTATGCTATGGTGTGCACTCGGCTTGACCTTTCGCATGTTGTTAGTATGGTTAGCCGATACATGCACAATCCGGGAAAGGGACATTGGCAGGTGTGAAGTGGATACTTCGATATCTTCGTGGCAGTGTTGATCTTGGTTTAAATTTCAAAGAAAGAATGATCTAGAGTTTGATAAATTAGTGGTTGGTTATGTGGATTCGGACTATGTCGGTGATCTTGACAAAAGGAGATCTACTACTGGATATGTGTTCACTATGGCTTGTGGACCCGTTTGTTGGTGTTCGACGCTTCAATCCACAGTTGCATTGTCCACTACTGAAGCTGAATATATGGCAGTCACTGAAGCTTTTAAGGAAGCTATTTGGATGAATGGTTTGGTGAATGATTTGGGAATTGCTCAAAAGCACGTTGAGGTGTTTTGTGATAGCCAGAGTGCTATTTGTTTATCAAAAAATCAAGTTCATCATGTCCGAACCAAGCATATTGATGTTCGATTTCACTTCATTCGAAAGATTATTAATGAAGGTGATATTCGATTGTTGAAGATAGCTACTGCCGAAAATCCAGCCGACATGTTAACGAAAGTGGTTACTCGAGATAAGTTGGTCCATTGCTTGGACCTGATCAACACTGGATAGTCGGTGCACCCGTTTGCAGCCAAGTCAGTTATGAGGATACGAAAAAATTTCGTCAAGGTGGAGATTGTTGGAAATATACATTGACTCAAATTAAAGATGATGCATGAACTTGTTAGTTCATTGATGAATCTATCCATGTTAGTTCATTGATGAATCTATCCATGTCTCTCCAAGTTCAGTCAAAGAAATAATTAATCCTCATAAGTGTGATACATTCTTGCATGTATCTAGATTCATCTACTTGTGCCTATAAATAGGCTTGTATTTCATTTGTTTGAAGTGTGCAAAAATTAGAGAGAAAAGAGAGAGACTTGTGAGGAAGAACACCTTGTAATCCTCTTAAGTATTATTGAATAAATACTTGGCTGCACCACCGTGGACGTAGGAGTTATTTCTCCGAACCACGTAAATCTCGTATCTCATTTCTTTTCTTTCGTATTCCATTATTGCTTCCGCTGTGCGCAACTGACGTATAATCTGTTACGGAGGGTGACAGCAACTGGAATAGACACAAGGCTATGGTTCGACCCATGGCTAAACAAGACTTGGCTCAAGTGGTGAAGTATTAGGGATATAAGAACCCAGGAACCTAGGTTGGAGGTTCGAATTATTTAAAATTAAAGGGGGGTGAATCGAGATATTTAGATAACGGCTGATTGAGAGTCAGAATTAGATAACGGTCTACCCAGAGAAGAGAATCATGGCACCAACGATCAAGCCAAGTAGAACGTGTGAAGGAGGTCGACCCAAGTGGTTGATCAAGTAGGTTACAGCAGATGCAATAATCGAGAGTTGGTGTGCATATGACTAGACCTGGGTATAGCTCGGAGAGATTGATTTAATAAAATACCTGTTCTTAAACGGGACATCGTATAGACTAACCATTTCAATATATGAGCAATATAGGAACCTGGATCTTGATGAAAGAGAGAATAATTAGATGCTTCATTGAGAGGATATGATCCCTATCCTAGGAAGCATGGGCATTCCAAAAAACTTAAGTCGTGTAGTGACATATACGTAACGACACGTATTGGACACAATCCGGACACTCTAAAATATACTAGGACTATTCCAAAATAGGTAACGACACGTATTGGACACAATCCGGACACTCTAAAATATACTAGGACTATTCCAAAATAGGTGTCGTGTTGTGTCTGTGCAACATAGCTCATATATATATAAAGTATACTTTAGTCTATTGTACTTTATTTTGTAAACAACATATGTAAATAGTAATCAAGGTGCAGATAGCAGCAGATGTGTAAATAGTATATATGTAGTAGCTAAGTAGCATTAGTTGCATATCATTTTTTTACAATAGTGAATGAAATATGAACGTTTTCTATCTTTTGTGTTTGACATTTCTTGCAAGTCTTTCTTTGCTTTGTATCCTTACCAACTACAAGATCTTTCAAAAAAAAATTCTTTCATCCTTGAGTGATAATTTAATCACTTTGATTCCTATATCTAAATTTGACCCATTCTTGAAAATTTCATTTCCTATTTGATCAAGGAAATGACTAGACCAAATAATTCTCATTCATCTTCCAACAATTAATCCGAGACTTGTTGCGGATATGTATCGTTTGTTTCGACAAATTCTAGAGACAAACAATCGACACGTAAATGTAACTCAATCAGCAACTGCTGCTTTACTGGAGCAAATACGAGCATCATCAGACACCAAAGGTGGTACGGTTGTTAATTTAGGAACCTTAAAACTACCGAGATTCTGTGGAACGGAAAGTCCGATAAAGGCTGGATAATAGAGAAGAACCACAGAAGGATTACTGAAGGCGGCTAGGATTAACCCTGAAGATATGATACCTACAATTCGTATTTAATTGGAAGATGTTGTAGAATACTGGTGGAATGTGAAAACAACCTAAAGGAGTCGAATGATAACTGTATCATAGGATAAATCCAAAAGGAGATTTGAGGAGTGAATTATTTTCCTAAATCAGGTCATGATCGAATTGGAGCAATAATTTATCCATTTGTAACAAGGTAAATTCATTATGAATAAATATGCTACAGAATTTACTAGATTGAGTCAATTTGTATCATACATAGTGGATATAGAAGGAGCAAAAGTAGCTCGATTCAAAGAAAGATTGGATAACCGTTTGAAGTACAAGGTAGCATCATAACAAGTGAATCTCAAGCCTCTACTTATGAAACTAAGAATCCTTACCGGTATTGATATAGCAAAGACTAGTCGGGTATAGAGAGAATGTATATGTCTAGTCAAACTAGGAGACAGTTTTCAGGTGAGACTATTGATTTTCCAATGAATAATTATGATAATGGTGTTTGGAATTGATTGGCAAACATAGATTTTGATCAAGGGAAGGCTTCATTCCAACTTCCAGGCAAAAAAATACATGAAATTATTCGAGATCAGAAGTTTGATATAGAAGAATTAGAAAATTTTGAATTACCAATTTAACAAAAATTTCAGGAGAAAGAGGAACAATTTCTAAGGATGAAGATTATAAAGATGAATTACTAGGATTACCAGTCGACTGAACAGTAGAATTATTATTAATTTGGTATTGGAGCAGCACCGAAAACAAAGAAAACATATTCGATTAACAAAGAAAAGTTGTTAGAGCTAAATAAGTAATTAAAGGAACTGATATTAGAAGGGTTTATTTAACCAAGTATTTCATCGTGGGATATACCGGTGTTAATTGTAAAGAAGAAAGACATAACCCTAAGACCGATGATTGACTATCAGGCATTATATGAAGCGACAATCAAGAATAAATATCCATTATCAAGGAACGGTGAATTATTTGATTAGTTAGGAGAAGCTAGAATATTCTCGAAGATTGATTTGAGATTAGAATATTATCAAGTAAATCTGAAAAGGGAAGATGTTCTAAAAACAGCCTTTGGAACTCGGTATGGGCATTACAAGTTCCTAGTTATGTCATTCGGGTTGACAAATGCTCATGTAATATTCATGGACTTGATGAATCGAATATTCTATCAATATTTGGATAAATTGTGATTGTCTTCATTGACGACATTCTCAAAGGAAGAACAAAAAGAGCATCTGAGAATTGTATTGCAGATCTTGAAACAAGAATGGTTATACACCAAATTTAGTAAATATGAGTTTTTGTTAAACCATATACCATTCTAAGGTCATATCATCAGTGGAGACCGAAGAAGGTAGAGACAATTGAATCCTGGCCAATACCAAAATCAATAGCAAAAATTCAAATTTTCTTAGGATTATCTGGATAATATAGAAGATCTGTAGAGAATTTCTTGAGGACTGCAGAACATCTAACTCGTCTGACTCGAAAGGAGAAAAAGTTAATTGGACAAACAAATGTCAAGTAGCTTTTGAGGAATTGAAGGAAAGATTAATTATAGCACCACTATTGGCACTACCACCAGGATCAAGAGGATATGAAATATACAGTGATACTTCTAGTGAGGGATTAGGCTGTATCTTAATACAGCATGGTAAAGTGATAACTTATGCGTCTCGTTAGTTAAAACATGAGATAAATTATCTGACTCTTGATCTATAACTTGCAGTAATAGTATTTACACTCAAATTGTATAGGCATTATCTGTATGAAAACATGATCAAAATCTATAATGATTATAAAATTTTAAAATATGTATTTACTCAAAAAGAGAAAAGTATGAGACAACGAAGATGGTTGAAATTGCTTAAAGATTTTGATATGGAAATGGAGTATCATTCCGAAAAGGCAAATAAGATGACCGATGCTTTAAGTATTAAAACAATAACATACTTTATGAATATCCCATAGGAAAATTTTGGATGATCTTAGGAATATGGGAATTAAGGTGATATATTCAATGACAGAAGGTCCATGGGCTAATCTGTGAGTACAATCATCCTTGATAGAAAGAATCAAGATATTAAATTTTAAAACTTTGGAAGGAGACAGAAGTAGGACTTCGAATCAGGTTAAGAAAATACTTGGATGATTCTTTCAGGTTTGAAAATCGATTAAGTGTACCAAGTGGAGAACTAAGAACAAAAATGATGTCAAGAGCACATAATTTGCAATACCTTATTTATCTAGGAAGTGCCAAGGATTTAAAACAAAATTTAGGTTATGAGATAAAGTGATATAGGAAAATGATAACTATTGGGTCCAGTGATGGTGACACAGACATTAGACAAGTTTAGGACTATGAGAAATCGTCTTCAGGCAGTATAGAATAGACAGAAGATGTAGGCTGATAAACATCGAAGAATTTTGGAATTTTAACATGGTGACCATGTATTCTTGAAGATCGCCAACACAAAATGATTAGATTCGGAACTCAAGGAAAATTAAGTCCAAGATATATTGGACCATTTAGTATATTAGAGAGAGTTGTTAGTGTATCTTACAAATTAGCTCTAACAATTGAAAGGGGTACACAGTGTATTCCAAATATCACAACTTCGAAAGTATGTATCAAATCCAAATCATATAATTGACCATTCAAAGATCACGATCAGACCCACACTGCATATCAAGCAATAACCAGTGGAAATTCTTAATTGCAGGGAGGAAATACTCAAGAAACAGATCATTCTTCTTAACAAAATAGCATGTAATCAAAATTCACCTAGAGAATCTATTGGGAAAAAAGAGAGATGGAAGCAGTATCCAAACTCATTTGTTGATCAAGGTTAATTATGTTTTAGGATCAATTGTACTATTATTTACTCCAAATTTCGAGAACGAAATTTATTTAAGGAGGATAGAGTGTCATAACCATTTCCTATAAGCTATATCATTACTATTATTATTATTATTTTTGAATTTTTCTTTACAGAATTTTGTTTAAGAAAAAGCTTTTATTCAAATTCTTTTAACTAGTTTACAAATAAAACCTTAGCTAAATTTTGCAATTACAAATTTATCATGGCCACCTTAAGCTAGTTAGGTGTCATGAAGAGAGACTACGTGGCATGGAGAGGAATTAGGTGGCACTTTGCATGTAGAGGTGGGGGGTCGTATATAATCATTTCATAACTAATTAGTCATGATTGTGTTCTTTGGAATTAATAGGCTATCAGGGAGAGAGAATTATCTTCTCTCTCTATACAATATACTAGCAGCCATCCCCTCTCTCTCCTGGAGCACCCGAGCCCTTCACCTCAACCGTGAAACTCTTCTTCTTCTTCTTCTACTTCTGTATTTGTCTTCTTCTAAATCAACCCATACCACCACCAACACTACCCACACCACTACCAACCCAATCTCACCGCCACCCTCATCTCCGGCAGTAGTTCTTGCCGACCGACGAATGATGGCAACCGCGAAACCAGGACAAGAGCATCTTCTCCTTCTTCCTCCTTCAACAAATTTTTCCTTCCTCTTTCCAAACAAAATCCAAGGCAAGTCCTTAACCAACTATTAGAATTCTTATAAAAGTTTCTATAATTGTTATGAATGAATTTTTAAGCCAAATTTGGGAATGATGTTCTGATTTTGATCCGATAAGAACTTTGCATGAATTTTAGGACATAGTAATATGAATCTAGTAATTAGAACACAAATATAAATACAACACAAGGTGCTTGTTAAAATGTTTCACCAAAAAATTTGATTCTTAAAAATGATTATGATTGTTGACATAGTTAGTTTTGAATATTATATGAAATTCTAAGGTATAATTATATTGACACAAGATTAGGACACGGTATGGAAATAAGTTGACACAAGGAATTGTGTATAATGTTAATTTTTTTAGAATTACTGACTATGAAATTATATATATTTGTATAGTTAGTGAATTGATTCTATGTTTGCTTCTAATATCTATGAGAAAATAATTTGTATATACATGTATGAGAAATATTAGGTCATTGTATATCCTTATATGATTAAAGAAGTCCTAAGTAGTTAAAAAGTAAGATTGGCCAACATATCATAGCATATATAACTTTTAAAGCATCATAATAGAAAATACCATAATTGTCTTAATTTGGGCTATGTAAAACACTAAGAAATAATTCTTATGGGTTTTCTAAATAGAAAGTTTTAGATATCTGTATGTCTTCAACTGGAAAATATTTTAAGTAAATATAGTTTAATTTGAACCTATGTATCGTAGATTTCAAAGCTTTTGGTATCACCTAGGATACACTTTAAGGATCTTAGCTTAGTTTATGCAAATTATTAAGAAATTAGCAATTTTTAATTTTTTATAATAATTTAAATTCTATCCAGATTTCAAAATATGATTATCTAAGATAATTCATTAATTTTTAACTATATTGAGTATTTATGGACACCCGGATACTAGGGCAACCTTAGTATCAAATTTCAAGTTAAGTTATAGATTATATATCTTCTAAAGATAGAATGTGATCCCTTTAATCTTGAATTTGGATTCGTGGACATTCATAGGTTGGTTTTGTTATACCAAGTCTAATCCTTAGAATTATTCCAACGATAAGTTACATATATTCTATTCTAGCAATAGAAATTGTACTTAGAAAATATTGACTTGATTACTTGACAAATATTGTTAGTTAGCATTTACACATTGGAATAAAAAAAACCTAGATATCACTAACAACCAAATACCTTACAAATAATGTCTAATTTGGTAATTTTTTTAGAACTTGGATTTGATTATTATTATCTTCTACAAATTGTGATTCTTTGACTTGAATAGCATGTATAGAGTGTAATTGTAAATTATGATTCTTGGACTTGGATATCATGAATAAGGGCAATTGCAAAATAAATAATGATAATAGCTTGCTTGCTAAGGTAAGAAAATTTTTACTTGAATTTATTTACATATAATACTTGTGTGTTCCGATATTGAGTTGTTCCACCGAAGGAGTCGGCGTACCCAGAGAATTCTACATAGGATTGTTCCGGATATGAATATTAAAATGTCAAATTTTTGTAACTCGAAATACAAAAGAGATACTGTCGAAAATTTTAAGAATTTTTAAAGATAACCAAATTTTCGAAATCTAGAAAGTATCGTAAATACTAAACCCTAGGATTTTAGATATCCATATTTTAGTTAGTGACGGACTCTCCATAAACATTAAATGAATATGCTTAGGGGTCGACTAGTAAAAGTTTAGGACACGTAGGCCACATATACCAGTCACGCAAGTGAAACACAATTCAAGTTCCCATATTTTCTGCTTTGTGCCAATTGTAATTAGAGAAAATTATTACCTGAATTGTGTTCTCATATCTCATGTTACTCCAAGATTAGAGATGAGATACATATTTGAATTTTAAAATTTGATACATACTTGATTCCTGAAATTTGAGACAAGATACATACTTGCATTCTGGAATTTGAGACATAATACATACTTTAATGTTGAGATTTGAGATGAGATACAGAACAGAGCTAACAAAGATAAAAGAATAAGGATTGTTTGTAGCTCTAGGTTAGTGCATTGAACAGAAAATAACTTGAATACCACCGTACGAAATTCATGCAATATAATAACAAAAACTGATAAGTATTCACTCATTCTACAAGGCATTATGAAGTAGGTGTGTGAGGCTTAGCTCACTTACTTGTCCCAATTTCGATTAAAAAGATCAATTAGGTGAATCAATGATATACATTATTTTTATTCATAGTTGTCAATGGTCGAACTCTAAGCACTGTGTCATCCTGCCACCGTCTGATCCCTGGTCACGAAATTATTGTCGAAAAACTAGACAATCAAAGAGTTCTCTAAATTGCATCATCATATAGAAAACTTGTTTGTGATTGTGGTAGTGAACTTAGGTTGTATTTGATTTGTCGGACACTAAGGAATACTAGAATAGGACTTTATATTTCAAATTAACACTATAACACTTTTCTAGAGTTTAAATATACCAAACTCTTGCAATTATTCAATATCATATCATATCTTCATTTTCTTACAATTTTTTACCAAGAACTTGCTTGTCGTTTTGACGACCAAATATTGTTCACTAGAGAATAATGAGACTCCAAAAGAGACGTAGACGTTGTCTTTATACATCGTAGACGAGGCTGAAGAATAAACAAGGACATTCCAAGGATGCATCAGCTTCATTTTGTAACTGGACAATTTATGTAAAATATGTGTTTTGTGAGTTATACTTTTATACAGTTATATATAATAGTTGCGGATATTTAGAAGGCAATTCTATTTAGTACTATCTGCACTTTCTATTCTAGAAAATATAGAGAGAACAATCGCGGATACAGATACCAATATATTTGTATAGCGTGCGACGCGGCCTGGAGATGTTAATTATGTACCAGCTTGTCGTATCATAGGAGCGGGGCGTGATAGGAATTTAGACGGGCACTTCATGCCGAGCCAACCTAACCCCTTGAGGCCCAGTCGTGGCAGTGCTCATCGGAGATGGAGATGAAATTTGGTAGTTTATATCAAACAAAGAGAATCAAGAGAAAGACTACCATTCTTTTCCTATTTCTAATATATCTATATTATATTATTAATAACATCAATAGTACTATTAAGATAATAGGCATGGGACAAATTCTAAATTCAAAAATAAGTTGGACAGCCTTAGACAACTCGAGGAGACTTGAGTCACATGCCTCTCGTGCCAAGACGAGAGCCTAAATACTAGTTGTTTAGGCGTTAGATCATCCGCAACGCCTAGGTAGAGAAGCCTAAGGTGAAGAGCGGATGCCTTTTAAAACACTCGAAATAGACGGAACATCGAGATTGGAGACAAGTGCCTTTAGCCAGTTAGCGGAGAGAAAAGTATCACAGCTCAATACTCGGCTTTACAAAATAAAATTATGAAAATAGTTCTATTGATCTTCCAAGTGATTAGAATGTAGCCAAAGAATGTGGTAGCCGCTAATAGAGAGGGGATCGTCAATAAAGTCGACTTTGTTGGGAATCAGACATGTCCTGCAAGCGTTCCGACACCATGTCTGAGAGTGCCCGCAGTGAAAACTTTAGGCCAACCCACCTGAGATAACCAACCCATGTCTAACGAACATCAAGCACAGATATAGACAAGTATATGGCGGTGACTACGTCACCTGGACAAATCACAACCTGTGAAATTATAAGATTGACAAAATCAATGTTGAACCATTTTCCCTAATATATTCAACCCCTTCACCACACTCAAGAAGAAAAGAAAGAGATTACAATTGAAATCACTCACCAGCCCGTAGCAATCTCCCTGAGCGAAGGCAACGACTCCTCGATCAGATCTCTTTCTTTCTTCTGGATGGCGAAGTCCTAAAAGCAAAGCACGGACTTTCTCTTAGATGTTCTGTGGACGAGCACTCCGAATCTCCAACTTGTGCTATGCTTTGTGTCTCCACCCTCTTCCTATATTTATAGGATGAGAAATTATATTTTAGGTCATAATATGATTTCCTAAATAGAAAACCTTAAAATAAGAATCTTATTCCACCTAAAATAGCCCAACACCAATTATGAACGTCCAAATATGGTCAGATTAAATATTTGATATAAATTTAAAATTTAATCAAATCTTACATTTAATGTAGATTTTCAAATTATATCAAATCAAATCTTTGACCATATTTGGGCTCCAAAATTTACCAAATCCAGACTGGACCCCAACATTCTCCCCTCCAGTCTGATGAGAGTGTGTTGACCCCATGGCTTCTCAAATGGACTTCATTCATGTCATCCCGCGACAAAGTTCCTGCTTCCCCACTCCACCGATCTCTGATCCCCCGAACTGCTTTGCATCTTCCTTCGTCTCCAGCACCTCAACCGTCATGTCGACGCTAGCTGTCATTAGTAGCACCTTATGTACCACTGGGATCCTGCCGACATCAATGACACGGCTGAGACCAAAGTCCCTGATTATCAGCCTCACCGTGAGTCTTGGCTGCCTGTCCTCGACTTCTGTCTTCCACCGAAACGTGTTAACGTTCCGACCAGCTTCTTTACCCTTGGCTGACCCAACCAAGCGGACGGTGCGATTCTTTCGAGATTCGAACTCCTGAATCTGCCCTTCTTGTTCGAACTTGAAGCTCCCCATACACATGTATCCTCGAGCAGAACATCACGTATTGTGCATGTCGTCGATGACCCACAGCTCCCCCGGAACTGTGTGAATGGTGACGCTTCCACCTCAGATTGAGTTTGCTGCAAACCTTGATCTCCTCCCAGACATCGAACTGCTGAAACCAATGTCGCTCCGTAAAGCTTTGGCAAACCACCCGTCGCCAAAATCGGATCCGTGAAACAACCCCCACCTGGAGACCGACCAGCTATCATGGAACCGACATACCGACCCTCAATCTTTGGCTCATCACCATTCGTCGTTTTGTCTCGACGAACCGAATCCTCCGTAATCCTCAAAGTATCTCAAAGCCCCTCATCAGCAAGTTTTTCGACGATCCAACTCCTGTCGAATACCCCTCGAGCCTCCATCAGATGTGTGTGGCCTGCATGTATAACTCGGCGGCTTGATCCTGTGCATGCCACAACATAAATCTCCTCGAGTCAGCTGTTGGGAACCCTTCATAAGCATCCAATCTGTGTCCACAAACAAACTGCAACAGCCATCATCCGCCAGTCTCCCTACCGAAATCAAGTTGTAGCGCAAACTCAGTACATGTCGCACATCCTTAAGAACGAGCTTCTCACCAAGCTCCGTTGTCAAGTGCACATCACCGATGCCTACAACTGCAGTCGTCCCATTGTTGTCCATCTTCACACGTCCAAACCTGCCGCCGTGGTATGACATGAAGATCCTCCTATATGGAGTGGCGTGATACGACGTCCCGTGTCCATGACCCAATCGCCATCATGACACATGCCAAAAGGTTCCTTTGCGTCGGTTGCTGCGATGATGAGATCTCCTATAGCCGTAAGATCCTCCTGATCATCCTTACCTTTGGCCTTCTCAACTTTGAGCTTCATGCAGTTCCTCTTGATATGACTCATTTTGCCACAGTGATAGCAGCCCTCCTTACGGTCCATAGTCGCAAGATCCCGAGAACTCCCCCGTCCTCGCATGTAACTTGGGTCTTCTCTTCCCGTAGAAAGCCACCAGAGCAGACTCCTGCAACGATTCCACTTGCTTACGCCAGATCTCCTCGTTCAACAAGCTTCTTTTTACTACCTCCATCATGACAACCCCACCAGGCGCAGAGTTGCTCACCGACACCACCAACGTCTTCCAGCTTTCCGGCATAGAACTCAAAAGCAAAAGGGCCTGAAGCACATCTTTAATCACCATCTTCATCGCGGACAACCGATTGATAATACCCTAAACCTCATTCAGATGTTCTGCCATTGGGGCGCCCTCCGTGTACTTCGAGTTGACGAGTTGGCGAACCAGAAACGCCTTGTTGCCGGTTGTCTTCCTTTCGTACAGCGAATGCAGCTCCTCCCACAATGCTTTTGTCGAACTCTCCATGGACACGTGGTGAAACACCGAGTCATCCAGCCATTAACGAATGAATCCAACGACTTTCCGATCCAGTCGTTTCCAGTCTTCAGTAGCTTTGTCCGATGGCTTAGCATTGTCGTCCTCCAACGGACCATGCAAGTCCTTGCACCAGAGTAGATCCTCCATCCTTGGCTTCCAAATCGTCCAATTCTCCCATGTGAGGATGATCATACGAGTGTTCATCTGTTCCGTAGACATAGTTGCCAAAAGAAAGATTACAATTGAAATCACTCTCCAACCAGTAGCAATCTCCCTGGACGAAGGCGACGACTCCTCGATCAGATCTCCTTCTTCCTTCTGTCTTGGATGGCGAAGTCCTAAGAGCAAAGCACGGACTTTCTCTTAGATTTTCTGTGGACGAGCACCCCAAATCTCCAACTTATGCTATGCTTTGTGCCTCCACCCTCCTCCTATATTTATAGGATGAGAAATCATATTTTAGGTCATAATAGGATTTACTAAATAGAAAACCCTTAAAATAAGAATCTATTCCACCTAAAATAGCCCAACACTAATTATGAATGTCCAAATATGGTCAGATTAAATATTTGATACAAATTCGAAATATAATCAAATCTTACATTTAATGTAGATTTCCAAATTATATCAAATCAAATCTTTGACCATATTTGGGCTCCAAAATTTACCAAATCCAGACTGGACCACAACAGACTTAATCTACATAAGTTGTAGGGGACGTAGAGAAAACCAAATGAGAAAACCATGACTCAAAGACTTGAGTAGACAGATAAAACCAAAAGGCAAAACCCTGACTCAAAGACTTGAAGTAGACAAAGAGAAAACCGAATGACACAACCCTGACTCTAAAGACTTGAAGTAATGGACACTACGTTAAGTCATATGAAGATGAGCAACAATAGATTCTTGCATATATTGACTGATATTGTTGATGACGTAGAAGATACATGGACGATTCACAACAAAATACAAGTTTCCTGGGAAGTCGTTGATACATGTAGAGATCTCGGAGAAGTGGATCATAAAAGGAAGCTAATGTATTACCAATGAGAAAAGGATTCTTAATATCAAATTGCCGTAATTGGCACAAACGGTTGACAACCTAAGAAAGTAGAACCCAGATTCTATTAATAAGTTTGGTAACAGCCAAAGTAAGTAGAAACCATACAATTTTCAGTTTGTAATCGAAGCAAAAGTTGATTAAATTTCAATCTCATAGCATTGAGTGAAGCCCTTGGCAAAGAGACGAGCTTTTAGGTATTTGACAGACCATCTGGATTGTTCTTGAATGGTGAACCATCCACAGCCAACATATTGTCATTGCTCCTAAGAGCCTGCATTTCCACATCGACTGCACACACCAACCTCATTGGTCCTCAGAGTGCATTCTAAAAATGCTCTCATGTCCCCGAGGTAGGATATTGAAGGGCTGTCTGAACAAAAGCAGGAACAGAAACATAAGACGAAGAGGGAACAAGCTGACGCAGCGATGGAGTGAAACGATGGTGAGTATGAACATCTACTTTATATAATGAGGATTCAGTCCCTATATTATGCTAGCCGTTGTGGGACTTAAAGAGGGTGACTAATACAAAACTGAATAGAGATACCCTTTTACAGATCTAAAGCAGATCTAGTAAACATCCTGTAAAAGATTACGTAGGCAAGGAACCCGAAACCGACTGAGTAAAACTGTTACACGGACAGAATAATAAGCTTATAAGTGTTATCGGTCCAAGTAACCAATAGTCTATGCGATACCAAGCCGAGTTTGTTTGCACGGCCGATTAAGCGACCTCAGAATCCGAGTAAGGGAACCTTGTTCTGCTTACACACTAGGCTACCCTTCTCTAGAATTTCCACAGTACGACTTGTCACTAATCTTCAAACAGAGGGGTTTATTGCAATAGAACACCAGGACACTAGCTCATGCAAAGGGAAGCCCGACGAGTGTCGGATGCAAAACCTCACTCCTTATCAAGATCATATGGCAGAGTCCCAAAAGAGAGGAAACCTCATTTAAGAGAGTGAGATACAAGGCCATTTCTATCCACCTATGGATGGAGCTATATGTGAATGTTACCTCTCATAGGAGTGCAAAATTACATGCATCTATATAAAGTTAGACTTCATAAGGAGAGTATACATGAACATCTAAAAGACTACATGTACATCACAGAAAGTGTTATGACCCCTCTTGTAAACATCACAAGTTTGCATAGCCTTTCTACAAGTAAATTCCTGGATTTTAGTCAAAATAGATGGAAGACTTCAGCATATTAGTGTTGGATAAGATAATCATTACTCTTGTAATTTGTAATTAATTGTGTAACTGCTTTGGATAATTAATTGATAAAGAAAAATAAATAGTATTTAAATTACCATGTTTGAGGTTCCACGAAGATTGAAATCATTTTTCTTACAAGTTTGCGCAAGACCTAATGTTTTTATCTCGTCTCCACACCCATTAACCTGGACAAGAAGTACGTCACATTAAGCATCAAAAGGCAAATAAAAGAAACATTACTGATTAGTGTATATTACACAAGTTACCATCTCTTCAGCTGCAAAGTTGCGTTTATTTTCAGCATCAATATCGAGCAAGTCGGCGCAAGATTCATTGCCAGAACTATAATGCTCAGAAGATGATAGAATATCTTGGTGCAAGAAGTTGGTGTTCACACATTGATGTTCCCTTTTATCATAAAGTGCACCCAATTCTGAAGTTGAAGGTTGTAACCCTGGCTCAAAAGCAATTTCAGAGGCATAAATGGTATTTGACGAAGATGAAAACCATGACAACTCATCTGCAGTGCCATCATGCTCTTGTCCAAATGTCGAATCCCAATTTCTCCAAAGAAAAAATAATCATAGAAATGAAAGAAAAATCATAAAACAATCAACAGTTTTATATAATGACAACAGTCCAAGAATAACTGTTGGGAAATACCTGAACATTTTGTCGATGTCCTCGAAATTGTCAATCCCATGCCAGTCACAACAGACGAGATCATTTTGTATGTCCTTTTGCTCATTGTCCAGAGGAAGCTCGGTAACCTCTAGGGACACACCATTAAGTGGGGAATGCAAAGATTTACAATCATTTGTAGAAATGCTAGCTCCAAACACAGGATCATTTGAGTTGAATTTATTGCTCTTTATATCATTGTCATGGTCAGAGTTGAAATAAGCTGAGAATTTTGCTTCAGAAGTTATGGCAGAGATGTCGTTCTGCTCAGTATCACGTAATGCTGGACCTAAAATATTGGCAGCACCAGAATGAGATCCCTCCATTATAAAAGAGTTTCCATTCTTCATAGTAGAAAATGGAGGATCTTTCTTTCTAGAGAGGATGGTATTAATTGCAGAGCATGTGCTGTGCTTGATCTTACCAACATTGTTCTCTACTGCATGTCTAAGTTTCTTATGGGGATCACAGAGCACTAAACGTTCAGCCACTAGGTCACCGACAGGATGAGGCACTATATGGTCCTCACTCTTACCAAACTCATCCCAGTTGAAATGTTCAAGCTGCATGAAGAGCTATTAAATGTCAACTTTCCAATTAATGAAATATCCTGAAGTTCATCAGTATCTGAACTAGGCAGGAAAGAAAAGAATCAATAAATATTTAAGAGGATGTATTTTAGCTACTCTCAATGTCTGAACATTTTAAAAATAAGCAGAAAGCATGAGATATGAGTTTGCTGATGTAATAGACTTGACAATAGATGAGTATCTTAAATATTTAAACAATCAGTATCAGAAAATTATAAAAAATATAGATCTTTTAAGCTACATATTCACAATGAAAGCCTCTTTTGCACTTATTTTCAATTTCAGACAGCTAAAGTATACATCGTCTACCAGAATTCAAATGAAGAAATAAGCTGAAAGAAAGACGGGTATCCTAAAATTTCCCAAAGTTACCTAGCCATAATGTGATCCAGACTCTGTTCACCACAGTAACACAAAGGCGGAAACATTAGTGGCAAGCCCAAACTACAGGTCTTCGATGAACGCCTCGCGAACATCTCCACACTAGGAGAACAGCTACAAGAGAAATCCATATAATTCCACCGCCCACGCCAGCAAAGGAAGAGAAAACACACATAGGGGTTGGGGTGAGAGAGCTATGAGAGCATATAAAATCATGCCTCAAAGAGGCAATTATGATAGCTCGCGGGCACAACGACACACAGCTCTATATATTCTGTTTGTAGGTAGGCCTATCAATGATAACTAACAAACAATCCCGTTTTAAACACAAAATTCGGGATTGGCTGTAAAAAGAGTAACCCAATTGGGTTTCGGATCAGGTTCTCAGATGCTATATATGGATTCCGAATCATTCTCGGATCGGATTCAAATTTCTTCAGATCCGAAACTGATAACTTGAAACCTGATGCAAGATGTTTTTATTATGGAAGGGCTATGTTAGGAATTTTTTTATTGTTTCATTATTAACCCATCTCTATGTATCTTCCGGAGGGCTGTCAACCGGTTGGGTGAAGTTGGGCTTATGTAAGATATGAATATGAATCCTATAAGCTTTTCGGGTTCAGGTTAGGATTCCAGAAAATTCTTCTGTCCACTAGGACTCATTTAAGGTTTTGGATTTACATAATAAATTTAAACTATCATTTACTTCAAAATAATTGTTGACTTCTTATATGTTTTCCAACAATTTAGATTATTTACTTCAAAATTATGATATACTGTTGAGACTTGTCTATCTAAAATTTAATATAGTATTCAAACTTTTTTTAATAAGAACTATGTGATAAACTTGATTATTGTTAACATCATTTTCATCATCACCATCAACGCCTTCTTCCAATAGAATATGATCGGTTATAGAGCATAAGAAGGCTCTGTACAAGATTATCAAAAAAATTATGACCGACCATCAACTTGACATCAACCATTTATGTTGGTACCAAATTTCTTGCCAAGGTAATATAACTATGAGCATGAGAGGGCCATAACATAAAACCTAGGTTGTCTGTTGGCAAGTAGGTAGATTTACCCTTTGGATACAATTTAAGCTAATGCAACCAAGAAGCTGTTGGGATGAAAAAAAACGTGCGCGGCTGATTTTACGAAAGACGTCGACCACCTGAAACCCTACAATAAAGAATAAAATAGACGACATATTAAGCGACCCTATGTGACCTGGACTCTGGACTCGGGTACAGGTGTCGGGTATGGATACATATCCAAGAGTCGGGTCCTCCAAACTCATAATTGAAGGACACACGGACTGGGCTAAAAATGATCCAAATTTTGGATACGGATACGGGAATATGACTATTAAAATAAATACATTTAAATATGATTTCATAAAAAGACACATCATGTAATTAAATTTGTATAGCTTCATAAAAGACATGTAATTAAATTTGCACGATTTCATAAAAATACATACTCTCTAGTTAAATTTATATGATTTCATAAAAAGACATAGTTGTAATAAAGTTTTCATTGTTTCATATATTTAAGCTTATAATTAAATTTGCATGATTTCATAAAAAGACATCATGTAATTAAAGTTGTAAGGTTTCATAACTTTACCACAAATCCACCATATTAAAATAAACTATCTATTTCACTACCACATTAAAATAAACTATCTACTTCACTATCAGTCTTTCGATTGTCACCATAAAGGACCATGAAAAATCTGATTATCACTATGGAGGATCGGATACGAATTCCATATCCATACCTATGTCCTACCCGGTGGAAACGGGTACTTCTCCTAAAGTGGAGAGTCCGGGTAACGTAGAAGCGACCACAAATTAAGCAAGAGCTAAGCATAGATCACAAGCATATATGTGGTAGCTTCGGCAACCCGAACAAATTCCAACTATTTGTGTTAGGAAAGAATTTAATACAAAATATATATACGTTGGCTCCTTTTTTTCCAAAGAGTTGACCCTTACAAATCTCAAGAAGCAATTACAATGAGATCACCAAAAGACTCCAACCCTAACTAGAACTTTGTAGCTGACAGTGGTTGCCCACGGAATCAACTCTAGTGATGATCTTCTTGACTTAGTTGATGACAATCGATCAGAACCTCCTATCTTGAAAAGTTAGAACCATGATCACGAATCTCTGGTGGATTGTTGTAGAATATTTTGGAGTTATATATTTTATTAAATAATCTCTTGGCTATATATATATATATATATATATATATATATATATATATAGCCTTACAACCCTCTATCTTACATAAAATCCCCTAATACATTATAATATACCAACACTCCTCCTTAAGATGGACGAAAGATATTCACTAAACCCATCTTGTCAAATCCTCTAATCATATCTACAGAGCTAAGTCCCTTGGTCAGACTGTCTGCTACATGATCCTTGGTTGGAACGTGGCCTAGCTCCAGTAGTCCACTGTCCAACTTCTCCTTGATGAAGAACCTATCGATCTCGATGTGTTTGGTCTTGTCATACTGCACTGGATTGTTGGCGATACTGATGGCTGACTTGTTGTCACACCACAGCTTCATCCTGGCTCTTTGATCCAGCTTTAGCTCCACCAGCATACTCTTCAGCCATAGCAGTTTTGCAACTCCCAATGCCATAGCTCTGTACTCCGCTTCAGCTGTCGATCTGGCCACCACTAACTGCTTTTTACTCCTCCAAGAGACCAAGTTGCCTCATACAAATATGCAATAGCCCAAGGTAGACCTCATGTCATCAGCACAGCTAGCCTAGTCAGAGTCACAGTAGCCCTCGATGCTTACGTAATCATTCTTCCTGGGCACCATTCAAGTATTCCAGAATCTGGTACACTGCGTCCATATGACCCTTCCTTGGGTCATGCATTTAGCGGCTCATCACACTCACTGCAAAGCAGATATCAGGACATGTATGGCTCAAAATAGATCAGCTTGCCCACCAGTCTCCGGTATCTGTTTCGGTCAACTGGTTCTCCAACCTCAGCACCCAGCTTGAACCTCTGATTGATCGACGTCGCTGCAGGTTTGCATTCCAACATCCCTCTCTGTGAGAAGGTCCAGTGCATACTTCCTATGAGAAAGAACAATCCTCTCTGCTTCTCAAGCAATCTCAATGCCAAGGAAGTACCGAAGAAGACCAAGGTCCTTCACCTCTCGAACTCCTTGCCAAAATTCCCCTTGAGTCGGTTAATCTCCTGCTCATTATCTCCTGTGATAATCATATCGTCCACATACATCGCAAGCATGGTGATGTGGCCTCCACTCCGACGAAAAAACACAGTGTGATCAGCGTTAATCTATCGATATCTCATCCCTATCATCGTCCTCCTGAATCTGTCAAACCACGCTCGAGGAGACTGCTTCAGTCCATAGAGGAACTTCTTCAACCTGCAGACATTGCCCACTGTCTTATCAGTGCAGAATCCTGGTGGTATCTCCATGTACACCTCCTCCACTAGATCTCCATGAAGAAATGCATTATTCACATCCAGTTGGTGTAGCTTCCATCCACCATTCGCTGCCAAAAAAATCAGGGTCCTAACGGTGCTCATCTTCGCTACTGGTGCAAAAGTCTCGTCGTAGTCAATGTCGTACGCCTGACTGTATTCTTTTGCCACCAGTCGAGCCTTGTAGCGCTCAACCTGTCCATCTGGGTTTTGCTTCACAGTAAATACCCACTTGTATCCGACTGCCCTCTTCCTCTCTTCCCCTCTTCCCCTCTGGCAGTTTTACCAGTTCCCAAGTGTAGTTCTTCTCAAGAATCCCTAACTCCTCGTGCATCGCCTCTTTCCACTTTGGATCGTTCTTGGCAACCTGTCAATTGTTAGGTACAGTAATACTATCCAAAGACGCAATGAATGTTCCATGAGAAGAAAAGATGTTATCATATGAAACAAACTGAGCAAGGACCCAACCATATCTATCAGGAGGATTTTTCGCATTGCTGCGAGTGGTCCTCCGTACTGATAATGGTGTGGGGGGTAGAAAGAATAATATCACCTAAGGAAAAATATGGTGGTGGTGGTGGTGTAGGTGTCTCAGGAGTCGAGACGGACGCAGATAAGGGACTTGGCGCTGGCACTATAGGTACTGGTCCTGCAGTTTGCTTCCCTTTTCTGTTGTAGGTAAGTAACTTCCCCTGAGCCATGGGCCTAACACCTCTCATCTCCTCCCCATGTTCCTCTTCACTCTCCTCCTCAACCGCAGTGGGCCTAACATCTCCCATCTCCTCCCCCTTGTTCCTCTTCACTCTCCTCCTCAACCGTTCCTCCATACCATACTCCTAAATCGGTCACTAAACTCTCATCAATCTCCCTCTCTCGCCTCATAATCTCAGTGTCAGGTGAGTTGCCCATGGATGAGGTTCCCTCCTGATAGTAGTATGGCTCAAGCTCCCTGAAGTGAACATCCATGCTCACAAACCTCTTCTTCTTTACTGGGCTCCAGCACACGTACCCCTTCTGAGTCGTCGAATAGCCCACGAAGACACAATTGACTGCTTTAGGGTCAAATTTTTCAACATACGGTCTGTTGTTCTTCACAAAACATACGCAGCCAAACACCTTCAGCAGGAGTATCCCACTATTATTTTCTTGCAATATCTTACATGGAGACTTTCATCCCAGTACTTTCGAGGGCATCATGTTGATCAGTTGAACTGTTGTCAATACTGCATGCCCCCACAGACTCTGTGGAACATTCATGGCGATCATCATGCTCCTTGCCACCTCCAGAAAGTGTATGTTCTTCCTTTCTGTCACTCCATTCTGTGCTGGTGTGTATGCACAGGTGGTCTGATGCTGTATCCCTTGGGCTGACAGGTATTCCTCAAGTGCTTTCTTGATATACTTTGTCACATTGTCAGACCTCAGTACCTTCACTACTGCTCTGTACTGAGTCTGGACATGTTTATGAAAGTCCCGAAAACAAGCAAAGATATCACTCTTATTCTTCATCAAATACAGCCAGGTGACACGAGAGGAACAATCAATAAAAGAAACGAAATACTTGTAATCATTCATAGTAGTTGTGGCGCACGGCCCCCAAACATCAGAATGTATAATATCAAAAACAAAAAAGCTCATATTGCCCGCACTAACATATGAGCTCCTATTAAGTTTACCTAAATCACATGCATTACATACTAGTTTCTCCTTATTTGCTTTATCATAAATAGATGGATACAATATACTCAAAATACCAAAAGAGGAGTGTCCCGCCTGTGGTGGAGTATCAGTGTATCATCGGCACTCATCTTCGGTCCTCCCATTCATGTCCTCTCTGCCACAGACACCAATGCCGAATCTAGCCCTTCCCGATCCAGGTACCACAGTCCATCATGCCAAGTGTCAGTCCCAAGTCTTCGTCCCGTCTCCTTCTCCTGGAAGATCATCTTAGGAATATCAAAAGAGAGTGCATTTTAGTTGGAGAATTATAGAACTAATGGACAAAAGACTGACTGAAAAAGAAGAATGCAAAACATTGGATAATTTTATTGAACCTGTACAATCGACTGTACCCTTACCGACCACTGGCTGAAAAGTACCATCGATTGTTTGAATGTTGTCCGCCGATGCTACGTGAGTGTAAGAAGAGAACTCACTAGCATTCCATGTCACGTGTCGAGACGCACCCGAATCGACAATCCAGTCCGACGATCTAAGGGAAGACAGATGCAAGGGCGAGTAAGTCGTCACTACCTTCCGATGGATGTACATACATGATAGTATTGCCTCTGGTGAAGACTGAGGTGGACGTCTCCTCAATCCCACTCCTTATGTCTCCATTTCTTGACGCTCTCTGCTTTCTCCTGGGTACCTCCAGCATGCCCAGCAGTGCCTGATCCTCCTCAGTATAGGCACCATTAGTTCCCTCCTCGCCTTCTGCTACCAGCAAGTTCGCCCGATAACCTCCTCGACAACCCCGTCGACCCCCACGACCACGGCACGTTCTCCAAACTGTCCACGTCCACCACCTGAATCTCCCTCCTTGGGTGGTTTGGTGCAAGCATACCTCAGATGGCCTACCTCACCGCAGTTGTAGCATTGCCGAGGGTCTCCCTTAGGTCATGTGCCGCCTGAATTGGCAACCGTCAGTGCTGACTTCACTTCAGGAGGATCACGTTCCTGCATGCAGCCTGATGCGAGTCTTTTCCTGGATCATGGCCGAGATAGCCTCCTCAAGTGTAGGGATCTTCGATTGGGCTAGAAGTAGTGATGTCCTCTAAGCAAACACTGTGGCCAGCCCCTTAAGAAACTTCATCATCTCCTGCAGACATACCTCTCTCCTTACACTTCGGGTCCTCGCAGCTCGCCCTATCTGAGAAGTAATCATAATCCAGCCACAGACACTCCAACTCTATGGCATACTCATGTACCATCTTCTCTCCCTGTATGGTGTCGTCGATCTCCCCTTTGATCTGGAAAAACCCTCAAGTTATTTTTCACACCATCGTAGGTCCTCCTCAACTTCTCCCACGCGTCCTTTACCATCTCAAGGCCATCCACTGTGGCGGCGATCGACTGGACTAAAGAATTGAGGAGCCAAATGTATATCACCATATGAGTGGACTTTCACTCGTCGCGTCCTACTGAACCCTCATCCGGCTGTCTTCCCTCCTGACAAGAAACCCTCCAGGTTCTTCCCTGCGAGGGTTATCCTCACCCGTAGTGACCAACTCAGGTAGGTGGCCGGTCCATCAAGCTTCAGATCGATGGAGGAAAGCTCCAACTTCGCCGGTGTTCGTGTCGCGCTCTCACCTACCGATAGTTTCATTAGCTTCATCAACGTTGCGACCTCCGCAGGGTCCAACTTCTTGATGATCTCCTCCATCGATCCTCTTCTCCGATCACCACCTCACATCCGTCCCACGATTCACGTTCGTCCTCTTCACTCCTAGTCCCGATCATGCCTCTCCCCCATCGGATCTATGCCTTCGATGTAAACGTCCGAAATTACCCGCGGGAGACGACGGAAACCGTAGCAGAAGACTCATGCGGGCTCCACAGGAGTCGCGGCTTCGCGGTGGTGGCGGAAGTGTGATGGCGGCGACGGTAGTGGGCGGCGGTGGTGGTGGCGCGGCAGCGGTGGTGGCTGCTAGGGTTTGTGCTATGATACCATATAGAATATTTTGGAGTTCTATATTTTATTAAATAATCTCTTTGATATATAGCCTTACAACCCTCCATCTTACATAAAACCCCCTAATACATTCTAATATACCAATAATTGTCCCTTGAATCTCCTTGAGAGCACACTTGGAATAACCCTTAGCTTCAGCTAAAGGCTAAGAAACCCTAACTTAATCCCTAAGCTAAACAAACACGATATGAACTGTTGATCCAAATCAAATGTCCAAATAAGCTGGAATCTGCCCAAAACCGTCCGTACCGACATACGGTCGATACGTTTAATGCCTACTAATTATGCGCAAAAGTTACTTTCTTTACCACGGGTATTACCAGTGGTGTTGTTTTGGCTCAAATTGAGCTTCATCTCACCACAACCGATCAACCTTCTTTGATGCAACTTTCGTCACCACTCCACTAAGCTCCAGACTTTATATCCTTCTCGAATTGAGGTTGGATATCTAACAAACTCTCCTTCAATCTGATGAAAGGGTGCTGCCTCATGGCTCCTTAATAGGACTCCAATTCTCGCCCTGCGATAGAGATTATGCTCTCCACTGTCAGCGACCTCGAATCCCTTGAGATGCTCCACATCTGATGCCGTCTTCAGTTGCTTGACCACCATATTGACGCTCACTATCATGCAAAGCATATTCCTAATCCGTAGGATCTCTGGGAGATCAATAACTCGATTGAGACCGAAGTCCCTAATCATTAGCCACACCGTGAGTCTCGGTTGTATCTCTGACCTCTGTTTTCCGCTCGAATATAAACATGTTCCGTAAAGTTTTCTCACCCTCGGTTCGCCCAACCAAGCGCACGGTACAATTTTTGCGAATTTCAAGCTCTTGAACCATTCCACCATTATGTCCGATATGAAAGCTCTTCCTTACATATGCATCCTCCAATAAAGTGAGTACATGCGAGATACATGACATCGATGTGCAGCTACAAATAGAGAGGTACTATCATATCTTGAGCTGGTTGCACCACTTGATCTCTTTTCATGCTTCGAAACGATGAAATTGTGGTCGTCGCTCTAATAAGCTCTGGCAACTCTCCCGATGCCGAACTTGGTGCCGAACTTATATTCGTGAAGCAACCCGCACCTGGAGACCAACCAGATATAATGGGACTAGCAGTCTGACCCTAAAAAATCGACACTTCCCCATTCATCGCTTCCCCTAACGAACGAATCCTTAGTACCCGTCAAATCTTCTTGAAAGTCTTTCCGACAAGCCTTTGTCAATCAACAACTCACTGCCAAACAATTCTCGAGCTATCATCCAATGCATGTGACTCGTCCGTACACCTCAGCACTTGAGCTTGTAAATGTCGCAGCACGTAAACCCTTGAGCCAGTAGTTGAGAACTATTCATAAGCAACCAGTCCCTATATCCAAACATATAGTGTCGGCCATCATCGTCTAGCCTGCCAACCGATACCTGGTATCAGTTGAGACACAAATTTGGTACATGTCGAACTCCCTTGAGGACAAGCTTCTAGCCAAGCTCTGTCGCCAAGTGCATGTCATCAGTCCCCACAACCGTCGTTGTCCCCTTGTCGCCCATCTTTATACGTCCGGATATGTCGCTTCGGTATGTCGTAAAGATCCTCCTCCGGAGAGTGGCGTAGTAAGACGCCCACGTATCCAAATCCAATTGTAGTCATGACACGTACTACACAAATTTTGTCATCGCAACGATGAAATCTCTTATAGCCATGAGATTCTCCTAATAATCCACTTTGCCTCAGCCGCAAGCAACTCCAAGAAGAAACTTTGTCTCGCTTTAATTTCGTCGATTGATACATCTCAACCAAAATTTTGCCAATATTCAACCTTTTAATATGCCTCATCACTATCATAAAGAATAGCCCAGGAGAGCAGAAGTAGGGGTGTTAATGAGTTGAGCTTTAAGTGAGCACCCTCGTGCTCGGGCTCAGCTATCTAAGGAAAAGTCGAGGTTGAGCTTAAAACAAGCCTATTGTGCTCGAGATCAAATCTCTCAAATCTTACAATATTCGCAAGCCCGAGCTTGGCTTGCTAGCCGCTCATTTAAATTCATAAAGTTTGATGAAATTGAACTCTATAGATAAGCTTAAGCTTGTTTATATCGTGAGCTATGGCCACAAAAAAAAAATTAACTAAAGTAAGCTTGATATCAAATTTGAAGTGTTTATATGAAACTTCATAACAAATTAGAAATGTCTATTCAAGTTAGATATTTCTTTTATATACATACATAAATAAATACCGAATACATCAAATCTCTATCTCGAGCTTGTTTATTCGACGAGCCTACTTTCAGGCTCGAGATTGTGCTCTTGAGGTCAAAAAGCTCTGCTCATGAGCTTTTCAGCAAGCCATGCTCTCGAATAGCTCGGCATATTACACCCCTAAGCAAAGCACCACCATCCCTTCCATCTGCCTCAAATTATTTTCTTGCAGATTTCCTTAAATACGATGTATTCGAGGAATCAAACTCTGACAATTTCTGATGGTTATGCAACTTGTCCCTAAAGTCAGGTAAACATCTATAAGTTATGTTAAATATGAACAATATGTATTTCTAACATGGTGCACTAAGTGTTTGAGTAAATACATGAAAATATAGTTGAACTTTAAATTTGTTGAGACATTTGCTAAGAGTCTTAGACATGTGTACAGAAACCTAGTTCATATATAGATGTCTACAATTTATTTTAAATTTGAAACAAAATGTATTTCTTGAAAGGTTCACACTATCAGCCTACACCGACGTAGCGTATGGTTCATTTTTGGCATGTCCGATTCGCGATATTCACTACAAGTCTACAACCAATACTCATCTGGCATCATACACAAAAACCCATCCAAGATGAACCCGATTTTCCTCTTTCAACTATAGAAATAGAAAATACACTTAAAATCCTTCGGAACACCATTAGAGCACCTCTAAAACAATCCTAGAGGTTCCCTACCTTAAGCCCAATCAAATTTCAACCCTAGACGCTAAATTTTGTCCTAAAGTTTGCTTCTTTTCAGACCCAAATGTCCAATTTAATAGTTCTTTTATTAGAAAACCCTAAAAAGCCCCTTAAATCAATATCCATCAATTTTCCTTAAGTTCTAAATCTAATATCTACAATAACAATACTCTCGGTTTCTAAAAGTTTCAATGTTTTTCTTCCAAAGTTAAAACCCCAATTCATAGCTCATGTTGTACTTTTGTTGGATCTCTGAACAAAAGCATGGACACGTTGATGCTTCTTCTTTGGATCTAGATGCAAATTGTTTCAAAAGTAGGGAAACAACTTCGGGGCTATTTGGTAAACCCAATATATTATCAAGATGTTAATCGGGCCAAGCCGGGCCGGGGCCCCAGAGTTGACCGGTCTTGACCGGGTTGGGCTGGGTCGGGCTTAGCCCGAAGAGGAGGCGGGTCGCACGGCCCGAACCAGAGGATTGGAAGACTAAACCCAGCCCGGACCCGAACCCCGATTGGGGGAGGGTCGGGCCTGACCCGGCTGGGTCGAGGCTGGTTTAGGGTGAGGTCTAGGTTGGCCCAGTTTAGATTTTTAAAAAACTTACGAATAAGAAATTGAAGGAAAAAAAAGAAATTTTGATTAATTTGATTAAATTTAAAATTTTGATATAACATTTTTTTATAAATTTAAAAAAATGAAAGTAAAATTTTATTTATATTTTTTTGACAAAGCCTTTGGGCATTAAAAATATACTTTAAAAAAAACATGACCTACAATATTAAAGAGAAATTTCATGCCAATTTTTTAATATATATTATTCTTGTTACATAAGTCTAAGTCATACAACTTATATTTGAGTTTATGTTTTCAACATTTCTTAAAAAAACATTGTAACACTCCAAAGGAAGCTCATAGAGAGGTTGAAAGCAGAAACTCAAACATAAGTCGTATTAAAAAGTATAGAACTTATGTTTAAGTTTTTGTTTGCACCCTCTCTTCAAGCTTTCTTTGTAATACCACAAAAAAATTGTAGAGAGTGAAAACAAAAACTCAAACATAAGTCACATAATTTAAATAAATGACATATCTAACAATTATAATACATATTAAAAAGTGATACATTTTTTTAAAAAGTTACAAGATACTAGATACACTTGTTTATATGCTACGAAGAATTTTTGTGCCACAGTTAGGGTTACATTGGAGTCGTTTCCCACAATACAAGCATTCAATAAGAATTTCATGTGAGATTTTTCTTTCGACATCATACTCATTGTAAACTCCGCTAAAGTAGTGCCAAATTTCTGATCTTCTTTCGAATTGAGTCTCTTGTACCCCAGAGGTTGCTGATCTTGCGGTTCTTTTGGTGGTTGATGATTTTCTATGACAACAAGTAGTCTCTTCACCGAATATGACTGGATTGTTTACAAGTATTGGAAGATTTAGAAGAAAATTTATTGTGCTAAATTTGGAATAATTATATTTACAGGAATTTTCGGATACCAAATTACCTCCCGAATACTCTTAAAATATAGTTGTTATAATAATATTTTGGTTATTTTCAGCAAAATAACCAAAATACCCTTAAATGGTTAAGGAAGTATTTTGGTAAATATACCTCATCTTAGGATAATATCGTCGTTGGAGGAATAATTTACCAAAATACTCCTCCAACGTTATAAATAACGTTTATATTGGGGTATTCTGGTAAATTTCCCATATATATATATATATGGAAAAGGTAATTTTATTTATTGATTTGATAAATTACAATGTTATCACATTCGAAAAGCATGCACCCACACTCGTTTAGTTCATACAATTAATATCAAACTCAATATTATGCAAAATTCCTATTAAGAAGATTCTTAGGTCATCAAATATTTGCCTATTCCTCTCTCCATATATGTCATGTAGTTGCAGACAACCTGATGCGTGCTTGCTTGTACCACTGTAAGCCCCTTCTGCGAAGATTGAATATAGGCTGTTTGTGCTTGTAAGTCTCTACATGCACCCATTACTATGTTCAGTTTGGAGCATTGAGTATTCCAAATATCCCGTGTAAAATCACAATTGAAGTATAAATGAAACATTATTCTTCGTGATAATCACATAGCTTGCAACCATGTCCTCAACTTACAATCTTGGCTTGCACCTGAACTCCAAATCTGGCTAGACGATCCATAGTGAGTAATTTTTCTTGAAAAACTTTGAGCATGTTCAATTGCATTTTAGTAGCTAGTCCCTTAATCAAGATAAAATCCTTTCACGGGAGGGACGAAGAAGCCACTCGACAATGATCACATGCCAGTCAGAAAGTAGGCTTGCCATTTGGGGACCCTTCCCAGAGCCAAACATCTTCGCCTTTGCTTGGAGCCAATCCGACTACGTGATAGTATCTTGTATCCAACGGACAATCGGATGATGACCTGTGTCCCAGATGCCTTCCTGGATTAGGCTACTAACTCTCGTCTCATCCCATGGTAGCAAACATTTCCCATCTCATTCACTCTACTAGGCTACGGTGATTAAGCCATGAATCAAACCAGAGGTGTGTATCAGCTCCATTGCCAATTTGTCGAAAAATTACTGACTTAATTTTACTTCTGTACGACAAATTAGCTTTATATGTAAATGAGAAGTTATCTGGAGCCAGCAACCAAAAATTCGACGGAGTTAGGACAACAAACATTTATATTCAGATTTCGACGGTAGAATGAAGATCTACTCTGGCGATGTAAGTGGTCGGGCAGAGGCCTTCGTACCCAGCCATTACTGTCTTTGTCCATAGGGTCTGGGCACCAGTGGGGGGTATTTAGGTCTTCTCTAGTGAGAATGACTTCTTTTTTATTTGATTCACTCTGTAGATTGCAGTCGAATCTAGAGACAGTGCTTCAAGGTGGACCATGGATGTTCAACAAGCAATGAGATCCTATGATATCCATGGAGCGTGACCTCCTGACTCCTATCCCAGTATGGATGCAACTCTCGAAGTTCTCTCTCCAGTTTTGAAACGAACCCTCCATTCGAAAGATTGCCAGCGTCATTGGCACCCTGATTAGCATGGTCCATCGTAACCAATTGACCTTTGCCCGTGTCTTGATCGAGATCACTGTATGTTGGGCACTTTCTTCTTTGAACGGACGTCGGTTCAAGCAGCATATTTCCTTCGAATAGCCGCCGCCGACATGTTCGGCTTGCCGCTGAATTGGGCACGTAGAGTAAGTGTCCAACACCCTCCAGTGAAGGGCTTCGAAGGGAGATCTGGGAATCTCCTCTTGCCCACTTGCCTATAGGCTTGGCGCCTGGCCTGGCCTGTCCACTTAGACTTGCTCATATGGTCGTATAGATTTCTTGGGCCGAGTCGAGATCAGAGTCAACCCTATCTCCGAGACCACCCCCTATCTTGGGTAGGGAGCGGGAGGGAGCTGGTAGGCCTAGCAAGCCGTTCGTCTACTAGTCCAGCTATAAGCGAGCTGCTTACTCTATTCAGAGATATCATTGAGTCCTTCTCTGGTCACGGAGCAAGTCAATCTCTAAGTTTATATGAAGATAATATGAAAGAGGGGATTCCTTTTATGGTTGAGACGCAACCCACCTACAAAGGCTAGAACTTGACTGAAGGTGCACAGAGACTTCTGCTAATGAGTTTGCAGAGATGGAGGAAAATTTAACCAAGGCGCAAGAAAATGACCTGCAATTGACCATAATAAATAAGAGATGGCTCCAAACCCTCAAACAGGGAGACTATGAGATGGAGTAATGAAACTTCGAAACGCCACGGTGGAGGGCTATGAGGAAGATGCAAAGTACTAGTCCTAAGGTAAGGGTGTACTAGTCCAGCTGTGAGTGATGCCTGCTCCATTCAGAGCTATCATTTAGCCCTTCTCTGGCCACGGGGCAAGTCAATCTCTAAGTTTAGATAAAGATAATATGAAGGAGGGGATTCCTTCTATGGTTGAGGCGCAATCCACCTCCAAAGGCTAGAGCTTGACTGAAAGCTGCACATAGATTTCTGTTAACGAGGTTGCAGAGATTGGAGGAAAATTTAACTAAGGCGTAAAAAAATGACCTACAATTGACCATAATGAATGAGAGAGGGGGAGACTATGAGATGAAGGAGACTTCAAAATGCCGCGGTGGAGGGCTTTGAGGAAGATGCAAAGTACTAGCTAGTCCTAAGCTAAGGGCCAGTGCTAGGTGCCAAAGGCCAGTCTAGTAGGTTGCCATGAGCAGCAAAGTTCGCAGGGTTTCGACTGTGTTGATGTTGTGCATCTTAAATGTCTACTTGGCAATTGTAGGTGTAGCGATTATGAGAGATTTTTAGAGTACCGGTTATGAGGGGTCCGGTTTTTTGTTGTTTTAAGTAGTGGGTTTTAAATCAGTCCAACCCATACTTTGTAATTCATTAACGAGCGGTTCTGAAAATTTTTTGTACGAATAAAATTACCTATATTTCCATATATAAATAAAATAATAGAAACACATGAAATAATAGAAACATCTGGATAGAGAGAAATTTGGAAGAAGTAGAAGTCAATATTTCATCAAAATAATAGAAACACATGAAATAATATTAACGTCTGGATGAAAGTAGTAGAAAAAGATTTTAAGAACTTACCGGAAAGAGTAGCCATTATTTGAAAGAAGTAGAAGAGAAAGACATGAGGAAAAAAAATTAGGATAAGGTTTTAGTAGTTATAATTATATATTTTTGGTGAGAATATATATGTATTAAAATAATAAAATCTTTCAAAATCTGATTTTTGTTGTTTATAAACACAGCCAAAATTATAATACACCGATTTTGAAAGACTTTTGAGCCGACCAAAACCAGTGCATAAAAAAAATTAACACACAGTGCCTTTTAAAACACTTCATAAACATCAACACTGTTAAGCGGACTCTTAAGTGTTGGTCTTCTTGAGTCCCAACACTTCTATCTCGTTTATTTTTTACTCAATCATATATATATATATATATATATATATATATATATATATATATATAAAAGCAAAGAACACATAGCAATTAAAAGAAACAAAGAAACTAAATTAACAAAAAATTAAGAATAAATTCTATACTTAACCTCACATAAGCTCCAATCCGACATCCCTTAGTATAAATCTATATATCCTGGGTACAAAACAATACAAATCCGTCGGGGCCAATCTCATATTTAGCTCCCCCGCACACCACTAGAATCAACAAGAAAAGAAATAGATCAATTCACCGCAACAACAAATATCAAACAAGAAAGAAAAGCACTCCAAGTCTTAGAAATCCTTACCAAAATTCTACAAGCACCGGAGAATTCCTCCTTTCCAAGACCCTAAACCTAATTTCTATAGCCACCAATCTCCACAGTGACTTCTGTCGGATTTGAGCTCAGAGTTGAGTTTGTTTTGTTTTGTTTTTGTTTTTTTCTAAATCCTGGAGTGGATGATTATTATAATATTATTATTTTAGTGAGCGGAGGTTCTGGTGGGGTCTTTTGGACGCGTGCGGCGTGAGAGGAAGGTGGGCCGGAGGGGCCCACCGTCAGGATGGATTCGTGGTTCGAGAGGGAGGGAATGGGATCCGATCACTTCCTCCAGTCCCATTGGCTCTGGGTTGGGAAGAGACTAACACGTGCCCAGTAGAGGGAGGGGAGAACTTGTGGCTCTGAATGACCGAGATCGAGCAGTCACGTGCCAGTGAGAACTTGTGGCTCTGAATGATCGAGATCGAGCAGTGGGATGGTGGGGCCCACAGGTTAGGAAATTGTGATGGTCCGAATGTGCGCGCAAGGATGGTTTCGGTCGCTGTCCTCTTGTGGGCAGGCGGTGTGGTGGCGTTTTGCGCTTTTGGGAAATTGGTCAGGAGTGGATTTGAGCTATAATGGACGGCCGGGATTCGAAGCAGTAATTCGGTGCGTATTTATCTTCTTTTTTTTAAATAATTACTAAATATACTATAAAAGTTATTCAGGACAATTCAAATCATGATGCTAGTCCAATCTGAAACAAATTTTATTCAAAGCAGAAAAAAAAATTAATATGGATTGTCCACCGTCCACCCAACCCCCAACCCCCAACTTCTTCATTCTAATTTCTACTCTCTTTCTCTGCAAATTTTCTTTTCCTTTTTCTTCACCTCCTTCAATTGAAAACCCTAAACTTCTTAGATCTTTCTTCCCTACCTCCTCCAATTCGAAGTAATAATCGATAGCGCTCAAACCTTCATCACAATCAAGGTACATATCTTCTTCACAATCTTCTTCCTCATTCTTCTCCATTTCCAATTTTATGTTTGTAATTTTCATTGCATTTTCATGAATTTTTTTTCAATCCATTTTAATATATAAAAAACATATAGTAGTAAGAAAAGTGGGTTTATGATGAATTTTGGGCGAATTTATGAAGTTTCGAACCCAATTTAAGGTTTTGAACTTTAGATCTCAGCTCTATGTCGCGGCTGAAACATTCAAGACTGAAGAAAATATCTACAGTCCTGAGTACGTCTTCTACAATACTATATAATATTTTCTACAGTCCTAAATGTACTTAGGACTGTAGATATTTTTTACAGTCCTGAATGTTTCAGCAAAGTTCTAAGTGTTTTAGCACTGTAGAATTTTTTTCTATTTCTTTGTTTGAAATATTTACTTTTTGTTATAGCCGCTACCCCAAGAAGGAACTTGCAGGAAAGCAAATTGGTTTGGAACCATAAATACAGGAGATTTAAAGGACGTGAGGATCCTTATAACAGCCTCCTTCATTTCATCTGATGCTTAGAACATCAAAAGGGCGGGAGGATGCAAGAGATTAATTATGTGTCAGTTCATGTCTTTACTTTTTCACCTACTCCAAATTGCAAGATAATCATTGTCACTACAAAATAGATTATTCTTATCGTAAATCTGAGAGCTTACCAATATTCATGTCGTGCCTTATTTATTGGGGATGATGACATGTGGAGACCCAATAAACAAGCCACGACAGGAATATGGGTAAACTCTCATATTTATGACAAGAATAATCTCTTCTGCAGTGATAGTGATTACCTTGCACTTTGAAATATGTGAGAAAGTGAAGACCGACATGAACTGACACGTGATTAATGCGAAAATAAGTAGATGTTTGTGTTGTAAAAATTTGATTTTGGAACTTTGATGTTGGTTGTAATATGTTAGAATGTAAATTTGTTGAGTTTAGTGTTTGATCTAATATAAAGTTGCTAAAAAAATTGTTACAGATGAATACATGATTTTATGCTACTTGATGTTGGTTGTGTGATTGGTGTTTAAATCTACCGTAATCGAAAGTTATATCGTTCTTATTATGATTACTAAATTATTATAAATAGATTATTTTTTCATTATGAATTTTTTTTTTAATTCATGTCTCATTTTTTGTCGTCTTCACACTGATATATTATATATAACGTTTGAACGTCCGGAGATACCAATTTCTACTCATTAACAATGAAATACTGGGAGATCGAAACATCATTATTTTGCGATTCTGAAATTACAAAAAGTTTGTCAAATAATGAAGTTATTTTATCCCATACTACTTTTCGATACGCTCATTTTGGCACCAGTTGTGCAGCTCATTTCGATCTCCCAGTCAAAAGTTATAGTCCTTTAAAACTTTAAATTTTATACTTTTGGTTGTAGCTGCATGTGCATTTGATCTCGGACGTTGATTCTTTCTATACGGACGTGGATTCTTTCTATACGAATTATGTTACTCTCATCGAGGGCATACAAATCAACCTATTATTTGATATAAAAAAAATGAGAGATGAGCAAATAGTTATGGTCACTCGAAGCCTGCTCTACGACATATGTTATTTTCTTACGGTACCATCAAGGGCATAAAAATCGACCTTCTGGATCCTTAGGACTGTCAAAACTTTTGACAGTTTTGACAGTCCTCACAATAGTCAGGACTGTCAAAAAAAATTTGCAGTAATAATTTAAAGCTATTGGATTCTTTGGACTGTCAAATGTTTTGATAGTCATATGAAACTTGAATTTTTCAATCCCATGTTGCACTTTTATCTGTATTATAGGAATGTCATAATCTTTTACAGTCCTGACTACTTGTTATGACTGCCATAATTTTGACAGTCCTAACTTTATAAATGACCGACAAAAAAATTGACAGTCTTTTATATAGTCAGGAGTACTGTCAAAACTTTTGACAGACCTTCATCGTCACCGTCGCGATTGTGGACAAATTTTTTAAGTTCCAAACCCTAGAATGGGTTCGAAACTTCAAAAATTCTCCCAAAATGAATCATAAATCATATTTTAGTTCCTAGAAAATGAATCATAAACTTGGATTGTTGCGGGACTTGGGACCACAAATTCCATAGAATATTGGGTTTATGGTTTTGGGATTTGGAAGAGAAGAAGGGAAGAAGAAAAACAAAGGCAAAAAAAACGACTTATATACTACGTAGTGGGCTGCCATAAGTAAAAAAAAATCAATGACAAACTAGTAAATAAATAAAAACGTGGGATGTCCTAAGTAACTTTTGTAGTGTCTTTAACAACTATCTTTTTTAATTGTGTGTTAGGGCTGGAATGAATTTTATTTAAAAACTTTTTAGCTCGGGTTTGATTTTAGAAATACATTAAAAAAAATTATTTGATTCCAATTTTTGATTTCAAATTGGATGTTAGACAAAAACTGCATAAAACTTGAAAATTAGATAAATATCCTCACATTTGGTCTAGACATATGTACTCACATAATTTTGGTTTTGCAAATCACCAGTTTATTTATCTAGTGTTTATATTTGGAACTTTGGTTTTGCAAATCACCAGTTTATTTATCTAGTGTTTATATTTGGAATAACATCTCAATTTTTATATATTTTAAGCACAAGTCCAATTAAGGTTCAACCGCTTAAATAACAAAAAATGTCTAGTCAAATAAAGCGAATAAACCGTACAAATCAAACCGATTATATCGGTTCGATTTTATTTAGTTTTAATTAATTTTGGTTCAATTTTTGTTAACATTTTTTTTATTTTTGTTTATTCAATTTTAAAATTTTTGGCTCGGTTGAAGACGAATAAATCAAATGCTCACCCTTAGTCTGTGTGAAAGCATAATTTATGATTTACCATGTTGATTAAATACATCACGGATTATAATTATTGTAAGGATATTTTTTGGCAAGAACTACTTTATTTCATATTAGGAAGATTGCTACAAACAGACTCAACTCGAAGTTGGTCTAAGCTGGTCTAAAATACAAGTAGAAGAATGATGAAACATCCACAAAGATTTGGTACAAAGTACAAATAAGAAATGAGCTAAACTATCAGCAATCTTGTTAGATCTGGTTGAGAGAGAGAGAGAGAGAGAGAGAGAGAGAGAGAGAGAGAGAGTCCACAGAACTGTTGAAGAAGCTTTTTGCCGCCTCTACTTGAATTCAAAATTCGGAATTTTTCAAGAAAAGGAAGAATTTTTTGCATAATTGCGAAAAAGAGGAAAAGTTTTAGGTATTCGCTATGAGGGGGACAACTTGCCAAGTTAGTTGGCGGGTTGAGGGTGGGAGAGAGACCGCCAACTTGGTTGGCAGGTAGGAGTGAAGTAAAATTTTAAGATAATTTTACTTCAACTCGTACAATTATCTATATATATTTGTTAGAAAAGTGAAATTCTAAAATCTATTCTTTCCAATTTTTTATTATTATTATCCGTATGTAAAATTATTTCTATTTAAATAACATAGATAATTGTATATATTTAAATTTTATAGATTCAAAATAAAATATTCAAACAATTTTGAGAGAAATTAATAGATAACACTAGGGATATTTTAGCAAATGCCCCCAAATAAAATGTTAAAACCAGCATATAACCCCTCTTAAAAAAAAACTAGCAAATGCTTCTATTATTTTTACGGATGAAGTAAAATTTTAAGATATGTCCGCACACTTTTAACCGATTTTTTTTTTTTTTTGGAGCATTTGCTAGTTTTTTTTTTTTACTGGGGTATATACTACTTTTGACATTTTTTGTAGAGACATTTGCTAAAATATCCCATAACACTATTTATTTGATATTTTTTTATATTATTTAAATTTTTGGATTTAAATTTTTTAATAAATATTTTTGTTTTGGTATTATCAATGTAAATTTTTTGTGATATATAATAGATAATTTGTTATTATCCATTTACAAAATTTAATTGATTTAGAAAAAAATAATATATATATATATATACAGAAAATTTACTGTAGCGAAATAAATTTATATTAAATTTATCTAAACGAAATAAGTTTGAAAAATTTAGAAAAAAATCAGGCTCCGCCGTGTTGGCGGAAAAGACAACCGTTGTACACGTAAGCAGTAAATTTTTTTTTTTTTAAAAAAAGTGGGCCCCACGGCCAATTTCCGCCAACAGAGTTGGCTGAAATTGGGGGGGGGGGGCCAATTTCAGCCAACTCTGTTGGCGGAATTGGCCCTGGGCCCACTTAATTTTTATTTTGTTTGGTTTGGTTTGGTTTGGTTTTTTTAGTTTCTTTGGTTTGGTTTTTTTATTGGTTTATTGTAATTAGTTATATTTTTTGTTTTATTTATTTAGTTTAGTTTAGTTTAGTTTTGTAATTAGATTTAAGTAAATTTATTTTAACGAAATAAAATTAAAATAAATTAATTGGAAAGAAATATTTAGAAATATTATTTTCGGAAAATAAAAAAAAAAGTAAATAAAGAAGAAGAAAAAATTTTGTGTCCTCTAATTTATTTGTGTCCTCTAATTTTTTATTTGTGTCCTCTAATTTATTTGTGTCCTCTAATTTTTGTGTCCTCTAAAGAAGAAAATAAATTATTTTAACTAGTATTTATTTGTGTCCTCTAATTTTTTTGTTTATTTTAATGGTTTAGTTTTTTTTTATATGAAAAAAAAAGACAAAGTAAAGAAGAAAGACAAATATCGAGGAATGATTTGGTTTTGATTTTGGTTTGAAATTGGGTTGGGTCTATGGGTTGGTTTAGTAGTTGGTTTATGTACAACGGCTATTTTACAACGGCTCTTTCAACGGCTCTTTCAACGGCTCTTATTTTTTTAACGTTCATATCCAACGTTCGTCTAACGATCGGTTCGAAGTTACCTATATAAACGTAGTATTTATTTGATATCAGCATATCAAACATTGCAATCAAAATTTTTATTTCTTTTCATACGAAATTTCTTTCTTTCGACACAGGAGAAGCTCAGTTCAATATACAATCTTTGAAGCCCATTTTCTTGTTGCCATGGATCGAAGTATAACAATACTATGCTCACTTGGTGGTGTACTAAATGGGTTAGCTTATGAAGGAGGTTTAGTTGAAGTTCTTTTAATTGATCGAAATATTTCGTTTGATAATTTACGTAATCTAATATTTGAAAAATTTGCTATTGACTGTGAATTTTTATTGGTACATATTTATCTATCTAATTGCATAAATTTAGTTAGTGAGGAGGCATGGAAATTTATTCTTGAAGTTAATATACAATCAACATATATTAATATTTTTGTGACTCCTCCACCACCACCACAAAGAATTAGTAGTGGTCCAAATTCTTCTCACCAAGTTATTTCATTTACTGAAGAAGAACATAGAGTAGATGATGGTAATACCGACGATGAAAATAGTGATAATTTAATCGAAAATATAGATGATGTACTTGATGATAATGTTGATAGTTTAAATAATTTATTCATTGGAAGAGAATTTATAAATCGTCATGCATTTAGAAGTTTTATTAGTGATATAGCAATTACAAAAAAATTTTGTTGCAGGGCTACTAGAAACAATGCCAGTGGAATTGTATATAAATGTAACGTTTCTAGTTGTAATTGGAGAGTGTACGCTAAAGCCATTGGGAACGGCGAAACATTCGTCATTAGTACGCTAGAAAATGTACATTCTTGTTTAGGTGGACTTATAACGGAAAATCATCCATTAGCGACAACTATGTGGGTTAAGAATAAGATTATTGATAAAATTCGTGATAATCAGTCGTATAGTCCATCGCATGTTATAAATGATATCTATAGGGAACACCGAATACATATTAAATATTGTAAAGCTTGGAAAGCTAGAGAAATTGCTCTATCAGAAATAAATGGTAGTTATATTGATGCATATAGTAGTCTTGAAGAGTATGCTTTTACAATCATTGAGACAAATCCAGGTAGCAGATGTTATATAAAGACTACAGAAAATAATAAGTTTCAAAGAATTTTTATTTGTTTCAAGGCATGCATTGATGGTTTTTTAAGGGGATGTTTACCTGTGATTAGTACTGATGCTACATTTCTTTCCTCTAAATTTCAAGGTATTTTATTTATTGCGTGTGCTCATGATCCTAACTATCAATTATATCCAATTGCTTATGCTGTTGCTGAGAGCGAAAACACGGATTCTTGGACTTGATTTTTAAACGGTTTGAAAACATCTTTTGAAGGTAGTTTTAATACGTGGGATACAATTTCTTTTATATCAGATAAACAGAAAGGATTAATAAATGCCATGCGTGCTACTTTTCCGGAATCACCTCATTTTTATTGTATTCAACATTTTAAACAAAATTTAAAACTAGTATGTAGACTGCCTTATTTTCAACGTAAATTAGACTACCTTGCAAGATGTTATAATGAGACAGATGCGAATATTTGCTTTGAAACAATTAAGGCTGAAAATATCGATGTTTACAAATGGCTTGTTGGAGTAAATGATGAAACTCGTATTTTATCACACTGGATAACAGCTTATTCTCCTTGTCCTAGATTAGATATTAACACGTCGAACCTTGCTGAATGCTTCAATAACTGGGTTAAAAACTTACGCGATAAACCAATAACAACACTACTTGATGGTATTCGAGCCAAAATCATAACACTTCAGGACAAAAATCGACAAAAAGCTGATAATCTTGCAACTGATTATTGTCCGAAGATGTTAAATACTATGGCCAGTATCACAAGAAAAAGACACCAGCTGCAAATATTGAGTATAGTTGGTTATTTGTTTGAAATACTAGATCGTGAAACAAACAGAACATATGTTGTGAACTTAGATGAAAAATATTGTACATGTTTTAAATGGTATCATACTTGTCTGCCATGTGTACATGTATGTTATGCTTGTAATTCTAAAAATATTAGCATCGAGAGTTTTTATCCAGGTATTTTTTCCAAAGAAGCATTAAGAAGCGTATATGAGCCGCACCTGGAGCCAATTCCAGTCCCTTACAACATTCAAAGTACATTAGTTATAGGTGACATTGGAGTACCAGATGTACGACGGAAAGCGGGAAGACCAAAGAAGAACCGCATCATGGCGAAGGATCAACCATCAAGAGATCTCCGATGTAGCAACTGTAATGGTTTAGGACACAATCGAAGAAGATGTACTAACCAACCAAGAGAATAAATGCATTGGCATAGATTTTCTTAGAAAAGTTATGTTCATTGATGTAATTTAATTTCTAATACATAAATTTCTCATATAACCTAGCAGTACAAGAAATTCATTCTCTGCCTCTTGCCATCCTGTCATAATTCCTACGAGGCCTTGGCCTAAGACCAAGTCTATTTCTTCTTGCTACTGTATCCTCAAGTCTCTCCCCTGGCAATGGTGCCCATGGGTCAAATTCATCAGCCTCTTGTGTCTGCACCGGCGCTGTTGGAGTCACAGATAACTGAGTAGCTGTATCAAACCGGGGTGCATCAAATATAGAATTGGACATCTGCATGTAATAATCCCAATAGTCAACACCAGGCTGTGAAGTCCCCTCGTCCGCCTCTCGGTCCATCTGTGGGGTACGTGCTTGTGACGTTCCCTCGCCTACCCACTGATAAGTGCCTTGGCCCGCCCACTGAGAAGTGCCATGGCCAGACCACTGGTAAGTGCCCTGGTCAGCCTGTTGGGAAGTTCCCTGGTCAGCCTGTTGGAAAATGTCCTGCTCAGGGACCTCGTCATCTTGTTGAGGCGGGCTATCCATATGCCAAACATGGGGATAGTTTCTACGCGGACGTGGTTGCCGTCGGCTGACTAAGCCTTGAGGATAATCTGGTGGAATATTTAATGGAGGGTTGGGTGGAGTCAGAAATGCTTGCACATCATCCAAAAATGATCTTACTGCTGTGCTTAACGAGTCTCTCACTGGATGATTTTCACATGCTACAATCAAATTTGGAAGCTGAAATATTAAGTAGAATCCAATTAATTCATAATAAAAACTATGGAAACAAAATTTTTTATCAATAAAATACGTACCTTCTCCATTATATTTTGATACCATTCACGATAACTAGCATCATCAACGGCCCGATGTTGGAATCGCAACTCCTCATATTGGTAGGATCGGTTACTGATAAGAGGAGCTCCCCACCAAGATCTATAGGCTATATCACCTAATGCTACACCATTTAAACAAATATGAGCGTTTAATTTCATATAATTTTAAAAAAATAATTTTGTTCAACTTTTTAAAAAACTTACCCTCATCTATAGAGTCCATTAGTTGAGACATCTGTACCACGGGCTGTGTCTCCATCCTAGAATTCCACTGTGGAATCATTTTGCTTGCCCTTTTAGTTGCACTCCCTTTACTACGATTTAAACATGGTGGCTCATCGGGAATCTTTTATTTCACCCAGAATTATCGCATAACGCGATCAGCTGGATGATACATGATTTCACCGTCGAATATCAGGAAACAACTATAGACACTGAGGTCATAGGCTGTTGTTTGGATTTCAGTAGGATTTTGCTCAAGCCGGTACGGACAGTATGTCACCTATTTTATGACAAATTATAAGATAATGGTTATAATGACTTTATAAAATAATAATACAGATATTTTACCTCGTTATACTTCAGTGTGTCAAATTCGACCCGGTATAAAGAGATAGCCGCATGTTCACAGTGTACTGGATCTGCTGCATCCGTAGTCCACCGTAAAGCTGACGGAAAGACACCAACGTCGGTATTAATGCGGGGGACTGGCCTACCAATATGAAAGTGGTCGTAGGACCAAACCTAGAAAATATGACCATATGATATAAGTGCATCTATTTTCAATGTAAATGGAATTAAGTAAAACTTTTCATATGATATAAGTGCACATATTTTCATACCTGTATTAATGTCGCACAACCACTTAGATTTACCTTCGTTGCATTCATGTCTTCAAACTGTACAAAATCTGTCATGGAACTATATAAATATGCTAACACTGACGCTCCCCAAGCGTGGCGCGTAGGTGCGGTCAGGTCTACCAAAAAAGGTAAAAAACGTAAATCAACTAAATTGGATGAGTCTGGAAACAACATTCCGCTTAATAAACCTAGCAAGTAGGCTCTGGTGCAAGCAGTGACCTGAACAAATGATAAAAACATTATATGCGTTAAATTCAATTAAAAATATACTACGTAAATAATAACATAAGTTGCAAAAAAAAACTATACTTACCCGATCCTCATCAACTGAGATAACTTGATCACCAATACGATCTAGGTGCAAAAAGTTATGACGGAGCCACGTAAACGTCACAAGATTTTTACCACGTTTATTATGCGGCACCTCCACACCTAGGTACTTTGTAATCATAATGTCGGCGGAAATTGATTTATCAAATATTATAGGTTCACCCGTAATAGGTAAACCTAAAATATTGGCCACATCAGCTAGAATAATGGTCATCTCTCCGAATGGTAGCTGAAAAGTATTTCGTCCGGGCCACCAACGCTCAACTAAACTGAATATTAGGTCTCTATCGTGTTGCAAAAAATGTATCTTGTCAACATAATAAAAGCCAAATATTTTTAACAGTGCCACCTGGTGGTCGATCAACCTCCAATACCCAAGTCTGTTATCGTGACGCCACGAGGCATGCTCCCGGCACCGTTCATTATTAGTATAATCGTATTGCTATATATGAAAAACATAGACGATGTTATTAGTAGACATGTACAAAATATCATTCATATTTGTTTACACAATTATATTTTATTGTACCTTCCCATAAAATACCAAAGTAGATATATGTTTCGCACGTTGCTGGATTATTAAATCCGTAGTAGGGCCTCCAGGAATACGTCCGTCGTTTTGGCTGTCCATCTGTACAATTATGGTTGTCAAAAAACAAATTTTGGCTGCCCGTAATTTTGCACATTACATAACTTATATTTAAAAAATAAAAACTAACATCAAATATTGCATATACAAATAAAAGTATAAATGAAGAAGAATAGAATAAAGACCTTCAACAATAAGGATTGTTGTGCTCACAAAGACTGCTGTGTCCACTTACAAATGAGAGAAAATTAAGGCTGCTCAAATTGCTGCTACGTGCTCACAAGGAATACTGTAAATGATCGTAGTGCACTCTCTTCTTCTTCCTCCTTGCATTCTGTTCTGCTTCCTCCTTCTCTTCTTATAGCTCCCACCTCGCACTAACTTCTTCTCTGTTGTACTCCTCTCTCTCCTCCCCCACGAGACATGTCCCTTCTTTCTTTCTTTTTTCCCTCACGTCCCTTCTTCTTTTTCCCCACTCACGTCCCTTCTTCTTTTTCCCCACTCACGTCCCTTCTTCTTTTTTCCTCACGTCCCTTCTTCTTTTTTCCCACTCACGTCTCTTCTTCTTTTTTCCCACTCAAGTCTTTTCTTCTTTTTTTCCTGTTAACTCTTGTCTCTCAGTATTGTCTCCTTGTTAAACCAAACCGAGATCCCCTTCCACGTGAACCAATTCCTGAACCAACATCAATCCATAAATAAAAAAAAACCAAAGCAAAACATAATTCAAAACAAAACTAAATAAATTAAAATCCAAAACAAAAGTAAATAAAAAAACTAAATAAAAAAATGTTGGTTGGCTGTTGGCTAAAAAAACAAAATAAAAAAACTAAACCAAATAATAAAACAAAACCAACTCAAAAAAACCAACTACAAAAAACCAACCAAAACAATCCAAAACAAACCAACCCAAACCACCCCAAAAAACCGTGGGCCCCACACCCCAAAATCCGCCAACTATGTTGGCTGAATTTTGGTGTGGGGCCCACGGATTTTTTTGATGGTTTGGGTTGGTTTGTTTTGATTGGTTTAGGGTTTGGTTTGATTATTTATTTTATTTTATTACTTTATTTTCATAATAGACATAACATAATTAATTTAAATGTTTCTAAATTTTTTTTGGAGATCGAAACATCATTTTAAATCTGTGGGCCCCCACATCCAATATAAATTTATTTCACTACAGTAAATTTTAAATATTCAAAAATAATATTACCGAAAGTCAAATTTGGAGGTCGAAACATCGTTTTTTGACGATTCTAAAATTTTTCGAAGTCCGTCAAACGGTAAAACCGTTTATCCCGAAGTACTTTTCCATACGGTCATTTTGGCTCAAACTGGAGCTTGTTTCGATCTCCCAGTCAAAAGTTATGATACTTTAAAGTTTTAAAATTTATATTTTTGCCTGTAACATATGCGTCTTGTTTCGGATAAATTTTTTTTCTACATGATTTGTGTTACACTCATTGAAATCATATAAATCGACTTATTATTTAACAAAAATTGATTTATAAACAAGTAGTTATGGCCGTTCGAAGTCTGCTCGACGGCAGACGTAATAGTCTTACGGCAAATTTTTAATATTATTATTTTTTAGCGTCTGTTAACGACGAAAAAATTTACGATATAAATATAATATTTTTAAATATAAACGTCCAATTCATATTGATATTTTTTTCGTAATTTTTTAAACTTTTATGTTTTAGATGTAATTTATACAAATTTTGATGCTTTGGAAACAAATTTCCGAAAATAATATTTCTAAATATTTCTTTCCAATTAATTTATTTTAATTTTATTTCGTTAAAATAAATTTACTTAACTCTAATTACAAAATTAAACTAAACTAAATAAATAAAACAGAAATATAACTAATTACAATAAACCAACAAAAAAACCAAACCAAAGAAAGTAAAAAAACCAAACCAAACAAAACCAAAAAAAAAAGTGGGCCCCATGGGCCAATTTTCGCCAACTGAGTTGGCTGAAATTGGCCCCCCCCCCCCCCCCAATTTCAGCCAACTCTGTTGGCGGAAATTGGCCGTGGGGCCCGCGTTTTTTTTTATATAATTTTTTTGCTGTTTTCCGCCAACACTGTTGGCGGAGCCTGACTTTTTTCCCAATTTTTTCAAACTTGTTTCGGTTAGATAAATTAAATATAAATTTATTTCGCTACAGTAAATTTTCTGATATATATATATATATCCAACTCCCACTTCTGTTATGGTTACCTCGCCAATTGAGTTGGCGGTCCCAACTCCCACCCTCCAACCAAGTTGGCGGTCTCTCTCTCCCACCCTAAACCCGTCAACTAACTTAGCGAGTTGTCCCCCTCACAGCAAATACCCAAAACTTGTCCCCTTTTTCGCAATTATGCAAAAAATTCTTCATTTTTTTGAAAAATTTCGTTTAAAATTTCCATAGGACTGTTAGCAGTTGCATGTTCACTACTTTGATTAATATTTCCGAATTACCTTCAAAAATTGTTAGTCCAGATACTTAACCAAAGATGGAAGAACGCGTGATCGAGATCAGAGGTTCACACAAAAGTTTTTACTCTGACTATTCTCGATTTTCACGAAGAACTATATAAGGATTCTGATTACAACTTGCTCTCAAGATTACAAAAGAATCAGAATTAACCAAACTTCTCGTTCTTCCTTGCAATCGTAGTTAAAGACGGACAGAACAGAGTTATAATAAAACAAAAACTACCTTCGTTCTTTCTTGCAAAACGCAATTGCAATCAGACAGAACGAACCAAGAAAAGAAAGGAGAAAAAAACAAAATAAAAAATTATTCTTGCTGGGACGGTGAAGACCACCGTTGCTCAAAGTAAGATTCGTCCTCTATCGACGATCTGCTCCCAGGAGCCAGCAAGTTCACAAGAGAATTTTTGGAACGCTCGTATTCACCTCTTTGTGTGACTAGAACGGACTACTTTGGAGTCATCTTTCTTATTTTTTTGGTTTGTCTCAAAAGGAGGCTAGAGGGCTCTTTATATATGGAAGGATGGAAGCCCATCATCCTCTTCTTTCCGACGTGGGACTAAAAAGCCAATATATAAAATTGATATCCCACAATCGCAGCCCAATGCATAGCCCGCTCAACGCCCGTTTAGCACCCGCTCATGCAACACACGCATGCAACCCGAGCATAAAATGAGCGCACGAGCGCAACAACAACGCACAAGCGCCTTGCTACGATGTTGACGTGCTAAGTGCAAAGTGCGCCAATAAAGTGCCACTTTGTGCCCCTGAACCCGAGTCCGAGTCGCTAAGCCCCTTTGGGCTTAGCTCCTATGAAAATAATTTTAAGAGCATGACAAAAAGCATAAATACTTTCATGAGGAGTTAATTATTATTTTCTCCTAAGAAAATATCTCCATATGGCATCCATGTGCCCCACCACACCCCATGTGCACACCTCAACTTATACAAAGTATTATATTGAGATACCCACTTGGTGGTGTAGCCAATGTGGGACTATCTTTACTAGTCCAAAGGCAAAAATACCAAAAATCCTCCACATATCTTAATATATATATGGGTTGAGCGTTCTCCACAGTGACTGTCCATCATGCATTAGGATATATGTCACTTCGACTTGAATCTTCCCACATGGGTCGAATAATAGTATGATACAAGAATGGACTAAGCCTTGAATTCTGCACCATAACCGTAATTCTTTCCACTCATACAATGACATCAGTTGTGCTTCCGGTTGCACATTAAAGGCCCTGTGCACGCCTGGTTTCGGTATATGTATTTTGGGCCTCTACAAGTTTTTTCTCAAGAGACGGCCTATATCTCTTTCCATACACTCTAGGTGAATTCTTTTAAAGAGTCCTTGGCATGAAGCCTCGAGCTTCCTTACGGTGCTACTCCGCTATGACATAGCCCAGAGCCAAGGCTAAACCTCATCGTGTTGTCATTCCACTGTAGCATGAGGTCCCAACCTCTTTGTAGTGCCAAACTATCCAGCATAAAGCCTTGAGCTTCCTTGCGGTGTTACGCAGCTGTGATATGGCTCGCGTAGCCGAGGATTTATATCTTTTACCTCTGTGGTGTCACATCACTGTAACATAAGGACACCAGCCTCTTTGTAGTGCTGCATATACTCTTCATTCTACAGCATTAGGCTACATGCCTATGTGCGGTGCTATGCCGCTGTGACATGGCTCGCGAAGCCGAGACATTTGTAAGAACCCTAATTCTGAAAATCGTATTTCTCTATTATTATTATGTAATTTGTTATTTATAGTAGTTATGAGCTAAATAAAGAGAATAGATTTTATTAGATTTTATTTTGAGATGTTTGAGCATTTAAAGTATTATGGAGCCATTATAAATTTTTTCTAATTTATTCCATGTAGGAGACCCGTTGGTCAGATGATAGCTCAACCATATGCACCAATGTAATTCTTAGAAATTCCTGTGAATAGATATGAGTGTTTATATATATACAATTCCTATTTGGATATCAAACCGAAATCCAAACTCATTACCCGTTTGCACCCAAACCCGCGTAAAGTAAGACAACAACAGCACTAGCAAACCAACTTTTATCCTCCACGGGTAAACCAATTCCACTGTTTCATTTTCTTTCATCCGCGCGTAAAGTTTAAACCCCATGCGTAAAACAACTCCGCGCGTAAACTAGAATTCCACCGTTTTATTTTTTTTCACCGCGCGTAAAACAAACCCACCGCCTCATTCCACCGCCTCTTATCCCTATGTTATTACTAAACAACCCTCAGCCGAAACCTAAACCAATGATAGGAAGAAACAACAACGACAGTAGTTCCTTAACCATTAAGTAACCCCCACCGCCTCTTATCACTATATATATGTGTTACTACAACTCTTCCAAACCCTAATCCCACTTCTTCTTACAACGAACTAAAATACTGTATTGGACGTTGCACTCTTCAGAACTTTTGTTTGGCAAGTATACCTTGCCATTGTACTAATATTTATATTCCAACCAATACATACATGTTCAATTCTGCTTATATAAATGTTTATTTATGTAGATTTTGGACCTATTTTATAAGATTACCCCAGGATTATGGAGCATCATTAGATTCATTGGCTGTGACACAGTTGTTACACGAGTTGTGAGTCTCATATAGATCACGGACTGCGTGACAGGTCTGGCCTCCTGTACGTATTGGTCGTGCGTTAGGGATGACTGCTAATAGAAACTTTGTATGCTAGTAGACCTGACAGTTATTTAGAGATTTTATCGTGTCATGGATGTGGCATGCTTAGAGCATGGGGTGGAGAGAACAACAAGTAAGGCGTTTGGGCTCCTTTACACTTTCCCTAGTTCGCTCAGATTCTCCGTTGGAGAAACGAGTGGTTGTGATCCTATATATTGCAGGCGGCCTTTGCCGTTCAAAAGACGGTACGCTTGTAGGCCCCTGATTCTCCTAGAGAATCATGCCAATTCCATTATGGCCAGATAGCCCATGCGTTGGGAAAGTTGTTCTCAAATTGCATTCACTTAGACGGTTGGGCGACCCATTGGATGTTTATATTTCAGTACTTATTGGCATGTTATTATGTATCTTGTTACGTCCCTCTGAGGACCTGGTCCCTTTCCAGATATGGACGAGCAGGAGTATCCACAGGAGTACGGACCTGGACCCGACTCTACTTACCAGACTGAGGAGGTCTTACCCTCAGAGTAGCTATAATTTCCACTGTTTAGAGATTTTGTTATTACTTCAGTATAGTCGTTTTGTAGTGGATTTGTTTCCACTCGACTATCAGACTTGATACTTATCTTGGATGTCCAGTTATTTTTCAGCTCTTTATTCCTACTTATTATTTGCGCTGTGGATGAGATATAGATTCTGTATGACTTGTTGTGACAGTATATTACCACTGGTGGATTGCATATTCATATACAGCGTACGTATGTATATGATTTCCTTATATTGGGGTTCATATACATACAACTGGGCGTGTTACGTATTCCTAGTCCTACGTATTTTTGGACTGGGGCGTGACATATTTTTGGTGGTGGCCCATGCAGGTCTTGAATATATTATCTTGGTTACGTAACTGTACCAAACAAGCCTGCGTATAGGAATAGAGTATAAGGATCTCATCCATACTTGACTGAAACTTTATTCTTCCTTAAGTTTTATGCCAGGAACTCTTTATGCTGAGACCAGGGACCACTATTTTATGTAGAGTAACCAATTTGTTGGCATAAAAGCCAAACTATACAGAAGATTGTCTACTTTACGCTGCGGTTATGACAACTGCTAAACTACGTTTCTTTAGTCTTCTCAATCTATATAACGTCATGCAAGCCATGTAGGTAAACTATCCCAGCGTAAACTTGATGACTCCTGAATAATAGATAACCAGCGTAGAGCAGCTGACTAGGCGTAAAATGTAAGGATGGTAATGTGAGCGTATTTGCTATAAGTTTTAGTTTCCCCAGCCATGACCAAATCTCGTGCATTAAATGTAGAGATATGCCTCAAGCCCTGTGTAAGAAACAGCTTTTGACGTGGCGTCTGATTTTATTCTGTCTTGAGCGTAAAAACTTATTTCTGTTCATATGCTCCATTCTCTTCCTTTGATGCGTAAAAACCGACTTGTAACAAATATGTTACTAAACGACAACCTGGGTCTCTGTGCAAATTATCATCACAGCCATCCTCTCGATTATCATGCGGTACTTTTGTCAGATGTCAGGTTCACTAAATTATCTGATAAATTCATCCGAGGAATACGAAGAGTTTCTCATACGACTTTACGCTGCAACGTATTTCAGATTTTACAGATCTCTTTACGCAGGAAACCTTTTTCGCAGACTTTTACACGGGCAGATTTTACGTAGGAGATATTTTACGTAAGACTTTACACAGCATATATAATTTATGCGCAGATTTTTACGGAGACATTTACGCGCAGAAAAGTATAGCAGACTTTTTACACGGTTAACTTTGAAACTGTTTGACACCGACAGTCTCGAATCTCTATTTTATGCGGATATTTCTGAATCCTTACTTTATGTTCCTCTGTTTTACGCGAACCACTCCGAAGTCCTGTTTTACGCCAACTACCTTGAAGTTCTGTTTTACGCAGGAAGAAACTTCATGTATGATTGGAGATTTTTGACTGTAAAATATGCGGACCATTCCCCAGCATCTTTTATGCTTCTACATTCTATCTAATGCTTGCATCCTTCCTGTACTTTCTTCTAAATCATTGTGTATATCACCTGCAGAGAGATGGATATGCAGAAGGGATGTACTGATGATGACACAACTCCTGGAGTCAATGGTCAGACTCAAGGAGAGACCTCACCAACTCCTAGATTTCCAGGACCAGATGGACAGATTCACAATCTAGTTCCATCTGATCTTTCTGTTCCACCTAATGGGAACCTTCCAGTCTCATCAACACCGCAGGATGGCCAGGCTCAACTGTTCCAATTTTTCCAGATGATGATACAAGAACAGAGACAACAAGCAGCAGAACAAAGACAAGAGTTCCTAGCAGCACTTGAAAGGATGGCTGCAAGGACTACTGTACCAGCTAAAGAACTAGCTCCAGTACCTCGAGCTAAAGTTGGTTCAGTAAAAGACTTTATACAGATGGGTCCGAGGTCGTACAAAGGCATTAAGAGCCCAGAGAAAACTACTAACTAGATCACGCACACTCGGAAATTATTAGAGGCATCACAGCTACCTGCAGACCTGTGGATAACGGGTGTAAGGACGCTTCTATATGGTAATGCTCATCACTGGTGGGAATCCATGGAGCGCCAGTTGGGTACATACCAGACTTGGGAGCAGTTCCTGGAGTGCTTTAAAATGAGTACTTCTCGGACACCGCCAAAGATGCATTGTACGATCAGTTTCTCCACATAGAGCAGGAGAACAGAACGGTGGACGAGTATGATGCTGAGTTTAGTCGCCTCAGTAAATATGGCGCTGCCTTGATACCAGATGACTTGGCCAAGGCCAAGAGATTTCATCGTGGACTAACTCAGGAGCTACAACACTACACTAGCTCCCAGTCCCGAATCTCTTATGCCGAGTTACTGACAGAAGCCAGATTACAAGAAACCATCAGCAGAGGAAAGGGAGGTCAGCTGAGGACACAACAAGGACCAGTAAGAACACAATAAGGAGGACCTATCAGACGTCCTTTAGCTCAGCAACAACAGTATCAGCATAGAGCAGGACCATACCAGGTTCCAAATAAGCTCCAATGTAACTACTGCGGGAGACACGGGCACATATCAAGAGACTGTCGGGCCCATTTGGGATAGTGTATGAGATGTAGTTCTGGACAGCACCAGGCAAGAAATTGTCCAAAGTAGTAGACACTTCCACCGCCAGTACAGAGACTAGCGCCTCAACCTCCAGCAGCAGGAGGATTTCAGCGAGGACCACCACTGCCTACACAGGAGGATCAATTTACGAGGGCCAGACAAGGACAATCCCGAAGGAACGGACAAGCTTTTGCAATGGAAGTAGATGACATGGATCAGGAGATTGATGTCATAGCAGGTATCACTCTTGCTTTTACTTTTCCTGCTATGACATTGTTTGATACGGGAGCCACCCACTCATTTATATCATCTAGTTTTATTGCCAAACACAATATTACCACTACACCTTTACCTAGTTGTATTAGAATTCTCACCGGAGGAGGAGTTGTACCTATTAGTAGAATTTGTAGATCATGTCCTATAGTGATACGTGGTAGAGAGATGAATGCCCGACTCTTAGTCCTTCCTATGCCGACTTTTGATATTGTGCTTGGAATGGACTGGCTAAGCAAGTACCATGCTTTCTTTGATTGCTTTGGAGGAAGCATTCTTTTTAAGGTACTCGGCCAGCCTGAACTTGAGTTTGCACGAGGATCCACAGAAATCCTTGATGGTATGCAACTCGCAATGGACGATGTTGTCTATTATCCTATTATTTCAGAATTCTAAGACATCTTTCCAGAGGAATTACCAGGATTACCCCCATATAGAGATGTAGAATTCTTAATTAAATTAACACCAGGAGCAGCACCCATAGCATCACATGTTTATAGACTGGCGAAGAAGGAGATGGATGAACTGAAGACACAATTGAAAGAACTAGAAGAGAAAAGTTTCATCCGACCAAGTGCATCACCCTGGGGAGTACCAGTGTTATTTGTACCAAAGAAGGATGGGTCAGTACGTATGTGCATTGATTATAGAGCCTTAAATACAGTGACAGTGAAGAATAAATATCTACTGCTACACATTGATGACCTATTTGATCAACTTAGTGGAGCCAAGATGTTCTCAAAGATAGATTTGAGATCGAGATATCACCAGATGAAGGTACGGAAGGAGGACATCCCGAAGACTGTATTTCGAACAAGATATGGGCACTACGAGTTCTTGGTCATGCCATTTGGATTGACCAATGCTCCAGCTATCTTTATGGACTTAATGAATCAAGTCTTCCATCAGTATTTGGACCAGTTCGTGGTCATCTTCATAGATAATATACTTGTCTATTCAAAGAGCCACGCGGAGCACGAGAAGTACCTGCGAATTATTCTAGAAACCTTAAGAAGAGAGCAGTTATATGCAAAGCTCAGTAAATGTGAGTTCTTCTTGGACAGAGTCTCGTTTCTTGGACATGTTATTACAGGAGGTAGAATTTCTGTTGATCCAGAAAAGATCTCGGCAGTCGAGACATGGCCTGTTCCTAAATCAGCAACAGAGGTGAGAAGTTTCCTTGGACTTACTGGATATTACCGACGGTTCGTGGAGAACTTCTCAAGGATAGCAACACCTATGACTCGGTTGACTTGCAAAGATCAAGAGTTCATATGGACCGACGAGTGTCAAACCGCTTTTGAGGAATTAAAGAAGCGATTAACTTCAGCACCAGTATTAACTATTCCATCCGGACCAGGAGGCTATGTGATCTACAGTGACGCATCAGGGAAAGGTTTGGGATGCGTATTGATGCAGCATGGCAAAGTGATTACATACGCATCTAGGCAATTACGAGTACATGAGAAGAATTACCCAACTCATGACTTGGAACTTACAGTCGTTGTATTTGCTCTGAAGCTATGAAAACATTACTTATATGGGGAATGAGTGGAAATCTATATAGACCACAAAAGCCTCAAGTATGTCTTCACGCAGAAGGAGTTAAATATGAGACAGCGTCGATGGCTTGAATTGATGAAAGATTTCGAGATAGAGCTACATTATCACCCAAGCAAGGCTAACGTTGTAGCAGACACGTTAAGCCGGAAGCCAGCAGCTTATTTCCTAACAACATAGAAGGAATTATTGAAGGACTTGCAAGGTTTTGGCATTGAAGTGATATTACCCAAAACAGATGGAACACTAGCCAACTTGCAAGTACAATCATCACTAGTAGAAAGAATAAATGCAGCATTGCCTATAGACGCCAGGTTCAGAAGATTAAAGGAAGAACAGAGGCCGGAGAGCAGACAGGACTACGCATTCATGATGACGGGATATTACGATGTGGTGATCGTCTGTATGTTCCAAATGGAGAGATTCGACAGGAGCTGATGATAGAAGCTCATAGTTCGATATATTCTATTCATCCTGGAGGCACTAAGATATATCATGATTTACGACAGCACTTATGGTGGCATGGAATGAAAAGAGAAATAGCTCGCTTTGTAGCTAAATGTTTGGTATGTCAGCAAGTAAAGGCAGAGCATCAGAGGACAGCAGGATTATTGCTACCACTTTCGATTCCAGAGTGGAAGTGGGAACACATCACTATGGACTTTGTCACGGGCTTTCCCAAGAGTCCAAGTGGTAGGGATGCAGTATGGGTAGTAGTAGATAGACTCACCAAATCAGCCCATTTCTTGCCTTTTAAAGTTGGCTAATCTACAGAAGCTTTGGCTGACTTATATATGAGGCAGATCGTGAGATTGCATGGCCTACCAGTCAGCATTGTATCAGACAAAGATTCGTGTTTTATATCGCATTTTTGGAGGAGCATGCAAGAAAGTCTTGGAACTCGTCTAAAGTTCAGTATATCTTATCACCCACAGACAGATGGGCAATCAGAACTTACTATTCAGACATTGGAGGATATGTTGAGGGTTTGTATATTAGACTTTGGAGGATCATGGGAGGACCACCTACATCTTGTGGAATTTTCTTACAATAATAGCTATCAGGCGAGCATCCAGATGGCCCCGTTTGAAGTATTGTATGGAAGAAAGTGTAGATCTCCTGTATATCAGAGTGACGTGGGAGAACGTCAGATTCTGGGACCAGAGTTAGTGGTCAACACCGTAGAGACAGTTAAGAAGATACAAAAACATTTATAACCAGCACAAGATAGGCAGAAACAATGGGCAAACCTTCATCGTCGTCCCTTAGAGTTTAAAGAGGGCGATCATGTCTTCTTAAGGATATCACCTACCCGAGGAACCATTCGATTCGGAGGACGCGGCAAGTTGAGTCTAAGGTATATTGTACCATTTGACATCCTAGAGAGAGTAGGAGAAGTGGCATATGGACTTGCGCTACCACCTTCACTTGAGGGAGTACATGACGTATTCCATGTGTCGCAGCTCAGGCGATATATGGCAGACAACAGTCATGTTCTCGACCATTCGGAGATCACTATTGGGCCGAGCTTGTCATATCAAGAGCAACCCGTAGGAATCCTTGATCGACGAGAAAAAGTATTAAGGAACCAGTCTATTCCCTTGGTCCGCGTGGCATGGAAGCATGGCGTGCCAAGACGACATGCGCCAATATTTTCTGAACCTATTCATTGACCAAGGTATGAAATTACTTTGTTAATTTATACCTTATACCATCCTTGACTTTCTACCATGGCTTAGTTTAATTTCGAGGACGAAATTTTTATAAGTTGGGTAGAATATAAGAACCCTAATTCTGAAAATCGTATTTTTCTATTATTATTATGTAATTTATTATTTATAGTAGTTATGAGATAAATAGAGAGAATATATTTTATTAGATTTTATTTTGAGATGTTTGAGCATTTAAAGTATTATGGAGCCATTATAAAATTTTCCTAATTTATTCCATGTAGGAGACCCGTTGGTCAGATGATAGCTCAACCATATGCACCAATGTAATTCTTAGAAATTCCTGTGAATAGATATGAGTGTTTATATATATACAATTCATATTTGGATCTCAAACCGAAACCCAAACCCATTACCCGCTTGCACCCAAACCCACGTAAAGTAAGACAACAAAAACAGCAGTAACAAACCAACTTTTCTCCTCCGCGCGTAAACCAATTCCACCGTTTCATTTTCTTTCATCCGTGCATAAAGTTTAAACCCCACGCGTAAAACAACTCCGCGTGTAAACTAGAATTCCAACGGTTCATTTTCTTTTACCGCGCGTAAAACAAACCCACAGCCTCATTTCACCGCCTCTTATCCCTATGTTATTACTAAACAACCCTCAGCCGAAACCTAAACCAATGATAGGAAGAAACAGCAGCGACAGTAGTTCCTTAACCATTAAGTAACCCCCACCGCCTCTTATCACTATATATATATATATATATATATATATATATATATATATATATATATATATATATATGTGTTACTACAACTCTTTCAAACCCTAATCCCACTTCTTCTTACAATGAACTAAAATACTGTATTGGACGTTGCACTTTTCAGAACTTTTGCTTGGCAAGTATACCTTGCCATTGTACAAATATTTACATTCCAACCAATACATACATGTTTAATTTTGCTTATAAAAATATTTATTTATGTAGATTTTGGACCTATTTTATGAGACCACCCCAGGATTATGGAGCATCATTAGATTCATTGGCTGTGACACAGTTGTTACACGAGTTGTGAGTCTCATATAGATCACGGACTGCGTGACAGGTCTGTCCTCCTGTATGTATTGGCCGTGCATTAGGGATGATTGCTAATAGAAACTTTGTATGCTAGTAGACCTGGCAGTTATTTAGAGGTTTTATCGTGTCATGGATGTGGCATGCTTAGAGCATGGGGTGGGGAGAACAACAAGTAAGGCGTTTGGGCTCCTTTACACTTTTCCTAGTTCGCTCGGATTCTCCGTTGGAGAAACGAGTGGTTGTGATCCTATGTATTGCAGGCGGCCTTTGCCGTTCAAAAGACGGTACGCTTGTAGGCCCCTGATTCTCCTAGAGAATCATGCCAATCCCATTATGGCCAGATAGCCCATGTATTGGGAAAGTTGTTCTCAAATTGCATTCACTTAGACGGTTAAGCGACCCATTGGATGTTTATATTTCAGTACTTATTGGCATGTTATTATGTATCTTGTTACGTCCCTCTGAGGACCTGGTCCCTTTCCAGATATGGACGAGCAGGAGTATCCACAGGAGTACGGACCAGGACCCGACTCTACTTACCAGACTGAGGAGGTCTTACCCTCAGAGTAGCTGTGATTTCCACTGTTTAGGGATTTTGTTACTACTTCAGTATAGTCGTTTTGTAGTGGATTTGTTTCCACCCGACTATCAGACTTGATACTTATCTTGGATATCCAGTTATTTTCAGCTCTTTATTCCTACTTATTATTTGTGCTGTGGATGAGATATAGATTCTGTATGACTTGTTGTGACAGTATATTACCATTGGTGGATTGCATATTCATATACAGTGTACGTATGTATATAATTTTCTTATATTAGGGTTCATATACATACGGCTGGGCGTGTTACGTATTCCTAGTCCTACATATTTTTGGACTAGGGCGTGACAGCATTACCCTTACCGAGGAACCTCTTGGTGGTGTCACCCACTGTAGCATGGAGACCTTACGCTCCTTTGTAGTGCTGCACTATCGTGCTTCCTGTTAAGCACACCAGACATTCAAAATTCCTGAGAACTCATTAAGGCATCTAAGCCACCCCCCACATGACTTGTTCTACACAAAAGAATAATTAGTAGACAATAATGGTTCTGGGTCCGTAACCCCTCAATGTCTTAAAGTACTACCCACTGTTCCTGATATTCTTCCAGTCAATGGTCCTCCCTTGAACCAATAACTAGATGCCTAGTAGATTTCTCTTTGAACTAATAACATAAAACTAAATGATATGATTGCAAAGACACTATATACGGTGTTACGCCACTGTGACATGACCTATAATCGAGGTTCACTCCCTCGTGTAGTGTTACGCCACTGTAACATGGAGTACTACCCTCCTTTATAGTTCTTGGGATCAGCTGGCACTGGAGGTAGTACATGAACGGATCTGCCAGACTCTCCTGGCTCCAATCATCAAACACTGTAATAATCTACGCTAGCTGTGCTCATTCAGTGTCCTGTACTGGCCCTTGAGGCATATCATGAACGGATCTGCCAGATTTACCTGACTCCGATCATTAAAGCACTGTAATAATCCACGCAATCTGCACTCATTCAGTATCATGTGTTCTATCCATATAGTTCTCTTCAAACCGTTGAAGAGATGAACAGATGACACTGCTGCAGCTTCCTGGTTTTCACAGTATTTTGGTATTACCCGAATCTGTGTACTAACCATAGGAAGATCATCTGAGAGCTTCCAGAGCCATTCTACTTTATATGTTACAGCTTGATAGTGCAAAGAACTCTGAGATTAAAGACTGCTGCTTCGACTTCCACGATATAGCAACACCACCCCTGGAGGAAGTCACGTCATCCTATAGATCTTTCACTATTCTTTCTTGAGCACCAACTGGCATCACCGAAGTCTTCCTTCATATCTGGATAATTTTTGTAGCACAGGATATACTACTGAGTTCTCCTGAGAATTTTGATGACTCTCTTTACAGCTTTCAGTGTTCAACATATATACTACTTATGAACTAACTCAACATCCCTACAGCAAAAGCTATGTCAGGCCTGGTGGTACACACAGCTTGAATCATTCACCCGATGATTGTCACGCCCCGATCTCCAGCAGCCTAATCGGCCGTCCCTGCTAGGCGAGAATCACCACGCCAGCACTCCCGCGGGACGATTGCTTCGACCCATCTGGGTGTGATGCCGCACTAGCGTGAGCCGTGCCCTTGCAAGGCCATGGTTCATTGGCTAGCGGTAAGAGTTCTAAGCCACAAGGTCGCACAGATTGTTCGAGTGCAGCACAATTATAAAGGCATATGCGATTGGTAACAAGTTTACTGAGTCGACAATAGCGGAAGCATTTAATAACACAAGTTGAAGTAAAACTCTTTATTGATATAAACAAGTGTTACAGGCAGCGCTTGGCCGAGATTACAATTCGCTCAGATCTCTCTCTCTTAAACAATAAAATCGTGCCAAGTGGCTACAATTATGGAATAATTGTACAGGCGATGTTCAGGCAATGTTCCAACATTATGTCTTGTATATGTGCTTCAGTTTCGGATGCAACGCTCCAAGGCTCCAGAGTGAACTCCATGCCTTAGCATGCACGAATGAGGCATCCGCACCGAACGAGGTTCTCCTGCACCCTACAAACGATCTGGTGGATTATCAGTACATTGAATGCACTGGTAGGGAGGCTACTCGCCCGCTCGACAAATCCAAAGCACGTAATATAGGTTTCGTGCGCTAACTCTGTATGTTGTCTTTCTAGTTTCCTTAGGATCAGTTTTATGGCAATGTTGAATAGCCTAACTCGTGTGGCAGTGCATCGTGCGATATAAGAGGAAATACGGTAAGACTTACCAACTTACCATTTGTCCTTCCCTGTCCAAGGCAAACATTGTTAATTCAAGCACGGGCAACATATATGATGAATCAAGAGGCAATAACGTGTGCAACACGAGTGTCGTGAGCGAGACTACATTTCTGATGCATGAGTTACAGTTATTTCAAGGCACAATGCAATGACTCGCACGCGGATAGCCGCTAAGCGAGGATGACTTATCTATATGAACATTTGTCGCTGGCATAGCCATAAAGGATGAGTTATAGTCTTGAACAAGGATGAAAAGCAACAAAGATTCAGTGGTGGCTACAGACCATCTTGTCCAGATGCAGGAGACAGTACCATCCGGATCGGATCGGCCCCGGTGCCCCAAAAACCGTCCGTGGAACCTAATGACCTTGTTTCCAAGTTGTCCGCGACATACAAGTCTCAAGGGTCTTTCAAAATCCATAACTTGACATTATAATCCACAATTCTTGTTCTGAACCGAGCATTTGCTCCACGAGCTGGGATTCTTGGATTCATTGACATGATTCTCGTTTAGAGGTAAACTTGATGTGATTATCGTTCATTTGTAACTTGACAGGATTTTAATTCTTGAACAACTTGCCTTGATGCATGCCCCTGGTTCGGGGATTACCTTGGTGACCTAACGGTCCCGGATACTTGCAGGTTCACTTACACAGAAGATCTATTTGATAGTCTCCTGGCTAACTAGAATGCATGCACGATACGGATAACATTCTTTATTATGGCATGATTTCGTGTAGAAAACATTAAGGCAAGGCAACATTGAGAACTTAAGTAATCGTGTTGGCTCGATCCCAAAGGTAAGCCGATGAGTGAAACCGTAAGGACTTTCCGAGCTACATGATCTAGGGTAGCATGCGAGGGTCTGAATATAAGAAATATTTCAATTCCATGTTCTAACACAAGCAATAGAAGTTGGGATTATTCCCTTAGCTAGGTGCGTTGTATTCTTATTAGCATGCAAGGGGTGATTCACATAGCGACTAGTATGTATCATTCCATATTTTAAGTGTGCTGGCTAAGCAAAGATAAGTTCACCGTAGCCACCCACCTTAGCGATGATTTGCCTTGGTTGAGCGATACGTCAAGCGAGCCTCTGAAAGCCTAAGCCAAAATCCGGTAGGGACAAGTCTGGATATCCTTTGCCTCAAACGAGTATTCTTGCCTGAGCAAAGTGGGTCGGGACATTGCACTGTTGCCGTTTGAATCGGAAGTTCGCTTGAACGAAACGTGGTGTTACAATGATGCTTGAGTACACCAACTGTCTGACGCTTTTCCTTGGAGTTGGCTTCATATTCATGTCACACCTGAGGAGTATCGTCCCTGATACCCAAAGCGTGAGATCAATATTTCATGCTGAGAGCTTATGACTAAGCAAGCTCACCTGACATACAAATTATCTTATATCCTCAGGATGACATCTGCAATCCCATGTCCTGAGTTTGGACAAAAATGACATCTTTGTTAGTGAGACTTTTGTGTCCACAACTGGGACTAGCAAGTCGTCCATATAGATACAAACGATGACTCCTCCATTATTATCGATCATTTCGTGTACACACACTTGTTCGTCTCGTTGATCCTGCGATAACTTTGACTAGATGAATTGTCAAACTCCTGCTGCCACATCCTGGGAATTGTTTCAGGCGGTATTAAGATATCACCAACTCACAAACTGTCTTCAAATCTAAATGATAATAGTTTTGACTGTTGTCCATGAATCTCTCATGTCTGTCTTTATCCAAGACTTATTGTCTTTCCATCATCTGATAAATAATCAGCTTGTGAATAACAACTACGACAATCATCATCCTGATTTATGACACCCTCATCGAGGTGCCAAAAAACTCAATCCCCTATTTTCTGAGAAAACCGTTAGGCAGATACCCTTGTCTTGAACTCAATTGTTCTGTCTGATTTTATCTTCATCGACTTGAAGATCTGATAAGCATCTGATTAATTTAGCTCCTTCAAGCAGATTGACCAATACCCAAGTGTAGTTGGAGGTTATTGATTCATACTCATTATTTATAGCATCCCTCCAAAAATAACATCTCTGGTCTTTATCGTCTCATCATAGGTAAGCGGATCTGCTTTTACGTGATAGGTGACGAAATCTTCTTCTAAGTCCTTCACTCTCCTCACTTGCTTAGATATTGGAGCAAAAAAAATCCACTCCCGTCTTTTTCTACCTCACTCTTGTAAATGTCCTTCCAAAATCCTAGCGTGACGTGGGCCACTGCATCTCATTCTTCCATAGATCAACCTTGCAAGCATTTTGGCTCTATGAGTTCTGGTTCGATCGTTGTCGTTGGGATGACAACTTCTTCTTGGACTACATCTTCGTTGGAAGCTTCAGTCTCCTGTGCACCCACACTATTTTTTGAAATATCCGCGATAATGTTCTTTTGCCTTACAAATTTATCTTCGAGGAGTTCTGCGTCGTGAGATTTAATGATATGATTTAATTCGATATCAAGAAATCTCTGAGCATTACTCTTCTCAGCATCACCCTGAAAGATTGTCTTCATAGTCCTCGATTGTCATGCCCCAGTCCCAAAATATCGAGGGACTAGACACGTGGCAATGGCCAACAACACACACTGATGGGCAACCCAATTTAATGGACCCATCAGGGTGTACTTAAGCTGTAATACAACAATAAGGGTCCATGGTACTAATCTCATCCATAGAAATAAATACAATCAATATAAAATATAAAGCAACATCAAGTCTCAACAAAATATATCTCGGGGAAGAACCCGACAATGAGTTCGGTACAGCAGTTCAATAAACAGGAAACAACAGAAATATCTGAGTATAGAATAAGCAGATAATCAGGAGAAATCCTCGACGATCACCTCGTCTTCTGGTACTGGTACTACTCCAATGTATGCTCCTGTCCCGTACACCTTGGGGTAGATCTCCTCTGCTAAACCTGGGGACATAATCCGGATCCAGGTCCTCACGTGACATAGCAAGGTAAAAGAATAAATCAAGCCAAATAAATGTAGTATATATATAAAATGTATCAATAGGGCAAACTAAGTAACCAACTAAGTGATATGCATATAAGAGCATTAGTCATACTCAGGCTGAAACTACCATAGGCTCTGTGTCGGAGAAACCCATAGCAGCATTTTCTCAAAGGTCCAGTAAATGTGCCAAAGCTCTGTGTCAGAGTCTAAGGCACCTCTAGTAAACCTCTAGTAATGTAATATATATATATATATATATATATATATATATATATATATATATATATATATATATATATATATATATATATATATATAATAAGCCTTTAGTATGGTAAAACTCTCCCCACCCAATGTAATCACACGTCTCATGTCCATGACACGCAAGATTATATCTAATGCAGCAAGTCATATGATAGGTCTGGATATAAAAAGTCTATGTCTCGAATCCTGTAACCTATACAGAATCACCATGAATGACTAAAGAAGATTCTATCTCATGAACAGTGTCAGGTGTTCTATGGTATGACGTACTTGATAATGCAAGCACGAAGATATATAGGGTCGCGATATCAATTTCTAGGTGACGTTACACAACTCCGCGTACGGCGTTGACACCCGAATATTATTCGGACGCTAAGCAATGTCACACGATCCTAGGTTGAACATTTATATCATATAATTAAATCAAGAGAACACTATGTAGCAAATAGTACAAGATTGGCAAGGTACACTTGCTTGGGGTTTGAATACCAACAATCGCTCCGATATCAGTGGAATCTTCAGGTACTCCTCCGGTTGCTAAAATAATTATTACCATCATGCTCAGAAGGTATCAAATAGCTAGATATGCCTGTCCATAAGTCCAATTTGGACACAGAGGCAAAATTGACAGTTCCTAGTCAAAGTAGGGTCCACATGTGGCCCACTTCGTATCGAGAAACGTACCAGAGACAAAGTTCTCCAAATTCGTCAAACTTAGTGTCTACAAGTCCAGAATAATGATATGAACCAAACGGAATATCCAGAACTGGATTTCGATGAGCCGATCACAAAATCGCCCGTCAAGTGGAGCCGTGGGGCCCACGATACAGGATTTTGTCAATGTTCTCAGAATCGAACCAAACTTGGGTCACAGGACCAGCGTATCACTACGAGTCCGATGGTGCAAGTTTCATTTTCAAACAACGAGCGTACACGAAGTTACAACGAGTTTTTAAACAGGACCGATATGGGGTGTTGTCGACAGATATGCGTTGATTCCGGTGTGCACGCACATCCAAATCAACTTTCACAAAATCCTATACGCCCGTATTAACGGCACGCACCTTTTGGTGAAATTTGCATACGACTAAGTCGCCTCGTTTAGTGGGGTGCACCCAGTTTCGAGAAAATCAGGATTTTAAAATAACCAAGTTTTTGGTCATTTTTACCCTCGAATAACATACAAATTACAGCTCAATAAATTGAACTAAAATAGGGTTTTAAAACTTGGTCATATGGTCTAAATAATTGTTCAAGCAAATTTTAAAAATATTTAGCAGGTTGGTCGCAAAACGGTCGTCAACTGGGGAGTTCGGGCCAGTTTCTGAATTTTCAGAAATAGGGTTTATTTTTCTGTTTTTGCGTCGCAGTTTGCGACCGACACGGGACGCAAAACCCCGAACAAATTGCACGAGTTTTGAGAGGGTCACACGGGGAACATGTCGCATCACGGTGGTGGCTGAGCTCGCTGCTGGTCGTCGTGGCCGGAGTTGAGGCTGCTCGAGGTCGCCGGAGGGGAGCTGTGACGGTGCTGGAGGAGCTCGGGTGACAGCGGAGAGCGGATGGCGGCGTTGGGGTCACGGTGAAGCTGTGTGGCCGGAGAGGTGGTGACTGCGGATGGGAGACGTGGCAGAGGGTTTGGGTGAAGTGGTGGTTGGTGATGGCGGCTCAGGTCGAGGGTCTACGGTGGAGGAAGCGACGGAGGCAGGGGAGCTCGGGCGGCAGTGGCCGGGGTCGGCTGAGGAGGGTCGGCGCTGACGGAGGTTGTGGAGAGATGGGAAAGATGGTGGGAGTTTATATAAGGCACGGATGGGACCAGATGGGTCGGCCAGTGGGGAGATGAGCGGCTGGGAGGCGGAGCATTTTGTCGGGTAGGCGGCCGGTGAACGGCGGCGGAGATCGCGGCGGTGGAGAGGGAAAACGGCCGCGACGGAGGGAAATCGACAGGGACGAGGGTTTTCAGTTACTGTGCAGTAACTAACGGGTCGGGTCGGGTAGTGGGTCGGCTCGAGTTCAGATCTGACCCGATCCAATAGGATTGGTTTGGGTTGGATTAGGTTGGTTCAGGATTAAACCGGTTTGGTTCAGGTTGGTTTATATTGGTTTATTTAAAAACATTGTTTTTAGGTCTTTAAAACTAGTTTTTTGGGTCCAATAAATTTCAGAAAAATTAGACTATATCTATTTATTTATTTTACACCAAAAAATATTATTTTTATAATATTTTAATATTTAATAAAATCACAAAAATTATTTAATACCATAAAATATTTATTTTAATTAGTTAAAAATCACAAAAAATTTCTAAAAATTTATTTTTAAATTTTGAAAAATTCTGGGTGTTTACAATCTACCCTCCTTAAGAGGATTGCGTCCTCGCAATCAAAGAATAATGAAACATAACCGGTCAGAAGAGATAACACGGTTGCAAAATATGTTTGTAGTACGACACAAGGGATAAAGAATCAAAATTGAGAAAAATATGGGGGTTAAGCAAAATACATAGGGAAAGAATAAAAATATTTTCCTAGACAATGAGAGATATGTAATTCAAGAGTGAAGGAAATCTGGTTAGAGCAAAGTAAACTACAGCTTAGAAAAACTAGGTTATAAATTATTAATAAGTTCAAAATACTAGGTTTAGGGATAAGGTTCGTGAACTAACAACACATGCTGAGCAATACTATGAATAGATAGCTATGATAAAACTTAAATCTAACGCGTATTTGCTACTCTACGAGTCTGTGCATCCTCCATGGTCATTGAAAAAGCTTGTCCGCGTCCTTGCGGTGGTGCCCTCTGCTGTTGCTGGGCCTGCTGGAAGAGTGCTGCTTGGGGTGCCAAGGGTGGCCTCGGCTGATATCCTTCTGGTGCTGGTAGAGCTTGTTGGTTTACTATCGGTGCTCCTTCTCGATGCTCAGGGCATTCCCTCAATGAATGCCGACTGGATCCGCAAGCTAAACATAATTCCAATTTACGTCTACACTCCTTCTCAACAAGGCCTACCTTGCCACAATAGTGACAAGTAGGAAGGGTTAGGGATTTGGATACAACTCCCTGTGGTTCTTGTTGCATATGAGGTTTCTTTGCAGCTTCTCCATGCGGTGCTCTGGCTGGTGCTGATGTGAAAGGCCGCTTCAGGTTGGACTCTCTCCTGGTGACGTACTCCATGCGTCGGGCTGTAGCAAGGACGTCCGTGTATGAAGTAGGTAAACGGATCCAATCAATCTCTGTAGCTGAAAGTTTAATCCATCGAAGAACTTTTCAGCCTTCTCCTCTTCTGTCGGGATCAGGGTAGGGGCGAAGCAACTTAGACGAATGAACTCCGTGTTGTACTCTTCCACTGTCATATTGTCTTGGGTGAGGCGATTGAATTTGTCCCGAAGTTCTTATAAAGCAATAGATGGAATGTACATCTCCTAGAAGAGTCTGGAGAACTCCTCCCAAGTAACTCGGTCTGGTCCGAGCCGTCTCTCCTCAGATAGCCACCAGTGATGTGTATTGCCCGTCAACTGCATCTGAACGGCAGTCATCCAACGTTTCCTTGGAAGCTCAGCTGCTTCTAATTAATGTTGAGTGTTTGTGAGCCACTCATGAACTTCAGTGGGCTCCTCCTTTCCAGAAAAGGTACGAGGCTTCAGTTGGCAAAAATCGGTGATAGATCCCGTCGAGGGCCGTCGTGCTGGTAGATTCGCCTGCTCCAGTGCGATTACTAGGCTGTTCCTTAAGTTCTATGTCTTGTGACGCAGAGCCTCTTGTTGAATATGCTGTTGAGCTTGCATCATTGTGTAGATCATTTAAAATATCTGCTGTCCGTCTATTGCCCGCCCTTGTGGGAATACGGGCATTGGTGGAGTAAACTGTGGCGGAGGTAGAATATCATCTCGCTGAAATCTATAAGCATGCTGATTTGCTTGACTGCTTCGGTGAATGGAGGGATCTCTACTCAATGGCGTCACTCCATCTTCTTCGTAGGTGGCTACAGCACCTTATGGTGTTCCTGTAGGAGTCTCGTCGTTTGCTTGTGGATCTACTACTCTGCATCCAAAATAAACTATAAGAGGCGCACAGAGCAATCAAGGCAGGATGCAAGTTAAGAAATTCGAATTCGATAAAGATCAAGAACGATTCAATCAAGTGGATAAGATCCTATACTTATCCTATCTTTGTCGCATGCTTGTTCGATTCCTTAGTTGAAACCGAAACAATTTAGTCGTAGACCTGTATGGGCCACCAAAAAAACCATGTCATGACCTAGTCATAAAATACCGAGGGAGTAGACACGTGGCAATGGCCAGCAACACACACCAATGGGCAACCCAATTTAATGGACCCATCAGGGTGTACTTAAGCTGTAATACAATAATAAGGGTCTATGGTACTAACCTCATCCACAGAAATAAATATAATCAATATGAAATATAAAGCAACATCAAGTCTTAATAAAATATATCTCGTGGAATAACCCGATAATAAGTTTGGTATAGCAGTTCAATAAACAGAAAACAACAGAAATAACTGAGTATAGAATAAGCAGATAATCAAGAGAAATCCTCGACGATCACCTCATCTTCTGGTACTGGTACTACTCCAATGTATGCTCATATCCCGTACACCTCGGGGTATATCTCCTCTGCTAAACCTGGGGACATAATCCGGATCCAGGTCCTCAGGGGACATAGCAAGGTACAAGAATAACTCAAGCCAAATAAATACAGTATATATATAAAATGTATCAATAGGGCAAACTAAGTAACCAACTAAGTGATATGCATATGAGAGCATTAGCCATACTCAGGCTGAAACTACCATAGGCTCTGTATCGGAGAAACCCATAGTAGTATTTTCTCGAAGGGCCAGTAAATATGCCAAAGCTCTGTGTCAGAGTCTAAGGCACCTCCAGTAATATAATATATATATATATATATATATATATATATATATATATATATATATATATATATATATATATAATCAGCCTTTAGTATGGTAAAACTATCCCCACCCAATGTAATCACACGTCTCATGTCCATGACATGCAAGATCATATCTAATGCAGCAAGTCATATGATAGCTCTGGATATAAAAAGTCTATGTCTCGAATCCTGTAACCTATACAAAATCACCATGAATGACTCAGGAAGATTCTATCTCAAGAACAGTGTCAGGTGTCCTATGGTATAACGTACTTGATAATGCACAAAGATATATAGGGTCGCGATATCAATTTATAGGTGACGTTACACAACTCCGCGTACGACATTGACATCCGAATATTATTCGGACGCTAGGCAATGTCACATGATCCTAGGTTGAACATTTATATCATATAATTAAATTAAGAGAACACTATGTAGCAAATACTGTAAGATTGACAAGGTACATTTACCTGGGGTTTGAATACCAACAATCGCTCCGATATCAGCGGGATCTTCAGGTATTCCTCCGGTTGCTGAAATAATCATTACCATTATGCTCAAAAGATATCAAATAGCTAGAACTTCCTGTCCATAAGTCCAATTTGGACACAGAGGCAAAATTGACAGTTCCGGGTCAAAGTAGGGTCCACATGTGGCCCACTTCGCACCGAGAAATGTGCCAGAGACAAAGTTCTTCAAATTTATCAAACTTAGTGTCTACAAATACAGAACGATGATACGAACCCAACGGAATATCCAGAACTGGATTCCGATTAGCCGATCATAAAATCGTCCGTCAAGTAGAGTCGTGGGGCCCACGATACGGGATTTTGTCAACGTTCTCAAAACCAAACCAAACTTGGGTCATAGGACCAGCGTATTGCTACGAGTCCGATGGTGCAAGTTTCGTTTCCAAACGACGAGCGTACACAAAGTTACAACGAGTTTCAGAGTAGGGCCGATACAGGGTGTTGTCGACAGATACGCGTTGATTCCGGTGTGCACGCACATCCAAATCAACTTCTGTGAAATTCCATACGTCCGTATTGACGGCGCGCACCTTTCGGTAAAATTCGCACATGACCAAGTTGCCTCGTTTAGCGGGGCGCACCCAGTTCCGAAAAAATTAGGGTTTTAAAATAACCAAGTTTTTGGTCATTTTTATCCTCGAATAACATGCAAATTATAGCTTAATAAATTAAACTAAAATAGGTTTTAAAACTTGGTCATATGGTCTAAATAACTGTTCAAGCAAAATTTGAAAATATTTAGTAGGTTGGTCGCAAAACGGTCGTGAACTGGGGAGTCGGACCAGTTTCTAAATTTTTAGAAATAGGGTTTATTTTTCTTTTTTTTGTTGCGGTTTACGACCGACACAGGACGCGAAACCCCAAACAAATTGTACGGATTTCGAGAGGGTCACGCGGGAAACATGTCACAACAGAATGTTCGAACATCGGCGCGACGAGGAGAGAGAAATCTCACCTGAACAGGGGATCGGAATCGACTTTTTTGTGTGCACGAAGCGGCGCATCGCGACGGTGGCGGAGCTCGCTGCTGGTCGTCGTGGCCGGAGTTGAGGTTGCTCGAGGTCGCCAGAGGGGAGCTGCGGCGGTACTGGAGGAGCTCGGGTGACAGCGGAGAGCGGATGGCGGCGTTGGGGTCACGGCGGAGCTGTGTGGCCGGAGAGGCGGTGACTGCGGATGGGAGACGTGGCGGAGGGTTTGGGTGAAGTGGTGGTTGGTGATGGCGGCTCAGGTCGAGGGTCCACGATGGAGGAAGCGGCGGAGGCAGGGGAGCTCGGGCGGCGGTGGTCGGGGTCGGCTGAGGAGGGTCGGCGTTGACGTAGGTGGTGGAGAGATGGGGAAGATGGTGGGGGTTTATATAGGGCACGACGGGGACCGGAGGGGTCGGCCAGTGGAGAGATGAGCGGCTGGGAGGCGGAGCATTTCGTCGGGTAGGCGGCCGGTGAACGGCCGTGGAGATCGCGGCGGCGGAGAGGGAAAACGGCCGCGACGGAGGGGAATCGGCAGGGACGAGGGTTTTCAGTTACTGTGCCGTAACTAACGGGTCGGGTCGGGTAGTGGGTCGGGTCGGGTCGGGTTCAGATCCGACCCGATCCAATAGGATTGGTTTGGGTTGGGTTGGGTTGGTTCAGGATTAAACCAGTTTGGTTCAGGTTGGTTTATAATGGTTTATTTAAAAATATTATTTTTAGGTCTTTAAAACTAGTTTTTTGGGTCCAATAAATTTCAGAAAAATTACACTATGTCTAATTATTTATTTTACACCCAAAAATATTATTTTTATAATATTTTAATATTTAATAAAATCACAAAAATTATTTAATACCAGAAAACATTTATTTTAATTAGTTAAAAATCACAAAAAAAATTTGAAAATTTAATTTTAAATTTTGAAATTTTTTGGGTGTAAAATATTTAATTTTGGAAGCTTGAATCTTTAATTTCGGAAGCTTTACAGATGCCAGACACCCCCATACTCGAATGACGTTTAAGTTGGATCTGACTCTGAACCAGAGTTTCTGAGGAGTGACATCGAAAGTTGCGTATGGCACTCTGTTCAGAATGAACGTAGACGTCATCCTAACTTCCCCCCAGAAGTAGTTTGGAAGACCCGTAGTCAACAGTATTGAGTTCATTATCTCTGTCAACGTCCTGTTCTTACTTTCAACTACTACATTTGATTAAGGAGAATACGGAGCAGTTGTCTCATTGACAATTCTATGTTCTTTGCAGAGCGATGCGAATTCAATAGACATATACTCCCCGTCTTGATTACTTTTGAGTCTCTTGAGTCGTTGCCCCATTTGAAGTTCATCCTCAACCTTGAACTTCTTGAACTTCTCGAATGCTTCATCTTTTAACTTAAGTAGTGTCACTACCACATCCTGAAAATAGGAGTATTTTTGTCTTTATATATATTATTAATATGTGTGTTTAATTTAAATAATTGTATGAGATGTGTGTTTACATATATATTATATATAGTATTCTTAATATTTGAGCTAGTAGACTTGACCTAGAAGCCCAATAGATGAACACCTGACCGAATGATAGGATAATGAATTTAATTGTGTTATTTAGGATTTAATTATTTGAGGTTGTAATTAATTACCGTGATTGTTACACCCTACTGTTGTTGCAATATTCGGAGCCCAACATTAGCCCATAATTTTCAACAAGTTGTTGCATTCTAGACTTGACACGCCAATTTAGGCGCTGGACTTTTTTGTCACTCAAAATCATAATCGCTTGTGCTCTAATTTAATTGTACAACTTTCCGTATCCTAAATCTATTACTTAATCTTGTGTCGCGCACCTGTGTCGTTGTCCTCAATTTCGAGACACCAACTCAACCAGTTTAGCCGGACCAATTAAAGGGTCCAAGACTGACACCCAACCTACATCTTTCATGACCTTTGTGTAACTCATAATTATGCTCTTTTGTGCTTCATTTTAGTCGCACAATATTCGTCGCGGACGTTTATTTAAATTCTAAATAAAATCTAACTTTGTATCGTTGTGCGTTCCAATCGAAATTGGAGACACAATCTCGATCCATTTTGAGCAATCCAAATTAGGGTAATATTCTGTTATGAGTCTTCTTCATTCATGATACTTCTGTCCCACTTAATATTAGCCCCATGTACCGTGAATTAATTTTAGAACACAGCTTGCATTTATTCTTTAATTAAATTAGGGATACTAACTTTGACTAATCCTATTTTAACCCATTTTAATCCAAATACCCTATTAATTAAGCCCATACAAAACACACAACACCCCCTCACCCTACAAAACACCAAACACCAAATCGCCCACAATTTTTTTATCATTTTATGTGTCTGTGCAAATACCCAAATTTAAGGGGGCTCATTTACAAATGTTGCATTAGGTGTCAACACCCCATTGGTTCAAACCAAATGGAGAAGCCCTAGTTCTTGACTAGTCAACCCAACCCTCTCCTTGTATGAATAATTTCCCTCATGTCAAATCCTGGCCACCTATTCAAAATGGGGCTCATCATTATCACACATTCCCATATCACATCCCCTATTTAATGTCTCTTCAATGCACCTTTCCTAAGCATGTCCTAATCCCCAAACCTTGGAAAGCCCCCACCTCTCTCTCTCCTCCCTCCTCACAAACACCACCATAGCAATTTTTTCCATTCCCTTTTTCTTCTTCCCTTCTTCTTCTTCTTCTTCTTCTTTTTCTTCTCCTCCTCCATTTAAAAAAAAGAGGGAATAGAAAACCAACATCATCCTGCACCCCGGCCAAACTCCGGCCCCTACTCCGGTCAAAACCCCGGCCGATCTCCCTGCTCTCCTCCCCTCTTCCTTGAGTCCAACCCCGGCTGCTACAACCCGAGCTCCACCCGGCCGAGCTCTTTCCTTCACCGGCCACTCCCCTCTCCTCCTCAGGCCAATTTCTTCCCTGGTGAGCCAACAACCACAACAGCACCCATCTCCTTCTCCTCAACCTCCTCTTCATCCTCCTAGCTCCACCTCCGGCCAAACCTCCCCCTACTACCTGTTCCGGCCTCTCCTTCTTCCCGAGCTCCCTCCTTCCGCTGCCACCATTACACCACCACTCTCCACCACCCCCTGCCTCCTCCTTCTCGAACACCCCGTGCCACCAGGACCACCACCTCGTCGCCGTCGTCATAGTCGCCATCGTCGTCGTCTTAGTCATCCTCGTCATCGTCTTCATCGTCGTCGTGGACACCGTCGTCATCCCCGTCGTCGTCGTGCACGCACACAGGTTCAGTTCTCCCCCTCGCGTACACGTACGCGTGTACGTATTTGGTGTATGGATGTATGCATGTATGTATTAGTATATGTATGATTCGTATGTACACACACACACACACACACACACACACACACACACACACACATATATATATATAGTATATTTTTTCAAATTAGTATATACATATTCAATAAAATATGTTAGTATGTATGTATTAATATATATATATATATATATATATATATATATATATATATATATATATATATATATATATACATGTATATAGTATATGTATTATTTGGTACACACACACACACACACACACACACACACACACACACACACACACACATATATATATATATATATATATATATATATATATATATATAAACATAGTATATGTATAATTTCACTTGGTATATGTATATATATATATTCAGTATATGTGTTCTTTTGTATACATATAAATATTGGCTGTCATATATATACATATGTGGTATGTATATTTTTAAACATATATATATATATATATATATATATATATATATATATATATATATATATATATATTATAAAATTCTATTTAGTGTATATACACTTATACATATTTTTGTATGTAATTATTTGGTATACACATATATATGTATTATATTTAGTTAATGATATATGCTAATTGATAAACGTACTAGATGACCCAAGTGTGACCACGTAGCATGATGGAAGACTGCCATATGTACACCGACGTACTGGCGAGACCCGTATCACCGACTGTCTGAATTCACAACAATTACAGACACGATACCCGCGCAATTAGACGCGCACTTGACCCTAGTTGACTAGTGTAATACCTAGCGTAGCCCCTGAGTTCAATGTATTATGATTGTGTTAGTGTAACCTCTGATGCAAATATTATATTTATGATATGTCTATAGGACTGTTGGATCATCCAGACGATACTCTGGAACAGGGCATTGGTATTGACAGCTAAGGACCCCAGGTGAGTACATTCTCTGATAGTTTCTTATTTATGATATCCCCTATGTTCATTGTATCTAGTGTAAATATCCATATTCTTGACACGATGGTTACATGGATTGGTATATCCGGATCTCGTCATGAGATGTTATTCCTTGTTCATGGTGTATCTTGTGCAAGTCTTGTTTCATTGTTTATCTTGTGCTTGTACAGACACTGATTTCCGGGGAGACTTGCTACCTTCGTAGGGAATCCCGTGCCATAGCGTACCATGGTTGGATCTACTATACCAGTCAGGGGTGGGAAGTATTTTAGTGTAGATATGTGATCATACCCTTCATGTACAAGTCTTGTTCACATGTTAGTGTTGGTCATACACCGCACGTATGACTAGCCAGGCCATTATTCCTGTACAAGTTCCCAAGTTGATCACATGTTAAAGCTAGTACTCACACACTTAGTCATAGTATTCTTGCTCATTGACATATTGTTCCTTCCCGTATTTATTTACAGTATTTCTAGTATTTCCTTTATTGTATATCTCTCGTACATGTATATGCATCTTGTATATTTCCATCTATTTACTGCTACATAGTTTATATTATTGATATAGAACTGCTGTTAGAGATGTACTTTGCTCCTTCCTGACTGGAAATATTTTTCCAGACTATGCCTTAGAGGACCGGTGTCCGACATTTTATGGACCACAGGGAGAGTAGCTGCAGACTTGGACCTGGTAGTTCAGTTGTGATTCCGAGAGGTCTAGCCGGAATCACTAGTTATTTAGTCAGTTTTCTTTAGCAGTTTATTGGTACCGGATTTGTCTCCGGCATACTTTGTTGAGACTTGGATATTATTATTGAGTTAGATTATTTCTATTTAGACTTATGTTGCATTTTATTTATTTTTTTGATATCTTATCGTGCTGTAGTTATGTTATTGAGTATGTTGTTCATATTATATTGTGTTATCCCTATCTCCTTATGGAGTTGGATACTCGTGCGAGATTGTTTAGTTAGTGCATTGACCTAGACAACGTTCTACCGCCGATGCTGCGGCGTAGGCTGAACGTTCCCACGTACTCGTGCCCCAATTCCGAGTGCGGGTCGTGACAAGTAGATAGACGAACGCGCACTTCGAGTAGTCTTTGATAAAAGTAATGAAGTACTTTCTTTTGGCCTTTGTGGAGAACTGCTTGAAGTCACAGATATCTGAGTGAACCAACTCCAGAAGATCTGTACTTCGGTTTACCCGTTTGAACGAATTTTTTGTGATCTTTGTCTGCGTACAGACCTTATACTTCTCCACCTCCTTACCCCCATATTTGGAGATAAATCCTAGACTAGACATCTGGCAGTACAATGTACATGTCCTAGTCTGGGGTCCCACAACTCCTACAATAAGACTTTAGTCACAAGCAGAAGCTCGAACATCCATTTGAAATTGAATGCCTTGTTTCAAAGTATGTCTCCTACCAAGATATCACCATCTGGAAAACATGGATGTTAACCCTCAAGTCTGCAACAGACTTCCTGAGATCAGATCCTTGGTAATCACTGGTACGTTGCTACATGCACTCCTTTGACTGTAACTTTTCGAAGTTCAGAACCATTGTCCCAATCCCTAGATCCTCTGCTTGATCCTTGCTTTCAATCAAGACCTTCACCACTAAAAGGTTTGACCTTGATCAACAGCTCTTCCTAAAGCACATATGGCTAGATGCACCAGTTTGCATCCACTGGTCAACAACCACGTCATTGGACTTAACATGTACAATCATAGCAACCGAGTTAAGTAATCAAAGAAACCAAGTTTAGTTTTACCTTGCTATATTGGTTTGAGTTGGTTATATTTCCAAGTTTCAATTTCAGCCATGCGTCAAGTCCGGTATAATGCAGTAACCTTCATGTGCATAGGCCACCATGCGCCAATCCATATGCATAATCCACCATGCGCTAATCCATGCAAATAAGCCACCATGCGTCAATTTATGCGCATAAGTCACCATGCACCAATCCATGCGCATAATCCTTCATGCGCGTCCTGCATGCGCAGAGACCATTATGTGAATTGAGACACTATGCACCCAGCTCTGCCATGCGCCAAGACACCAAGACTTCCAATGTACTGCCATGCACCAAGTCTTACAAAGCGCCAAGTCCAGTCATAAGCAAAGGTCTGCCCCTTGTGTGCATACTCTGCAATCCTTGGTCATCTTGTAATCTTCCTTCCAACTGGAATGCGCCTTCTTCAGTCCCTATCTCCTTCATCCTTGGAAATGGTAGGTACCAATAACTCACTTTCAATATTTGATAAATGACTCATTCCTTCATCCAAATGTTCGAAGTGAATTCCGTCAATCTTCTCAAGTTTGTAAAAACTTGTGTCCAGAAGACTTGAACGGATGTTCCCCATCTTTATTCGGATCTTGCTTTGAGATTGTTAGTCCCGAGGCTAAACCAAAGATGGAAGAACGCATGGTCGAGATCAGAGGTTCACACAAAAGTTTTCACTCTGACTATTCTCGATTTCCACGAAGAACTATATAAGGATTCTGATTACAACTTGCTCTTAATAATACCAAAAATTAGAATTAACCAAACTTTTTGTTCTTTCTTGCAATCGCAGTTGCAGACGGACAGAACAGAGTTATAATAAAATAAAAACTACATTCGTTCTTCCTTACAAAATGCAGTTGCAATTAGAAAGAACGAACCAAGAAGAAAAATAAGAAAAAGATAGAATAAAAATTATTCTTGCTGGGGGCGGTAAAGACCACCGTTGCTCAAAGCAAGATTCATCCTCTATCGACGATCTGCTCCCAGGAGCCAGCAAGTTCACAAGAGAACTTCTGGAACGCTCGTAGTCACATTTTTGTGTGACTCGAACGGACTTTTTTAGACTCCTCTTTCTCAACCTTTTGGTTTGTCTCAAATGGAGGCTAGAGAGATCTTTATATAGGAAAGGATGGAAGCCCATCCTCCTCTTCTTTCCGATGTGGGACTAAAAAGCCAATATACAAAATTGATATCCCACAATCACAGCCCAATGCATAGCCCGCTCAACGCCCGTTCAGCACCCGTTCAGCGCCCTCTCATGCAATACGCGCATGGAACACGCGTATGCAACCCGAGCATAAAATGAGCACACGAGCGCAACAACAGCGCACATGCACCTTACGACGATGTTGACGTGCTAAGTGCAAAGTGCGCCAATAAAGCGCCACTTTGTGCCCTTGATCCCGAGTCCGAGTTCGAGTCGCTAAGCCCCTTTAAGCCTTAACTCCTATGGAAATAATTCCAAGAGAATGATAAAAAGCATAAATGCTTTCATGAGGAGTTAATCCTTTTTCCTTCTAGGAAAATACCCCCACAAGGCACCCATGTGCCCCACCACACCCCATGTGCACACCTCAACTCATACAAAGTATTATATTGAGATACCCACTTGGTGGTGTAGTCAATGTGGTACTATCTTTACTAATCCAAAGGCAAAAATACCAACAAAAATAACCTTCTGATAATAATGTGTTTTACATTAATCTAGTCCAAGATTGAGTGCTAAACCTTCAGCTTCTAACGTCGATCCTCCCCATTTTGTAAATACAACTCCAGCTATAAATTCACCTCTATCATTTCAAAAAACTACAACATGTTGAGTTATGGGAGACTTATTTAGTCTCACATAGGATAGAAAATAAGGAGGCTCTGATACCTTGTAGAGAAAAAATAATTTATTGATGTACTTCCAAGAGAGGGGGTATATATATATAAGAGAATTCATTTTCCCCTGTCTCTCACCAGACCCCCCTGCATTCCTCTGTGCGTGGAAGTGTCATACCCCACTCCCAAAATACGTAGGAGTAGGAATACGTAAGCATGCCCGTCGTATGTATATGGCAACTCCAATATATGGATACCATAATACACACGTACGCTGTAATATGAATATTAACTCACATGTGGTATATATATAGTCACAAGTCACAGATATACTAATCTCATCCACACAACAAGTCATAGAAATAAAATAACTAAACTAGAATAATGAGTCTGAATAATCCAAAAATAATAGTCGGGTGGAGACAAATCCATTTTCAATGACTATATCAAAACTAAAATGAGAGGAGGATAAAATCTCCAATATAAAATAAGATGATGATATAAGAGTATCAGCTAAGAGATCCATCGCTAGAGATAATCAAAGATGCTCAGAAGGTAAGACCTTCTCGACCGAAAATAATGCGTCAGGTCCTGGCCCGTACTCCTGCGGATACTACTGGTCATCTATACCTGGCAAGGGACCAGGTCCTCAGAGGGACATAACAAGATACATAGAAGCATGCCAATTGAATACAGTACAAGGCAATCTATATGAATATGCATAATGAGGATAACTTTTCGACGTATGGGCAGGGGTAGGCTACTCTATCTAATCTCACAACTCACACACACGTCTAGAACATCATCAGCCATCATACCACGAGGATAGCGACCATCGTGACCCCATCGATCGATATACCGCGAGGGTAGCGGCCATCACGACACAACTACCGTAGTGCGTGCTAGTTACTACGGTTTACCAGAGTGGTTATAGCCCATACGCCTACAGATTGTCCTCCTCTCCCATGATACTAAGTGTCAGGTGTGTGTCAACATATATAGTATATAATTATGATTGAAAGAAAATACATATATAATAATTATATAAAAATATAATAAGCATGCAAAGTACTGTGAGTAATTTAGCAAGGTATACTTGCCTGGCAAGAAAGCTGCAAAGTGTAAGCGTCTAGATATCAAGTACACAGGATCAGAAACTATGACCTCAGAATAAACGTCTCTGGATGTTGAAATAAACATCACCAACATTCCCAGAATAAGCGAGGTATCTAAAAAATACTATATTTTCGTCCAATTTGGATACAGGGGCAAAACGGTAATTTCAGGTCAAAGCGGGGTCCATATGTGGCCCACTTTGCACCGAAAAGCATGCCAGAGATAAAGGTCTCTAAATAGGACAAATTATAGGTCAAACAAATTCTAAATGTCAGTACAAACTCAACGGTATATCCAATTTTGGATTCAGGTGAGTCGAACAAAAAATTGCCCTTAAAGTCAACCATGGGGCCCGCAAATAGGCAACTTGGTCAACTATCTCAGGATTGCGTGTACTTGGATCACAGGACCAACGTGATACCACGAATCCAATGACGTAAGTTTCGTCGCATTCGGACGAGCGTACACTAAATGGGGTAGTATTTTGCAAAAGTTGTGATACAGGGCCTTTTTACGGATACGGGGTGATTTTGATGCGCACACACGTCCAAATCAATTTTTACGAAAGCCCACACGTCAGGACATACCATACGCGCCTTTTGGTGCAATTAGTATGCGACGAGGTGGTTCCGTTTGGCAGGACATGCTCCGTATCACAAGTTTTTGTGTTTCAAAAATAAGTTTTTATGAGTTTTCAACCTAATTTATCTCTGATTTCAACATAGAATAAAATAAAGTAATTAACAGGAAGTGATCTTGATTATATAGGCTTTATACAGAAAAAGGTAGATCTCGATTTGGATGTCTATAGTGGGAGATATCGGCCTCGATACATAGGCCGTTGGAATAGTTTTTATAGTAGTTTAAAACATGGGTTTTCCTAAACTTGGCGTAAATTTCTACCTAGTTAATAACGTGGCTCGAATGAAACTAATTGACAGGGTTTAGAGGGGGATAGGTGGTGATCATACCGACGAAGTCGGATCCGAAATCGGACGAGAGATGCGACGGAAAATGACACGTGAAGGAGGGGTCGTCGCTGTCAAATCTGTGGTTGTTGCGGTGTCCGCGTGGTCGCGCGACGGGCGGCTGAATGCTCTCCGGTGGTGGCACTGGCGGTGTTCGGTCAGCGCGGAGGCCGGAGGTCGGTGGCATCGAGTGTAGGCGAAGGTTAGGGTTAGGGTTTAGAATCATATGGGTACACACACACACACACACACACACACACATATATATATATATATATATATATATATATATATATATATATATATATATATATATATATATATATATATATAAAGAGAGAGGCGGAGTGGGGGAGATGGGTCGCGTGTTCTGGGTAGCAGCGGGGCTGGAGCTTTGTCTAGGAATACAGCGGTGTATTTTAGTTTAGGAATTGTAGCGGGTTGGGTTTTAGTCATTTTTCTTTTCTTTTTCTATTATCATTATTATTGTTATTATTTCTATTATTATTATTACTATTATTATTATCAATATTATTATTATTATAACTATTACTTATTATTATTATTATTATTACTATTTCTATAATAATTATTATTATACTATTTATTTATTTGCGTATATATTTAAGGTATATAAACAAATATATTTGTACCTAAATAAATTCTAAAAAATCTATCACTCTTCCACAAGATTCCTTAAAAAAATAGTTTTTGTGCACTAATTCTAAATGAGTATTTATCCAGGTAATTAAATCAATATATTTTATTTTTTAATTAACTACGAAGTAATATAAATAAATTCCATGATTAATTAAATAAATATAATATTTAAAAATATAGGGTTTTACATTCTACCCAACTTATAAAAATTTTGTCCTCGAAATTGATACTAACCCATATTCATAATAAATCACTATAGCTTCATTGCTATCTAGCAGCGCTTCTTAAAAAGTCATAGTCAGCCATTCTAACACTTCTCATTTTTTGTCCATACCCTATTCGATTATCTTCTAACTCGTCTATACTACCCAATGTAGAAGCATAAAAAATACGCTGGATAGCTCTACGCAGCATATTGATGCAAAGCAGCGTAAACAGAGGACTTCAGAGCCTTCAACGTGTAAACAGAGCTTCTTCGCCAAGCACAACGAGAAATATAGGTCGAGGACCATCCGCGTAGGGCAGTATGTCCAGGATGCTTCAGCGTAAACATGGTGCTTCATCGCCTTTATGGCATAAAACTCATCCTCTTTCAATGCATCATTGAAGTGTACGAGGGACGCTTTGTATTCTCTGCAATGAACCTGTCAGAACCTGCAATGAACCTGACGTCTCGACTTATGACAAAGGGATACTGCTCGACTACCCAGGCGAAGGCTATAATGATGGCATGGCACTGCAACCTAGGCTGTAATTTACTGCCATTTTCCTTGCGTAAAACCGCTTTTACGTACACAGAGGAATACGCTGCCTAGTTTTACACAGGCAGATGAGAGCTCCTTACGCTCCACGGAAGACAAACCGCCTTCCACGTCAAAAGCTGCACTCCGTACGGGACTCGAGGCACGTCTCTGTATTTATTGCACAGGGTGGTGACAGGCCCTCGAGGCACATCTCTGCAATTAATGTACCGAATACTGACAGATGCCTAAGGCACGTCTCTGCGTTTGATGCACAGAAGGGTGACAGACCTTCAAAACATGCCTCTGTATTTAATGCGCAGGATGATGGCGGATCTCCATATTTAATGCAGGAGATTTGATTAAATGTCACCGAACCGTCGTTTAGTGACATCCCCTTTGCGAGAACTGCTCCTACGCATACAAGGGAATACGCTGCCTAGTTTTACACAAGCAAATATGAGCTCCTTACGCTCCGCAGAAGACGAACAGACTGCCACGACAGCGGTTACTCTTCGCACAGGATTCAAGGTGCGTATCTGTATTTAATGCGCAGAATGATGGAAAATCTTAAAGACAAGCATCTGCATTTAATGCACAGGATGGGGGCAGATCTCTGCATTTAATGCAAAAGATCTGATTATCTCCAAGAGCCGTAATTCTGGCTAAGATGTCCACATCATCACTCTGGCACATTACGCAGCGGCTTCTACGCCTATTCAGCTTCGGTGCCTGCTCGGCTTCTACGCCCATTCGGCCTTCTGTGCCTACTCGGCTTCTATGCCTACTCGGCCTCTATGACCACTCGGCTTCTACACCTACTCGGCCTCTATGACCATTCGGCTTTTACGCCCACTCGGCCACTATGACCACTCGGCTTCTACGCCTATTCGGCTTCTATGCCGGTTTGATAACTATTTGGCTTCTATGCCATGGTGACAGACATTGGCTTCTATGCCAACCTCTTCTACACGAGGGATACCTACCTACGTGGCATCTAAGCCGTGATCTTCGTAGCAGTTATACGCATTTTGTCCTTTAGTTGGATCCGCGTCACACGCTCATTCAAAGGATCATCTATACGCAGGCATTGGTTATTTTAACCGTTGTGTAAAAGGGTGCTGTACTTTCCACTACTTGGTTTTTATACCGATTGAGTGGTCACTGTCACTAAAACTCTATAAATAGAGACCTCTATCAACAGAGGACAAGGTCGAAAATTAGTTGAACGATCAGAAGTAGGTCAACAAATTGAAAGGAGAAATAGAGGAGAGAGAGAGAGAGAGAGAGAGGAGAATCCAGAGCTCAGGCAAAGAGAAGGGATCGACGACTTTGGCATCGGACATCCACCCTCTTTAGCAACCTTCGAAGCTGCTACCTATCTTCCACGATACTTCTTCAACATCGTGTGGTCCAAGGGCTAAAGTGATCGACTACAGATCAGACACCTATAGCAATATTCACCCAGATTAAATAAATTGTACTTAGACATCCTCGTGTAGGATCAAATTTGTACAATCTTGTTTGTAAACATAAAAGAAGGGCGAGTCTTCGTACAAGACCTCGTTTTCCGCATTCATTAAATCTTTTCTCGTTTATTATCCTAAACAAGATGATAACTCTGCTGGGGACATCTTTCTCTTCTGATGAGGAAGCTATTGCTCAACACGATGCGGTATCCGTAGGATCCGTGAAGAAGATACTGGTCGTCCAGTTCGACCAGTCTGCCTACGAAGATATGCTCTGAACAAGGGTAAGCTCTCACTCTCTCTCTGTCCAAAACAACAGAAAGCTGCGTAAGGTCTGGATGCCGAAGATATCCTCTACCACTCCTGTGGACTCTCCGATCTCTCCGACCAATGAGGTTGTAGCATTGCTCCCTCCGCGCCCTGTGCGTAAAATTCAGTCGTCTGTCTCTGACAGGATCGACAAAACTTCTGGCAATGCCTCAGCGCTAACCCAGAAGTATACTCCGCGCTCTACGCGTGAAATTCAGTCTCCAGTCCCTGGCAGAACAGACAAAACTTCTGGCAATGCCTCAGCGCTAACCCAGAAGTATACTCCGCGCTCTGCGCATGAAATTCGGTCTCCCATCCCTGGCGGAATAGACAAAACTTCTGATAAAGCCTCAACGCCAAATCAGAAGTACAAGACACGCTCCACGCATAAAATAACATCTGACCTCTACGGAGAACCAGATGATCCCTGTGATCTCCGCAAGGAAAAGCAAGCGGTGGACTACTCAACTTCTCGGCCTTTACGCCAGCAAGGGAATAATCTGCACGCCCTCCGAATTATGCGAGACGCTAATGGTCGCCTGAGGACATCCTCAGCTTTACACCAACCAGAACGAAGCTCCAAATTACGTCAGGCGAAGTCCCTAAGCGTAAAGAAGGCTGCAGTTGCGGAAAGACACCCTCCTCGGGGATTATCCGCCACCCAGATGGCCAACCTGTTATATACGGGTGGCACAAGGAAGACTATGGTTCCCATCATCCGCATGCCCACCGATGGGAACAGAAGGAACAAGCCATCATCTTCTTCTTCTATAACTCCTCCTGACCAGCGCAAGTATCTAATCCAGAAACGCAAGGAGAGGGGATCTTCCAGCGTGGCTATTACGCCTCCTAGCGAGCACTGTTGTAATACTCACAGGATTGTAATTAATTGTTGCTGTTCTAAAGCAAAATGGCCAATTTTTGACCGGCTGAGCTACTCTCCATCTTTCCTAGAAGAAGAGCCCACGCATTCATCTGTGAACATGGCTTCATATATACCTGGAGGAAGCTCAGGCTCAAGACGTCCATCCTCTAGGACTCCGAGCCGAAGGAAATTCAACATGCTCCTTAGGGACAACGAAGCTGGGGTGTTCCAGAATACCCGTTCAAGGTCACGACAACTGACTTCGTGCTCTTCTGATTCCGAAAGCTGGGGGTCTTCAGTCTCCCGAATCAGATATTGAGAGTATAGAGTCAACTTCTGCAGCGACCTATACTCATCCTTCAATGACGCCCAGGGAGATGGCAGTTTATGCCATTGGAGATGAACACGAGGAAGCCTCGCCATCAGGGAACGCTGAGCAACGCATTAATACACTAGAGACATCTCTGAAACAAATGCAATCCATGATGGAGAACATGCACCAAATGATGCTAACTCAACAGGCGGCTGCTATGGCTTAAACATCGGTCCCGCCTACTCAGATACGTGTGAGGGTGGACCTACCACCATCCAATACGATCCAAGAGCCTGCTCTAGATCAAGAGTCAGCTGGTCCTTTACTTCCTCACTTGGAGAATGTACTACCTCCTGCGAGAATCATGATACAACCGACTCCGCACCATTCCGTGGTCTCGCTACCAGCTGAGAATTCGATGCAAGCAGTGCGGGAGTTGAAAGCCCAATTTGATGCCTTGAAGCACAAAGATCAGCTCAAGAAATTGAGAATCAAACAGCCATACCCAGCTATCTGGGAGGAGGTCCCTTTTTCTCCGAGGTACAAACCTCAGACCATGGCCCTATTCGAGGGAAAAATATCACCAAGTCAGTACATAAACTATTTCAGTATGATGACGGCATTGCTACAAGGGAATGACGCCCTCCTCACCCGGGTGTTCAAGGGCTGTCTCTCAGGAGTAGCTTACCAGTGGTACCGCAGCCTGGCGGACAACTACATTACTTCCTTCGAAGACTTCAAGGCTTTATTCTTTACACGATTCTACGAGGGAGTAATGGACATGTCTATGTTCTCTCTCATCGAAGTCAAACAGAGGGAAAAAGAGGACGTTCGTGCCTTCATCGAACGTTTTTGTCAAGCCACTTTACAGATGCCTCCAGGAGTTCCAGACTCAGCATTGGTGGACATTTGCAGGAAGAACCTTCTTCCCGTGATCTCGGTGTTCACAGGACCATATCAGTTCCATGACTGGCCCTCGTTCATCATCTCAGCGGTAGCCGCCGAGGACAACAGTCGCAAGGCGCGTGATAATGGCATCATGATCTCTACCTCTGACAGAGGCAAGAGGTCATCCCCCAACGGCGACTATCCTCGCAATTCTAAAGGAAAAGAAGCTCTGGCGATCAATACGTCCAGACAGAAGACTGTGGCAACCATGTAGACAAAACCTGGGACTTCCAGGCCCGTCGAGGTATACTCTTTCGACGACGACGATATTCCGAGTATATTCGAGTGTCTCGTCAAAAGTGGCAAGATCACCCTTCCGGAGGAGAGGCGGCCCAGTGAAGTCGGCAGTGCCAACAACCCCAAGTACTCTATCTTCCATATATACGTACACCACCAAACAAAGACGTGTTACATACTGAAAAGGAAGATCCAAGAGCTGATCGATGCTAAAGCTATCACCCTACGCAATAGCGAGAAGACGGTCACGGCCAACATGATCTCTCTATAATTTGGCAATCTGCCTCCCCAAGAAGTACCAGACGGTGTTACACCTATTTCCCGGACAATGATAAACATCGTTAATCTCCCTCCGGCAAGGGGTCAAAATCACGACCTGTTACCCCTAACTACCCAGAGAGGCGAGATTATGTGGGTTCACCCAGACTTGGTGTCGGAGCTCGAAAAAGAGACTAATGCTACTAAAGCTAAGTCCAGGAAAAACTCTAAATGCAAGCCATGCCATATGGTTACAACTTCTTCGACATCAAAGGAAGACGAGGTTTTGGCCACAGCAACCCGTTCAGGAAAGGCTTACCTCAAGGACTACGGAGCAAGTCAGGAAGATGCACCTGCAGAGCTTCAGCTGCCAAGCCTTCGGAACCAGAGCCTGCCGTACCAGAGGCCGGTCCTTCGAGACCAACTTCGGCGGACAAGGGGAAGCAAAAAGAAGTGCGCTTCGATAAACCTGTGAAAAACATTCAAAACAGAGGTTTAGAGAAGCCGTACAACTTCGACATCTTGGCCCAACTGGCTAATACACCGGCCAGGTTGTCCATCTTCGAGCTACTCAGGCTCTCCCAAGATACTCGTCTAGCCCTGAGTGAGGCATTGATGCAGGCAGATACATACTTGACCCAACTCAAGTCCCCCGACGAAGAACCCACAGCGTGTCCCCGATGCCACAGTGTGATGGAGGTGGTCCCAAACATCACTTTCACTCAAGACGACATGCTGTTAAAACATAACAGGCATGACAGACCCCTCTACCACACCGGGTATGTCGGTTCCATGGAGGTCGACCGGATTCACATAGATCCGGGATCCTCAATCGGCATCATTCCTCATAGTCTTCTCAGACCGCTGAGGATTCCTACCAGCGAACTGGCTTACACCACCACTACTATTGTGGGTTTCAACGCCGGAAGAAGTAAGCCGTTGGGAAAAATTCGCCTGAGGATCCAGATTGGGAACCTCAGATCGGTGGCTACATGCTACGTCATCGATTTAGAGGTGTCCTACAACATCCTGCTGGGAAGACCATGGATCCACGACCACAACATCGTTCCTTTGACCCTACATCAATGCTTCAAATATGTAGACCCCCGAGGGACAGTACAAACGGAGGTTGCTGACCTAAACCTGTTTAAAGGGGTAGAATCCTACTACTCCGACGCCATGTTATACTCTCAAGACTACACGAAAGAGGTGACAGCACAAGCAGAGAAGGAATCCCACCGGGAGCCTGAAGAACCTTCTGCTAAGCAACCTCTGTCAATCAAGGTGAAAGAACGGACTACCCGTCCAAAAGCTACAGAGCCTATGGCTATCCACCTGAACAAGACCAGGTCAAGGAAAGGGGGTGATCCTCTAGTGATCACTCTAAACCAGAAGCCTCCGCCCTTAATCATCAACCTTTGGCGCAACAAGCAGCCGAGTGATGTAAATGCAACCAGGAGTGCGGTTTTTGATAATAATAAAGGACCTCTTTTCCAGTATATCGACGCTCGGATTCCAAATCAGGAATCCTCTCCCCAGGACGATATAGAGCCCATAGCACAAAAATTCTTGGCAGCTATAGATTCCTATCATCCGTACATATGGGAAGTGGCATAATCACCCAATGTCACCACGACATATAGACCACATGAGGATTCTATCTTTATTGTTCCACCTGCCCGCAATGGCCAGCGTTCCATAGTCTTCGGCCGCATGCGCAACGAACAGACTATACAAGAGGATTCCTTTGATGATGACTCTGGTGAAATGTAAGTTCACAGGTACAGCCCGCAAGCCTTGAAGATCATGCAAAATATGGGTTACAACTTGAGAATGGAACCAGGTCTCAACTACGGGAAAGGCAGACGAACACCGCTGCTCGGTAATCCCCACTATCAACAAACCCGTTTCGGGTTAGGGTATGCCACCTCCCTTACTACTTTCACGTCAGATGAGGATATCTTTTCCCCTTTTCAAGATGGCTCATCACCCTCCGACTCATCTCACGCTCTCGAGCAAACATTATCAGCAAATATGGTAGCGACGGATTCCTTCAAATCAGACGAACAAGAATCCGAACCATTCGAGAATGACGCTTGGGCTCAGCAGATGGATACACAATGGGAGTTCCGCTTCGAGCAAAGAGAACCTCCCACTAAAGATAAAGTTATCCAGATTGACGTAGGGGATGAACTTTCACCAAAGTCGATATTTATCAGTAACGACCTTTCCGAAGAAGAAAGGGAAGAAATTACCCAGCTGATAAAAGAATATATCGATGTCTTTGCGTGGAATTATGAGGATATGCCAGGTCTTGATACAAAGGTGGCTACTCATAAACTCAACGTACTGCCCGATTCAAAGCCTGTGAAGCAGCACCAACGCCGGTTCCGCCCGGACATGATGGACGCCATTGAAGCTGAAGTCAAGAAGTTGATAGCCTGCAGCTTCATCCGTGAGGAACAACATCCCGACTGGGTCGCCAATGTAGTCCCGGTCATAAAAAAGAATGGAAAAGTATGTATCTGCATCGATTACCGAGATCTGAACGCAGCCTGCCCCAAGGATGAGTTCCCTCTTCCTATCACAGACGTCATAATTGACAATACATGCAGTTTTGAACGTATGTCTTTCATGGACGGATTCTTGGGATACAATCAGATCAAGATGCATCCTGAAGACGAGAAGCATACCGCCTTTCGGACACCGCTGGGGGTATATTGCTATACGGTCATGCCCTTCGGATTAAAGAATGCCGGGGCCACGTACCAATGGGCTATGAGTAACATATTCCATAAGCATTTACGCAAGACAGTGGAGTGTTACGTGGACGATGTAGCTGTCAAAAGCCACCTCAGGGATAATCACATCCAAGACTTGAAGACAGTATTTGAATTGATGCGCCAACATCAACTCAAAATGAACCCTACAAAGTCCTTTATGGGGGTATCTAGCGGCAAATTTCTAGGATTTGTCATCACCGCCAAAGGCATTCAAGTGGACCCTGATAAAGTCAAGGCCATCTTAGAAATGCGATCGCCCCGCAATCTGAGGGAACTCAGGGGATTTCAAGGTCGTCTGGCTTATATCCGAAGATTCATATCCAACCTCTCCGGGAGATGCCAGCCCTTTTCTCGTCTCATGAAGAAAGGTGTATCCTTCGTGTGGGACGAAGCCTGTCAGCAAGCGTTCGGAGATATCAAGCGCTACTTCACTAGCCCGCCAGTTCTGGTACCTCCCGTCATAGGAAGACCATTCGTGCTATATGTTCGAGCAACGGATCATTCTCTGGGAGCTCTTCTCGCACAAAAGAACAATATGGGCCACGAGCAGGCTATTTACTACCTCAGCAGGATGATGGTCAGAGCCGAACACCGGTACAACCCTGTGGAGAAATAATGCTTGGCTCTGATGTTCGCTATTCAGAAAATGCGACACTATGTCACGGGCCAAACCATTCATATCATCTCCAGAATCAATCCTCTTCGGGTACTGATGAGCAAGCCAAGTGTTCTTAATTCCCGACTCGCGACTTGGGCGATATTATTAACGCCATATGACATGGTGTACGTCCCTCAGAAGTCCGTCGAAGGCCAAGCATTGGCTGACTTTTTAGCTGCTCATCCCATCCCAGAGGCCTCCAAACTGTACGAGGATATTCCCGACGAAGTTGTAGAGTGTAATTCCGCAACGGAAGGCGATGCATGGCAACTGTTCTTCGATGGCGCCTCCAGGACTGGTCCCAGGGGAAATGTGGTTTCAGGAGTAGGGATCGTCCTAGTCACTCCTGATAAACTCGTTATCTACCGAGCATCTTCTCTTAGCGAGCCCTGTTCTAACAATGTGGCAGAGTACAACGCCCTACTAATCGGACTCCAAGTCGCTAAAGAGCTGGGGGTCGAATCTCTGGAAGCCTTCGGTGATTTTCTGCTGATCGTCAATCAGGTCAGAGAAATATATGAAGTCCGGAATCCCGACCTCATCCCCTATCACCGAGCAACGGTCGAGATAGCCATGACGTTCAAAGGTTTCTTCCTAGAGCATGTACCTCGGTCTCGGAATCTGGAAGCTGATGCCCTCGCCAGTCTAGCTGCAGATTTAGCTACCCCTATAAGAAGGCAGAATTCGGTAATCCTTCTTAACAGAGACTTATTCTGTGTGAAAAACAACTTTCATATCGAATACAGCTACACGGTGGACACAGATCCTCCCAAGAGAGACTAGAGAAGTCCCTTTATGGATTTCGTAGCATACGGAATCTTGCCAGAAGATCCTAAAGAAGCAATATCTGTCAAAAGACGATCATTACGCTTCTACTTCGACGCATCGTCACAATGCCTATATCGCCGATCTTATGATGGACTATTATTACGATGTCTCTCTGGTGATGACGGATTATCCGTGAAGCTCACGATGGCATGTACGGGGCACATCAACCCGGTCCTAAGCTGCAGGATCGTATCAGGAGAATGGGCTATTACTGGCCCACTATGATCGCAGACGCAATCCAGTATGCCAGACGATGCAGAGCCTGCCAGGTTTATGCAGACTTCATACATCAACCGTCCGAACATCTATATCCTACGGTTGCATCCTGGCCTTTCGAAGCATGGGGTATGGATATCATTGGTCCTATTCACCCGTCTTCTTCCAGAGGTCACCGGTTCATACTGGCCATCACGGATTACTTCTCCAAATGGGCAGAGGCGATCCCTCTTGCTGAGGTAAAGACATATAATGTGACTAGCTTCATCAAGCATCACGTTATTTACCACTTTGGGGTTCCCCGAAGGATAATCCATGACAATGGGCCTCAGTTCATCAGCCATGCGTTCCACCGATTTTGTGATAAAAATCGGATACAAAATGTGGCCTCTATGTCATATTATCCGGCTGATAATGGTTTGGCGGAAGCCTTCAACAAAACCATTATCAAACTCTTGAAGAAGTTTGTCTCTTCGAACAAGAGAGATTGGAATGAGAAGCTGGGAGAATGTCTCTGGGCATACCGCACCACTGTACGAGCACCGACAGGGTGCACGCCATTCTCATTGGTCTACGGGAGTGAAGCAGTTCTCCCCATCGAGATTCAAATTCCGTCACTCAGGATAGCCTTGGCTAACGAGTTAACTCAAGAAAAAAATGACCTGTTAAGGCTTCAAGAGCTAGAAGGATTAGACGAGAAACGCCTCCAAGCTCAGCAGCGCATCGCGCTCTACCAAGCACGCATTTCCAGAACTTTTAATCAAAAAGTAAAGGAAAGAGTGTTCAAAGCCGGCGAGCTAGTTTTGGCTGTAAGAAGGCCGATGATTCTTACTCACAGGAGTAAAGGCAAATTCCAGCCCAAATGGGAAGGCCCTTACGTGATCGAGACAACGTTCTCAAACGGTGCTTACAGGTTAGCCCAACCTAATGGAGACCTGCTAATGGCTCCTATTAATGGCAAATTCCTGAAAAGGTACTATGCTTAAACCTCCTTTGCTCAAGTGGAATATGGCGAAGACTTCATTCTGACAAAACTACTTCCAAAACGAAACTAGTTGGATCATATTCTATCATGTCCATATGACCTCTGAATAGATATGCTCTGCTAAAGCGTACCAAAAATATATCACGTCCATACTACCTCTGATATCACTTTCACCCAAACCTATCATTTACATTCCGAAATGATGGGTCCACAAAGTCAGATGAAAAGCCTCTTTTATTCCCAAGAGAAAAAGAGCGAAAGTACATTTGAAAAGCAAAAGCAAAAGCAAATTATGAAGGGGGAGCGGTCAGGTCGCGAAGCTGCTGCGCCAGTACGGCCATCCTTTCATCCCCGGAATCCAAGACATCAGCGCGGACCCGCTCCAACCGTGCCTCGTCATCTATCAGGAGGGACAGTTCGGCTCTAGCACGAAGGAGACCGGTACGGGCGACTCCTGCACTCGCCAAGTTCTGTTGTGCTGCGACCAGTCGGCCATTCACCACATCTAGACCTTCCGACGACTGAGAAGCCCACTCCTTTGCCTGAGCAAGCTTTGTCTCCAGTTTGCGGACCCTCGCTACATTGCCGTCATGCTCAGCCTGGCACTTCGTTTGAAGGGCGATAGTCTCCTCCAAAACGACTTTTCCTTTATCCATCTCCTGCTGATTAGTCTCGATGAATTTATTTAGACCTTCCTTCTTTTCCACAAGATGTGCAGTCAAGGAGTTATATCTGGCCTGGACTAGAGCTTCAATGTTGCCTCGAGCTAGCTGCAGGTATTCGTTAATGGGTTACTCCAAACCATTAACCATCGCCTCCAGCGCGTCAGCTACCCCGGCATCACCGAATTCCCTAATCGCCTCTATCGAGAACCGAGAGGACCTCTTCAGTGATGCAAAGTCCAGCTTCTTCGCCAACACCATTGACATTAGCGTTCTCAAAGTGGTGTAGAAGATACCGGTGTACTGCTCGGTCAGCACAACTAGGTCCGCATGAAAGCGGGGAGTGTCCGCGATGGTGGCGACTTCCCCCCCCCGAAATCACCACAGACGATGTCGCCGCGGCCGTCGCCTCAACAGGAGGTACGACGAAAGAAGAATCACCAACACCGGACGAAGTGACCGGTATGCTCAAAAGAGGCACTGTTACAATGACAGGCTCGTCATCCTCTTGAGATATCTCAAGAGTCTCCTCGACAGGCAAGCCGACACCCGAAGATGTCTCCTCTTCAAAATTAGGTACCTCCGTGTCACCACTAGGACCTGACACAGAGCCAAAGGGCGCGTCTACATCGCCCTCTCCGAAGAGGTCTTCCCCTGAAAAGAAGACAAAAGAAAGTTAATATCAACGTAATATTAATTTTCCCAAAGAAGAGGCATAAAAGACGACATTTACCCATGGCCGACGGCATATACGTCGCATCTGCAGCCTGTACAGCTAAATTATTTCTTAATAATGCTAGACGAGCTGTCATACCTGGAGAAAGGGGTCTGTAAACTGACACTGGCAAGTAGTCTTCCAGGTCCTCCTTAAAATCCAACCTAGGCTCATCAACTGGAATCTCGCTAGGTGCGCTCACAGGTGCGGCAGAAGTCCCTCCCGATGCCGATCCGGCTAGAGGTATACAGAACTTTATTATACTCAGCCCCGAAGGCGACCTCGCTCCACTACCTGAAGCAATAGCAGCGGCACCAGCGTCCAGCTGAGATTCTCTGGCTCCACCAGCCGGAACTGTAGAAGGTCCCTCTCTAAAAGGCGAAGAACCTCCAATCAAAGAATCGTCCCCAACGCGGGGAGATGCAAGATCACCTCCAGGAGCCTCAATACCAGGAATTCGGAGAGGACGATTTACCGTCTTCTTCTTCCTCTTACGAGGGGAAGTCTCCTTGGGAGCAGGAGCCCTTCGCTTCCCAGGAACTACCAAAGCCCCCGCAGGCGGAGGTACTTCACCCCTAGGTACCGACACCAGAGGCTCATCCGGGGTAACAGACTCCTCACCCTCGTCGGAAGAAACTGAGGGGACTTCAACTCTTCCCCCAGGCTTGGAAGAGGGCACCCTAAAGCTTCCATGCATATCAAAATCACGATGGAAGGTGTTCGTTGCCACATAGAACTGGGCATACGAATGCAGGATGCGCAGCTCCGTGGAGAGTGTGATGACTGACATGATAAAAATTGCCCCAGTACAGCCCATGATAAAATATCGCCATCCCCTCGCTCCATCAATGAGTCCACCTCTGGACCTGAAGCTGGTGACGGCATTGCCCACGTGCAACTGATCATACCCAAACTGCCAGGCAAATCGACTGGGCAAGTAGGGCTCCAAAAAGTAATAATCTTCGCTTCTGTATAGCATATGGGATGGTCTAATACAGACCAACAAATTAAAAGCTTCGGGAGAAAGAATGGTCTTCTCTCTACCCGAATCCTTGAGCCTAATCCCCGATTGATTGCGTTGTATAGAAGGGACGGTACAGAAAAGCTTCCAACTATGACTGAAGCCCAACGCCCGCCGACAGTCTATAACTGTGTTCACGTTCCAGGAAGACTTCCGGTAGTTCAACAAGAAACTACCCCCGAACTACTGTCGGAACCGGGAGACATCACCCGGGGGTTATGGAGAATTAACCACCCCATCAAATACATGTATGGTAATTCTATCCTGGGAAAGCTATCACGCCGAATTTTATCGGCGAGCAGCCCGTCAATCATGGCCCTCAGGCCAGCTTGTATACGGCACACCATGGCAGGAAGCAAGCCCAGTCTTGCCCCGAACACCAGATGCACTGCATGCCATAGCGTGTTACGGTGAATGCGGTCCGCAGATGCGATGCCAGGCACTACTACTCGGCGCAACCATATAGAGAGGAAGCCAGCCAGTTGAGCCTCCCTGGACAGAGGCCTGCGACAGCGCCTCAAATAACTATAGGCCTTAGTGCCTTCAGGATACTTTCCCGTCCCTTCATCGAGGAACCGGTCCGGGGCACCAGCATCCACAATGAGATCGTCAACTACGTGAGCATTAAGCGCACTCAGGGGATTCACAGGCAGATCCTTGCCCTCCAATACCTTCTTCGGCTTATCAGTCCTAGAGCGGTGAAAGAAGAGATAGGACGTCCATTTGCTGATGTGAGCCAAATCTGAGGGCTCATCATAAAAAGTGGTGCAAGCGAGGTAGTGGCACATCAACTCCTGGTACACTTCCACTACCCGAGGGTCTGAATCCCCCAGCTCCCGGTTCGTGGGAACATACTCTTCATATGGAGTATCCCCCATCGGCAGTCTCGAGATCTATGTCATCTCATGCAGGGCCAATCCCAATTCCCCCAGTGGAGTGGCAAAAGTCCCGGTAAGCAAAATATATCGCTCCATCAGTGCCAGAAACAGGTTGGGGTTAGGAGGTAACCCAAGACTGGTAGCACTCACAGCTGCAAACAGACCGATGTTCTCCAACTCGGTCTGAAAATGCTTCAAGGCCCAATCAACTAAGCGAGCCCATCGAAGGTTTGAAGGGGTGATCCACCCACCGCACCGAGGGTTCACCTTAGGGTATACTTCCCTACGCCCCATAAAATCATTACAGAAAGTCGGTAACTGGACCGGCTGGATCACCAAATTATCTTCACTCGGGACACTGCCCGGGTACAGCCCCCTGAATAGCGTCACAGAGCCAGAAGGGCGGCTGACAAACGACCCCTGGTCAGCTTCTCTCAGATGAAAGATCTTCCCTGGCTTGCTGTAAAGATCGGGGTCAGCGTCCACGACATCCTCCTGGGATGCGTAGCATGGAAGAAGGCCGAGATGGGGTAGTCTTTCGACATATTAGGCAGATACAAGACCAAACCCTCGGCAGGGAAATCCCAGAGTTCTCTCTTGGGCTTTGTCTGGGACTGCTTGTCAATCATGTCCCCGAAGAGGAAAGCCGACTTCAGGTATTGCTCCCCGTCTACGTACGTTAGGGGCTCCCCGTTGATCAAGTTCAGTAGCATTCGCTCGCCCTGAGCCGATATCAGAATTGCCCTTCCTTCGGGATACTGGGGCCCGAAGATAGAAAATGTTACGTGCGACAGATCTTCCAGATAGTTGGAGTGCAGCATCCCGGCTGCAGAGCCCATCACTTCAGCTAGCGAAGACTCATGCAAGTTGACTGCAAAAGTACAAAAGAAACACGTCAGTTCCTAACTAGACATTTCGGGACTTGCAACATCGGCAAAAAAATCAACAGTCCGTCCTCTACGCCGAGACTGTGAAACTTGAGCCTTTACGTTGGAATCCATTTCCTTAACGTAAAATTCAAGATTGGCAGTATACGGTCTGTGCTTTATGCTAGATTGATTAAATTGAGTTATTACGCCAGGATTTTCATCCACAAGCATAAAACTCAAATTTTAATAGTATACACCAAGTTTTCGGCGATCAAAGCTTTAACGCTCGATTGCGAAAAAAATGGAGTTTTTACGCTGACACATTAGGTATGTGGGCGTAAAAAGATAAAACGTCTCCGTGCATCATCTTCCTCAAAGAGGCTATCAGCACAGAAGACGACCTAGCGCGGTCACGTTCAACGTGTGCGAAGGATTTTCAGTCATTCTCTCTTTCCCAAAAGCTTTACCTTCCAGGCCGGGTGCACTACTCGTCGACGGGATGCTCCGCTCAGAATAAAGTTCGCCTTGTCCAACCAGAGACGCTCTCGCTTGGGCCGAAGAACGAGAAGAAGAATCAACCTTCTTTCCCTTAGCGGAGGAAGTTTGTTTCGAAGCTATTTCTGGAAACTTTGAAGACTCGAAGAAGAAACGGAGAAGAACTCGAACAGTCGAAAGCTTTCTCTCGCAGAAGACGGATGGAAAGTTTTTCCCTGAGAAACTTGGGATATATATAGAGTTCGGATGGACTCCTCGGACCCCGAACCAAATCTCCTAATTAATATTCGATTATGATTGGGTCCTACGTCAGCCTATTTATTCAGAGAAGGTGGACAGTCAGCGAATTCGAAAAGTTTTTTGCGCAAAGCAGGTTCGTGGTTTCTACGCTAAGGAGCTTTCTACGCTCGACAGCTACAGATCTACGGTTTTACGCTCGCAGGCTATAAGTCTATGGTTTTACGCCCGGATGCCTTTGTGCTCGGTAGCTTTTATGCTCGAGAGGCTACAAACCTACGACTCCACGCTCAGCAGATACCAAATTGATGATCTCACGCTCGGTGACGCTTAGTTTAAGCTCAGAGGCGACGGTTCCACGACTTAACGTTCGAAAATTTTTCTTTTCAGAAGCAACAAATCTACAGTTCTACGCTAAAAGAGCTTTCTACGCTCGACAGCTACGAATCTACGACTTTACGTTCGACAGCTACAAGTCGGGTTTTACGCCCGGATGCCTTTATGCTTGGTAGCTTTTATGCTCGAGAGGCTACAAACCTACGACTTCACGCTCAGGAACTACAAGTCTATGATTTCACGCTCGATGGTGTTTAGTTTATGCTCAGAGGCTGCCGACTTATGATTTCGCGCTCCATGACTTCCCGCACATCTGAAAGATATGCAGGCCAGAGTACGCGTACATCTGAACGATCCTCAAGGCGGTCAATTATAGGAGTTCACACAGAAGATACTCCTTCTTGACCTCAAGATATCCCAAGTACCCGAAGCATACAAAGTTCAACATTAAAAGATTACTCTTCTTTATTGGTCGATTCGAAGTTCATCCAGACTCCAGTCTGAATATTTTATCCACCAAGATGGCAAATCAGCTTGACAGCCATTTCTCGCCCTGTTCCAAGGGATTTTCAAGAAATCATTCTTGAAGGTGATATCTGAACGAAGAAATTCTGTTTATCAGAAGTAACAGTTCAGAATTCTACGCGGTTCCTCACTCCTAAACAGCAGGACAGTTCGAACACTCGAATGCTAAAGCGGCTTTCTACACATCCCTAAGTTATGTGTAAAAGACAGGATAGGACCTAGCACTCTTTTTAAATAGAGTTGGCGTAAAGAATCAGACGTGTCAAAGCTACACATATTCAGACTTCACAGCAAAGTATGGCAATATGATCATATGAAGAAGAAAGATGATTTTATTAAAATTAAAAGCTTGATTACATGAGGGAAATCCAGTCTACAAGGGTTTTCTTCATTTTTTATGACTATATATGAGGGAAATCCCGTCTACAAAGGGCTTCCTCATCATTGTCTGAAGGTCGCACCGAGAAGCTGTTTTGCCAGGTTCTCACATTGGTGAAGGTCTTCCTCTTCTTCCAAGACGGTTCGTCGACATCCACAGTCGATGAACAAGAAGATGATCAGTGGCGGGAGGATACAAAACTGGGCATAGACCCATCCTCCAACAGAAGGAAAGCAGGATAAATCTGCTTACCTACAGACCACCGCCACTCGAGCCTGGACAGAGCTAGTCTGTCTGCTCTCGTCCCCGGAGGTAACAGAAGAAGGTGTCACTTGCAAGCAGCGTGGTGAAATATGATTCTTCTTCTCTCCCGAAGAACCACCATACAAAGTTGCTGATTATCCCGAGCAAAGGAGGCTATGATATCCTTCCATGATCCATCGCCGCAGAGGATATTTGCTCGAAGACGCCGTCTTTTTTGACTCCTTATATGCTGGAAGAGCATGATCTTCTTCTTTCTCAGATCGACCCGACGAACTCCGGCGATCATCTCCGAGTGGCGAAGGGAATGTGGGAAGAACAGGAGAACTCCTCAGCCTTTTTATAGGCGAAAGAGAGCACCGATCCCCAATAAATCTGCCATAAAGTCAGCCTCGACCATTTCAAAACTCCATTCAAAAATATTGCGAGTTACGAGGAGCGGTTCATGCTTCATTCAAAGCGTTTTAAATTATGAGGAATTTAAAAGCTTTGAAGAGGGTCTTGTAGAAGCATAAAAAATACGCTGGATAGCTCTACGCAGCTTATTGATGCAAAGCAGCGTAAACAGAGGACTTCAGAGCCTTCAACGTGCAAACAGAGCTTCTCCGCCAAGCACAGCGAGAAATATAGGCTCGAGGACCATCCGCGTAGGGCAGTATGTCCAGGCTGCTTCAGCGTAAACAGGGTGCTTCATCGCCTTTATGGCCTAAAACTCATCCTCTTTCAATGCAGCATTGAAGTGTATGAGGGACGCTTCGTATTCTCTGCAATGAACCTGTCAGAACCTGCAATGAACCTGACGTCTCGTCTTCTGACAAAGGGATACTGGTCGACTACCCAGGCGACGGCTATAATGATGGCGCGGCACTGCAACCCAGGCTGTCATTTACTGCTATTTCCCTTGCGTAAAACTATTTTTACGTACACAGAGGAATACGCTGCCTAGTTTTACATATGCAGATGAGAGCTCCTTACGCTCCGCGGAAGATAAACTGCCTGCCATGTCAAAAGCTGCACTCCGTACGGGACTCGAGGCGCGTCTCTGCATTTAATGCACAGGGTGGTGACAGGCCCTCGAGGCACGTCTCTGCAATTAATGCGTCGAATACTGACAGATGCCTAAGGCACGTCTCTGCGTTTGATGCACATAAGGGTGGCAGACCTTCAAAATACGCCTCTGCAATTAATGCGCAGAATGATGGCAGATCTCCATATTTAATACAGGAGATTTGATTAAATGTCACCGAACCGTCGTTTAGTGATATCCCCTTTGCGAGAACTGCTCCTACGCATACAAGGGAATACGCTGCCTAGTTTTACACAGGCAAACATGAGCTCCTTACGCTCCTCAGAAGACGAACAAACTGCCACGACAGCGGTTACTCTTCACACAGGATTCAAGGTGCATATCTGCATTTAATGCGCAGAATGATGGCAAATCTTAAAGACAAGCATCTGCATTTAATGCACAGGATGGGGGCAGATCTCTGCATTTAATGCAAAAGATCTGATTATCTCCAAGAGCCGTAATTCCGGCTAAGACGTCCACATCATCACTCTAGCACGTTACGCAGCGGCTTCTACGCCTATTCAGCTTCGGTGCCTGCTTGGCTTCTACGCCCATTCGGCCTTCTGTGCCTACTCGGCTTCTACGCCTACTCGGCCTCTATGACCACTCAGCTTCTACGCCTACTCGACCTCTATGACCACTCGGCTTCTACGCCCACTCGGCCTCTATGACCACTCGGCTTCTACGCCTATTCGACTTCTATGCCGGTTTGATAACTATTTGGCTTCTATGCCATGGTGACAGACATTGGCTTCTATGCCAACCTCTTCTACACGAGGGATACCTACCTACGTGGCTTCTACGTCATGATCTTTGTAGCAGTTATACGCATTTTGTCCCTTAGTTGGACCCGCGTCACACGCTCATTCAAGGGATCATCTATACGCAGACATTGATTATTTTAACCATTGTGTAAAAGGGTACTGTACTTTCTACTACTCGGTTTTTACACCGATTGAGTGCTCACTGTCACTAAAACTCTATAAATAGAGACCTCTATCAACAGAGGACAAGGTCGAAAATTGGTCGAACGATCAGAAGTAGGTCGACAAATTAAAAGGAGAAAAAGAGGAGAGAGAGAGAGAGAGAGAGAGGGAAGAATCCAGATCTCAGGCAAAGAGAAGGGATCGACGACTTTGGCATCGGGCATCCACCCTCTTTAGCAACCTTCGAAGCTGCTACCTGTCTTCCACGGCACTTCTTCAACATCGTGTGGTCCAAGGGCTAAAGTGATCGACTGCAGATCAGACACCTATAGCAATATTCACCCAGATTAAATAAATTATACTTAGACATCCTCGTGTAGGATCAAATTTGTACAATCTTGTTTGTAAACATAAAAGAAGGGCGGGTGTTCGTACAAGACCTTATTTTCCGCATTTATCAAATCTTTTCTTGTTTATTATCCTAAACACCCAACTTACAAAAGTTCTACTAGTAGTCAAAGTCTCTTGAGGCTATTGTCTAGGTTGTAAGACAAATTTATTTATTGGGTCGAGAATTTTGGATACCTGTCTGGAATCTCATAACTATGATTTTTTTTTGTAACCGTCAAGTATCGTAGTCTAATACTGCCACGCCACCTGGCCAGTATGGCTGCAAGTAATTTGACCACTATACCATAATCGTCTAGCTGCAGCTGCTGCTACCTCGTCAGCGATTTTTTATAGTCATCAGTTCGTAACAAGTGCCTTCAACTCTTTTATAAGCTTAGTCTAAGTTTTAGTGCATCAATTAAGGTCTGGACTAACTTATAAAACTATCAGAGTATGAGATTATTTCAACAACCCATCTAATTCCTGTTTAGGCTAAAGGATGCTACTCGTGGTTTAAAAAAATAATAAGAGAACACAGATATTGCTATAATGCATATACATAAGGGTTATCATTAAGAACTCATCCTTTAGTTATCAATCATTACTAACACATTTATGTTTTAATTAACAAAATAAGGGTAAGGTTGAAGTAAATCAAACAATTTCTAATGGCACGAAAAGATGCGACTATGATAGAAAGAATTAAGCACGAGATAAGAAATGGATATAGAAGGGAAGATGAACCACCAGAGGGGACGAGGTGGTGATAGGAAGAGAATATTACAACTGTTACTCGTGTCATCCATTAGCATCGCTGGTATGTCACCTAGTTAAAATATCAACATATCCTCATAACTGCTAAACCACCATATATATAATTCTACGTCTATTTATACACCTAAGATCTCGTGTCACAATGGGGTTATGAGTATGCAATGACAAATATAATTAAAAGATCGTACCTGTATCTACGGCTTCCTATGCCTGCGCTCCCATATTTGTCATATTGAGTGCTTAGCCTTGTCCTTGGTCGTTAAGCTGGGGTCTAGCCTTCTCCATTTGGGCTGACTGTAGAAGCATTGGTGGGTCCCTTATACTTGAGGGTGTATGCGGTGTTCCTGATACTAATGCCATAGACCTCCGGGTCTGTTGAGGACATTCCCGGGTTTGGTGGTGACTTGAGCCACATAGCATGTACTGCCTCAATCGACGATGACAATCTCTTAGAATATGACCTATCTTACCAAAAAAGTGACAAGTACGGTGCTCCTTGGTTGGATATGGTGCGACACTATATGGTTGCTGGCGTGTCAAAGGGTGTCGAATGGGTCCTCCTGGCTGTGTCCCTACTGGTCCTTGGTGAATTCTCTATTGATTTTTGTTTCCCTTCCTGATGGCCTCCTAGATCCTGGCCTCTGTCAATAACTCGGCATAAGAGGTCCGGGACTGTGAGCTAGTGTTGTGCGGGAGCTCCTGAGTCAGCCCACGGTGAAACCTCTTAGACTTCTCCAAGTCACTAGGTATTAGGGCAGTGCCATACTTACTGAGGCGGCTAAACTCTGTATCATACTCATCAACCGTCTTGTTCCCCTGCTCCAGATGGAGGAACTGATCGTACACTACATCCCTTACAGTGTCCGGGAAGTATTTTCTCTCGAAGAACTCCAAGAATTGTTCCCAAGTCTGACGCATACCCAACTGGCGCTCTATTGATTCCTACCAGTGATGAGCATTACCCTCTAGCTCAGTCCTTACGCCTATCATCTATAGATCTGTAGGTAGCTGTGATGCCTCTAATAACTTTTTGGTGTTGGCAATCCAGTTTATGGTCTCTTCTGGACTCTCAATGCCTTTATACGGCTTGGGGCCCATCTGTACAAAGTCCTTGACTGAATCAACTCGAGCTTGCGGTACTGAAACTAGTGCCTGGGTTGGTGCAGGGGCTAGGGTAGCCATTCTCTCAAGTGCTGCTAGAAATTCTAGCCTCTTCTCCGCCGCTTGCTGTCTCTACTCTGCAGCCTGTGCGGCTGTCTGCTTACTCTGTTCCTACATTATTATCTGGAAGAATTGGAACAGCTGCGCCTGGATATCCTGCGGTGCTGGGGGAGCTAGAAAAGTCCTATTTGGCACCGTAGAAGAAGCTGATTGAACTGGATTGTTAGTCAGTCCATCCGGTCCCGGAAGAAAAGGAGTCGTTGAGGCCTCTCCGTGTGATTGGCCGTTGACCCCTAGAGGCGCGTTGTCTCCGGTGGCGGCACGTCCGCTACCCAAATTTATCTCTCTACAAGAGATGGACGAAGGATTAGGAAGAGTACATGAATCAAGCAGGATGCAAGCACTTAAATATGACATGTAGGAAGGAAGGTAAGTTATAGTCAAGTGTGGATGTGATCTAAAACTCTAATCCTAGGTGTAGGCCCGCTCGATACAGTTACGTAACCAAAATGGCTAACTCGACCTACATGGGCCACCACAAAAATATGTCATGCCCCAGTCCCAAAATACGTAGGACTAGGAATACGTAAGCATGCCAGGCGTATGTATATGCCAACTCCAATATATGTATACCATAATACACACGTACGCTGTAATATGAATATTAACTCACATGTGATATATTTATGGTCACAAGTCACAGATATACTAATCTCATCCACACAACAAGTCATAGAAATGAAATAACTAAACTAGAATAATGAGTCTGAATAATCCAAAAATAATAGTCGGGTGGAGACAAATCCACTACCAGTGACTATATCAAAACTAAAATGAGAGAGGAGGATAAAATCTCTAATATAAAATAAGATGATGATATAAGAGTATCTGCTAAGAGATCCATCGCTAGAGATAATCAAAGATGCTAAGAAGGTAAGACCTCTTCGGCAAAAAATAATGCGTCAGGTCCTGGCCCGTACTCCTGCGGATACTCCTGGTCGTCTATACCTGACAAGGGACCAGGTCCTCAGAGGGACATAACAAGATACATAGAAGCATGCCAATTGAATACCGTAAATATGCATAATAGACAGAAAATATATAAGTACACTGTACAAGACAATCTATAAGAATATGCATAATGAGGATAACTTTTCGACGTATGGGCTGGGGTAGGCTACTCTATCTAATCTCACAACTCACACACACGTCTAGAATATCATCAGTCGTCATACCGCGAGGGTAGCGACCATCGTAACACCATCGACCGACATACCACGAGGGTAGCGACCATCGCGATACAACTACCGTAGTGCGTGCTAGTTACTACGGTTTAACAGAGTGGTTATAGCCCATACGCCTACAGATTGTCCTCCTCTCCCATGATACTAAATGTCAGGTGTGTGTCAACATATATAGTATATATTTATGACTGAAAGAAAATACATATATAATAATTATATAAAAATATAATAAGCATGCAAAGTACTGTAAGCAATTTGGCAATGTATACTTGCCTGGCAAGAAAGATACAAAGTAAAAGCGTCCAGATGTCAAGTACACAGGATCAGAAACTATGACCTCAGAATAAACGTCTCCGGATGCTGAAATAAACATCATAAACGTTCCCAAAATAAGCGAGATAGCGAGAAAATACTACCCTTTTGTCCAATTTGGATACAGGGGCAAAACGGTAATTTTGGGTCAAAGCGGGGTCCATATGTGGCCCACTTTATACCAAAAAGTGTGCCAGAGGTAAAGGTCTCTAAATGGGACAAATTATAGGTCAAACAAATTCTAAGCATTAGTACAAACTCAACAATATGTCCAATTTTGGATTTTGGTGAGCCGAACAAAAATTTGCACTTAAAGTCAACCGTGGGACCCGCAAATAGGCGACTTGGTCAATTATCTCTGAATTGCGTGAAACTTGGGTCATAGGACCAGCATGATACTACGAATCCAATGGCATAAGTTTTGTTGCATTCTGACGAGCGTACACTATATGGGGTGGTATTTTGCAAAAGTTGCGATACGAGACCTTTTTACGGATACGGGGTGATTCCGATGCGCACACACGTCCAAATCAGTTTCCGCGAAAGCCCATACGTCAAGACATACCATACACGCCTTTTGGTGCAATTGGTATACGACGAGGCGGTCCCGTTTGGTGGGACGCTCTCCGTTTGACAAGTTTTTGTGTTTTAAAAATAAGTTTTTAACCTAATTTATCTCTAATTTCAACAGAGAATAAAATAAAGTAATTAACAGGAAGTGATCTTGGTTATATAGGATTTACACAAAAAAATATAGATCTCGATTTGGATGTCTACGTTGGGAGATATCGGCCTCGAAACATAGGCCGTTGGAACAGTTTTTATAGTAGTTTAAAACATGGTTTTTCCTAAACTTGGCGTCGATTTCTACCTAGTTAATAATGTGGCTCAAATGAAACTAATTGAAAGGGTTTAGAGAGGGATATGTGGTGATCATACCGACGAAGACGGATCCGAAATCGGACGAGAGATGTGACAGGAAATGGCACGTGAAGGAGGGGTCATCACTGTCAAATAATGGGATAAAAAGAACCAGAGAATCATCAATAGTTAAGCATGTTAAAGAGAATACTGGCATGTAGTCACATAAATTAATAATTCAGGGTTGGTGCATAAAAATCAGGCAAAAAAATAACATCCGCGCACAATGGGTCAAAAACACCATTGGCGCATAAACAGGTATTGGTGCACAAATTGCCAAAAACAGATTTGGCGCACAATCCACTAATCCGGACAGTTATGGCGCACTTTGTTACCAAAAGTGCTCCGAGCAAAAGATGGTGCATAACTAATACTAAAACGTACCCTAGAATATTGGCGCACATTGATAAAAGTGCGCGAGACAGGAGCTTGGCGTACAAATCTATCATTGGAACACAAATAAAAGTCTCCAAGCTATGAACTTGGAGCACTTTCATCAAGTATGCCAGCAAAAAGGTTTGGCATACAAAAAAGTGCAAGAAGGTCTATTAAAAGACAAAATATGAGTCTCAAGGCATGACACAGCAGTCGAGACTACTCTGCAGCTGAGAACACAATTCTTGAGAATGGTCCGAAGTCTCTGCTTAGTTATTAAGTAATGCGAAAGGCTACAAAGTGTGCCATCTCTGGAGAATACAATATAGTGCACCACATAGCAAAGTTCGCCATTCTCCAGAAGGGACAAAGTACGCCGGTAGAATTTTTTTACCAAAATGTGCCAACTCTGCAATATTTGTAAAGTGTGCCAACTTGGCTATTTAAGCTGTGGCGTACATTCTTGATGACTTGTAGACCCATTTAAATGTGCGCCAAGTGGGATTGGCGTACTTTTGAAGGAATTGCCATAGTACAAAACGTACATAGTAGAAAAGTGCGCCCAGAGTACTTAACATATTTTGGCGCATTTCTAATGAATTTGTGAAACACACACAAGTGCGCTGACTGAAACTTCGCTTACGCGACAAGGTTCCCTGCGTACTTTTGTATACATTCTCAGGCCAACTTTGTATTCTCTGACTTGCTGTTCTCGGTCTCCATAAGCAATAATACAAGGAAATTAAAATTTATCATGAAGACAAGTTCTAAGTATTAAGCAAGGGAAACTCATCAAGTAATTAAACAAGTTATACTAAGAATCAAAACAAGATCCATGATTGTTCCTTCGGTTGGCAAGATGTACTTGCCTACGGTCAAGTTCTAGCCTATTACTACCAAGATCACCCACGGCCAAGGCCAAGTTTGGCTTCTGCTCTCTATTGGAGAAGAAATGAAGAAGGAAAGATGTCACGTCCCATATCCAAAATACTGGAGAGCGAAAGAATGACTCAGCCAACCACACCTTGCGAAATATCGAAGCAACCCGCAGTAAGGTGTCCCATACACCGCATCAGAACGTTTTAGAGATCTAGTGATACAGAGAGATATGCCAGATACACAATCAAAAGCATACATGACAGTGAGTCAGATGTCGTCTGAATATATTACAATCATGAAAGGAACTTGTGTCCAAATTTTTTGGCTAACAGGTACCGTTTGGCTAAACGCCTAAAAGAATATAGTTTACAAAATATGAGCAGTGAATAAAGGAACCCACTCTTAACCCTCAATAACCATCCTTCTGGTGCATGCCATCAGTGAGAGTGAGATACGCTTGATCCTTAGATTCTGGCTCTAAACCTGGCCATACAAAATTAGTGGGGTCAGATCCCCAAATAGCAAATATCACAAAGGAAGCACAAAATGAAGAAATAAAATTAGTTCTATAGCAGGAGATGCATAAGCCAATAATCAATGGCATATATCCCATCCATGATATGACATGACACTCCTTCACCAAACAAGGACATCAAGTGCCATATTACATCATGATAGAATACGTCCATTGATTATGGTCACGCTAAAATAACTCTACATCATAGTTTCAGTCCACAGGCTATCATAACACAATAGCGCAACCCAACAACCAAACATGAATATAAGTTGAACCATCATGCCACGACAGTCTATGTCCCTAATTCCACTCAACAGAAGGCACAATACACAAGTTGGGATACATTATTAAGTAAAATAACATAGGGTAACAAGTATCTTTGATCCATGTCCCGTTATAACATAATATTTCAACTCAACAACCAAACAAGGGCATGAATTGAACTTTTATGCCGCAATGATCCACTTCACTAACTAAAATAAGTTTAACGGCCAAACATGTGTTATGTCTTGATATGTGATCTCTGGGTTATCCCAGTAATGCAATATATGAGTATTCTCAGATCGTGCCATAATCGAGCATGGCTGGCTGAACCAATGATATACGAGAAAGAATATATGATGCACCAGTCCTTTTCAAGGGCCCTGAGCTAATTAATGGTCAGTAGCAGTTCTAGGCTTTTTATAGGAAAGATACTGGCTCGGCTTATAATTAAATTAGATACTGCACTCCACTAGTGCGGATGATATACAGTACCTGTGGTGGCCAGCCTTTACTCCTAGCTAATTTAGGGTGGCTCGACATGCACGATCCTGAGATATTGTTCCCTCCCAATGCTCTATAAATTAATTTTTCTAGTGAACCCTAGGTTAATTAGAATCTCATGCCATGGTCACATGAATATTCCTTCCTAAATATTGTACTTTAAGTACGGGCACTCTTGTTACGAATCCATATTGTCACTCGAATGTTAAATCTGGATTCACCTAAGTGTGATGCAACAATCAATACTATCTAGCTACGCGTCACTTCCCGTTTTTGATATACGTATTTGGAACGTATTTTATTTTAGCATGGTTGCATGTGCATGGAGATTTCACCCATTGTTTGGTTAAACTTGGGTCATGGTTTATTTTATGGGTGTTCAATTCATGTGAACCTTTGGTTCAACCCTCAACCCTACCATATATAATCCAATATTTTCTTCATCTCTTTTTAACTTATTCATTTCTTCCTCTTTCTTTAGTTTTCTCTCCCCATTTCCTTAGGTAAGTACACCTTGCATGAGAAATGGAGAAACCCTCCATTTTATTATTCCATTATGTTTATTATGTGTTTCTAAGCACTTTTAGTACTTGGACTTTTCTGTTTTGATGGATGGATTAATATAGATCTACATTTCTAAACTTAGGATTTTATGAGTTTTATGAGTTTTTTTTGGTTTTGATCTATTAAACTTGTATCTTTGAAAACCAGTTTTTGCTATATGATAAAGCTTTCAATTTAGAGCATTTTGGCTTTTGGTTCACTCGATTTGAACTTAAAATAAGGATTTTATGAATAAAACAAGATTTTAGTTTTTGGAGCTTTTTCGCCATGGTCGAACCTGCTGTTGGAAAAGACAAAGTTCGCATGCGGCCAGTGAGCTATGCGGCTGAGAGTTCTATGCGTCCTGTGAGGGTTATGTGGCCTAAACTCTTGCCGTATACTGACAATATGTGTCCATCTTGTTGGACGCATGACTGCTTATTTACACAAGTGTCCTTGAACACTTTATGTTTTCACTCGCTGAACGAATGAGAAATTTCCTAAGTCAAAAAAATCTCCATGCGGCATCGACCCCATGCGACATCGACTCATATGCGGCACCAACACTAATGCGGCAATGGAGAGCATGCAACCACTATTTTCCTTGGACGCATGGCTCTGAATCGTTGGCACATATTTTCTTGATTTTGTCTTTTCTCTCCGACACACTTTATGGATTCTCACATTAGTCACATCAGTCACTTTATATCATATCACTGACACTTTATTTATTAACCATCACTTCAACACTTGTCCCAAGGAGTAGACCTTAACCCTGAGCATGCGGCCAGGATCCATATGCGGCCAAGATTTGTCATGCGGCCTGACTTTCCATGCGGCCTGACTTTTCATGCGGCATGGACTTCCTATGCGGTCTAGAGACCCATGCGACCTTGCTTATTTTGATTGAATGTCTTCTTGATTCATGTGACCCTAATGTATAATTGGTAATTGGACTCGAATATTGTATCCATGCTGATACCACTATTGACTTATTATTGTTCATGATTTAATGTGCGTTGAGGTACGACACATTGTGTCACGTGTTAAGTGATTATATTTGGGTTGTGCATCGAGAATGCCTCCAAATTCCTAAACGCATGATATTATATATATATATATATATATTATTTCTCCAATACGAGCATGATAAGCGAGTCAACTTGCAAAGTGTGGCTAAGATATTGATTGTCTGAATATTGCATACATGCTCGGGTGAATCCAGATTTGACTTCCATAGATTTGTATCTAGCGTGCTCGTACTTTGTATGATATCTTAATAAAAATTCTCATGTGACCACGCCTTGAGATTTCAAACACAACATAGGGCTAATTAGGTAACTAAAAGTGGTAGTAATATCTGGAGGAAACGATATTCCGAGATCATGCCAACGAACCTTCCCATAGAGATTCATTCTAAGTGCACTATGGGCTAGCCACCACAGATACTGTATATCATCTGCCTTAGTGGAGTGCTGTATCTGACTATTATTATGTCGAGCCACTATTTTACTATAGGAACACTGTAACCGCTAGTACCGTATTTTTAGCTAAGTGGCCCTACCGGGGACTGGTGCATCCTGCAAGTGCCTTTTTTATTTATTTGATTCTGTTAGCTCTTGTTCAGTACTTGCGTGATCAGAGGATACTTATTATGCATTATTTTCTGAGATAATCTCAGACTCCACAAAAATAGCAAGCCGTACAAATAATTTATCTTTTTAGGAGAAAAATGGATTTGCTTGTGATTGTATTATTCAGCTAGTAGCATAAGAAAATGGACTATCATAGTGTAATGGTTCAACCCTTTTCCTTGTTTGATTGTTGGGTTGGGACTTTTTTCTAGGATATGCCATGGACCTAAGTTACGTCACTGAACCTATGTATTATTATATGGTTTCCTTTGGTTTTTGTTTCTCTATTTCGTGCGTCCTTTGTGGTACTTGCTATTTGGGGTCTAACCCCACTGGTTTTGCATGGCTAGGTTTTGAGCCAGCACCCGAGGATCCAGCGTACCTTCTCCCAACTCATGGGGCATGCCAAGAACATGGTCGCAGGGGATAACGAGTGGGTTTTTTCTTTCCTGCTCCTTATTGCACATTTACTTCTTTTGGTGTTTAGCCGCCGACACCTGTTAGCCGGCTCATCTGGACATTAGTTTCCTTATATTATTGTAATAAATTAGACTGTAGCTGATCACTGTCATGTACTTTTGTTACTCTTTCAGCTTCTTATTTTGCACAGCTGGACTCCAGAATTTTTTGAGAAAGCATTTGGGATGCCTTATTATTTTATCATATATGCTCTATGCTTACTATTTCTTGTTTGAATGATTGAGACATAGAAGTTCTTGACCATATGAGACTTGATTGTAGCATGTACCCGCTTGTATTATACAGCCGTGATCACCGTACGACGTATAGCACCTTGTACGAGGCAGCTGGCTATATCCATATCTGTATTCCAGTACTGGGGTGTGACAAGGTTTTAGTGGTGGCCCATTCGGGTCTGTTCTTCAGATTTATGGGGTGTCATGGTCATAGGAGTCTCAATCAAACATGATCCTTCTTGAAACCCTGAATTCGTCATCTTCGATACTCAACTTGAATTCTTCTAGATTGATTGCTTCCTTGTTCCTTCTCTTCCTGTACTTGATATTTCTTGTGCTCTTCTTTAGGTCTTCTCCTTCTCCTGATGCTGCAGCAACAAGAGAGGCAAATTTTCTAGTAGAACAAAATCCTGTGGAACCCCAACCAAGGATTCGAGTTGAGCCCACGATGAATGGGACATAGTAGCAAGCTCCAGGTATTCCCGTACCTCCTGCAATGCCAACAATACTGGATACCCAAATCTTGCTAGAGATTATTCGTGGATTGTTGGCTGCCTAACAATATCAGATGGTAGTGAATCAACAACAACAACAGCAACATCAGCAACAACAGCTCCAACAGCAGGAACAGAATATCCTGGTGAACCAAAGGTTGCAAACGGCCCTAGAACAAGGCGGGGGAACATATTCTGGGGCATCTGTTAGATTTTGCAGACTGAACTCCAGATACTTCGATGGCACAAATAATGCAATCACGACAGATGATTGGCTCTAGGATATTGAGACCATTCTGACAGCAGCTAAAGTTTTGGCTGTGGAATATGTTGACCTGGTTCGCCTATAACTCCAAGATCTGGCAAGAGATTGGTGGGTTACGATGGAGGTAGGATTGAGGAGTCCTATTTAATGCAAGGATTTCAGGACCCGGTTCAGGGCAAAGTACTTGGGAATTATGGCTTAGTGTGAGTTGCAGCAAAGGTTCATTAACCTCAAGCAATCTGGAAGGACAATAGACGGCTATGCGACAGAATTTTGTCGACTTAAAAGATTTGCTCCAACCATGGTAGCAACAGAGTTGGAGAGAGCAATAAGGTTCCAACAGGGACTTCACTTAGAGATCTTACAAATGGTAGAGGTGCACGACTACCAGACCTTCGAGGCGGTATTGATAGTAATCAAGAGGGTTGAGCTTACTTCTCAGAGGATGGCATTAAGAAGAGTAAATTGAAAGATGCCTCATGGATAGAACAATAAGGGAGGACCAGTACCGCGAATGTCAGCACCATCCCCTAGAATTTGCATCTATGACATAACACAAAGGAGGACAGTGACCTCGACAGTGACAGTACCAACTCGGTAGCAGTCGAGGCAACAACAACACTAACAACGACGGGGAGCGCCGACAGGTTGTACCTACTATGAAAAATGAGGTTATACCCAAAATATTTTGTTGGACCGCTAATAAACTATATTTGAGATGTGGGATCCCTGATCACAATATTTCCATATGTCCATTGATGTAGAGGCCAGTACAACAGTTTTCTGTATTGCCAGCTCTATGGGTAGTGCAACGAGGAGGACCAGCAGTAGCAGTATGGCCCTTGGCTTCGAGTTCGTTGCCGACGCAGGCCCAGCTTTATAGACAACAATAGCAAAATCAGTAGGGCCGCAACCACGGCAGCAAGGAAGACAATATCAGGAAGCTCAACAAGGCCAAGGGCATGCACTCACCTTGTCTTTGGAGGAAGCAATGGCATCGAGCGACGTAGTGGCAGGTAACATTTTTTGTTACAACCTTTTCATCCATTGCTTTAATTAATTCTGGAGCTTCGCACTCATTTATATCTTTAGAATATGCGTCACGTATTGGATTAAAGTTTGAGGCATTGCAAGCGAGGCTGAATATACTCATTGGCAATGGTATCGTAGAAGTTAGTAGGGTGTGCCTAGCATGTCCAGTCATAGTATATGTGCATTTATTACCCGCAAAGTTGATCGAGTTTCCTATGGATAACTTTGACGTTATCTTAGGCATGGACTGGTTGAAAGATAGTCATACAATGATATACTATCGTGATGGTAGAGTATTGATTAGATTTTCCAGTCTAGAAGAGTTTGTCCTTAGCAGAATAGCAAGAGACCAGCATAAGGAAGGAGTCACAATAGTAGCAAAGGAAGCAAACCCGCTGCCAAAGATAGTTGAAGAGTTCATGGATGTCTTTCCCAACGATCTACCCGGATTACCCCTAGTTAGAGAAATAGAGTTCTGTATTGAGTTGATGCCAGGAGCAGAACTAGTATTCCAGAAGGTGTACCCTATGTCACCATCAGAACTTGATCAGTTATATCGACACGTAGAAGAACTGAAGACAAAGAAGTTTATTCGGACCAGTGCATCACCGTGGGGAGCACCAGCGGTATTAGTAAAGAATAAGGACGGATCAACGCGGTTGTGTATAGATTATAGGCGGTTGAATACAGTGATAGTGAAGAACAAGTATCTATTACCAAGGATTGATGATTTGTTTGACCAAGTAAGTGGAACAAGGGTCTTCTCCAAGATAGATTTACTATTAGGATATCATCAGGTGCGAGTTCGGGAGCAGGATATATCAATGACAATATTTAGGTCACAATATGGGCATTACAAATTCTTAGTTATGCCATTCAGACTGACTAATGCTCCAACGATATTCTTGGAATTGATGAATCATATTTTTATGCCTTACTTTGACCAATTTATGGTAGTATTCATCGATGACATCCTGGTGTATTTTCGTAATTAGGAGGATCATGAAGAATATCTCAGAATAGTACTGCAAACCTTGAGGGAGCACCAATTATATGGAAAGCTTAATAAGTGTGAGTTTTGGATGGATTGCATATCCTTTCTTGGGTACATTATTTTTGGAGCATGAGTGTCAGTTGATTCTAAGAAGGTAGATGCAGTAGAGAACTGGCCAGTTCTGAAGACAGTAGCAGAAGTGCATAGTTTTCTGGGCTTGGCAGGATACTACAAAAGATTTATCTTAGATTTTGCTAAAATCTCGGCACCATTGACTCAATTGACGTGCAAGAAAGTTAAGTTCATATGGTCAGCGGAATGTCAGATAGCATTTGAAGAGTTGAAGAAAAAATTAATCTCTCCACCATTTCTTACTCTTCCAGCAGGCTTCAGAGGATTCACAGTGTACTGTGATGCATCTAGCAAAGGACTTGGACGTATTTTGATGCAACAAGGGAGAGTGATAGCGTATGCTTCTTGGCAGCTCAGGGATCACGAGAAAAACTATCCAACTCATAATTTAGAGTTAGCGGCAGTAGTGTTTGTCGTTAAGCTATGGAGGCACTACTTATATGGCGATCGAATAGAAATATTCATGGATCATAAGATTTTGAAGTATGTGTTCATGCAGAAGGACCTGAACATTAGGCAGAGAAGGTGGCTAAAGTTGTTAAAAGACTATGACGTGGAACTTCAGTACCATCCAGGCAAGGCTAATATAGTAGCTGATGCACTTAGCAGAAGAGGTGGCAAATTATGTTGACTACTCAGAGGTTCATTCTAGAAGACTTATGAGATATGGGTATTGAAATAGCACTTCCACAGAGTACATGAGTTACGGTTAGCCTACAGATTCAGTTAACTTTGGTAGATAGAATCAAACTAGCTCAGGCAGAGGACCCGAAGATTCAAAAGCTACGAGAAGAATGTGAGTCAGGCCTTCGGAAGGAGTTGACAATACATGCAGATGGAACTCCAAGGTTTATAAATCGTCTATGTATACCAATCAGGGATATTAGGTAAGAAGTTACGACTGAAGCACACAGTTTCCAGTATTCCATTCATCTGGGAGGTACGAAGATGTACTAAGATATCAAGCAACACTTATGGTGGAACAGAATGAAGAGAGAAATAGCATGCTTCGTATCACGATTTCTGATATGTCAACAAGTGAAGGCATAACAACAGAGACCGAAAAGATTATTGCAGCCTGTCATGCCCCAGCCCCAAAATACGAAGGACTAGGAACACGTAAGCATGCCAGCTGTATGTATATGGCAACTCCAATATATGGATACCATAATACATACGTACGCTGTAATATGAATATAAACTCACATGTGGTATAAATATAGTCACAAGTCACAGAAATACTAATCTTATCCACACATCAAGTCATAGAAAAGAAATAATTAAAACTAGAATAATGAGTCTGAATAATCCAAAATAATAGTCGGGTGGAGACAAATCTACTACCAATGACTATATCAATACTAAAATGAGGGAGAAGGATAAATCTCCAATATAAATAAGATGATGATATAAAGGTATCAGCGAAGCGATCCATCGCTAGAGATAATCAAAGATGCTCAGAAGGTAAGACCTCATCGGAAGAGATAAGTAGAAAGTCCTGATCCGTGCTCCTGCGAATAGTCATGAACATCTACACCTGAAAAGGGACCAGGTCCTCAGAGGGACGTAACAAGATACATAGAAGCATGCCAATTTGAATATAGTAAACATACAATATAGACGAAAAATATATAAGTATGCTGTACAAGACAATCTATATGAATGCATAATGAGGACAAATTTTTGACGTATGGGCATGGGTAGGCTACTCTATCTAATCTCACAACTCACACACACGTCAGGAACATCATCAGCCGTCATACCGCAGTGGTAGCGACCATCGTGACACCATCAGCCGACATATCACGGGGGTAGCGACCATCAGATACGACTACCATAGTGCGTTCTAGTTACTATGGTTCACCAGAGTGGTTATAGCCCATACGCCTACTGATTGTCCTCCCCTCCCATGATACTATGTGTCAAGTGTGTGTCAACATATCTAATATATAGTATATAAATATGACTGAAAAAATACACATGTAATGAATTTACAGAAATATAATAAGCATGCAAAGCAATTTGGCAAGGTATCTTGCCTGACAAGAGAGTTGCAAAGTGTAACGTCCAGGAGTCAAGCACACAGGATCAGAAGCTACGGCCTCAGAATGAACGTCTCAGGATGCTGAAATAAACATCACCAACGTTCCCAAAATAAGCGAGATAGCTAAAAAATACTACCCTTTCGTCCAATTTGGACACAGGGGCAAAACGGTAATTTCGGGTCAAAGCGGGGTCTACACGTGGCCCACTTTGTATTAAAAAGCGTGCCAGGGGTAAAGGTCTCTAAAAGGGATAAATTATAGGTCAAACTAATTCTAAACGTCAATATGAACTTAACGGTACGTCCAATTTTGGATTCCGGTGAGCCGAACACAAATTCGCCCAAAAAAAGTCAACTATGGGGCCTGCAAATAGGTAGCGTGGTCAACTATCTCATAATCACGTGAAACTTGGGTCACAGGACCAGTGTGATACCAAAAATCCAAAAACGTAAGTTTTGTTGCGTTCTGATGAGCGTACACTAAATGGTGCAGTATTTTACAAAAGTCGCGATACGGGGATTTTTCGCGGATACGGAGTGATTCTAACGCACACACGCGTCCGAATCAGTTTTCGTGAAAGCCCACATGTCTGGATATACCATGCACACCTTTTGGTGCAATTGGTACGCGACGTGGTGGTCCCGTTTGGCGGGGCGCGCTCCGTATCATAAATTTTGGAAGTTGGAAAAACAGGTTTTTAGTAATTTTTCATCCGATTTAATTCAGCATTCAGCATCAAATAAAATAAAGTAATTGACAGAAAATAATCTAGGTTAGGTGGTCTTTACATAGAAAAATGAATTTCTAAGTTTGGATCCCTGTGGTGGGAGATAAGAGTCCATAAACATTGATGGTTACAAAAGTTTTTTTAAAATTAAATGACGTAGTTTTTCCTCGACTTGGTATCGATTTTTACCTAGCTTTGCGTGCTGCACGATGGAAACTAATCTACGGGATTGGAAGGGGGATAGGTCATGAACATACCGGTGAAGACGGGGTCGAGTTTGGTCGAGCGATGGCACATGAATCAGCGTCTGAAGGAGGGGTCTTTGCTACGATTTCCTGCGGTGCTCGCGCGGGGGGACGCGGCGACGAGCGGTGGGCGGCTCCGGCGACGACGTCGTGACTGGGTTGGAGTAGAGATTTATGGTTAGGGTTTTGGGTTTGGGGTTTATATAAAATATATATATATAGAGAGAGATCGTGAGAGAGGGGGAGAAGAGATGGGTCGTAGGGATCCGCTACTGGAAGCGGGTGAGTTTAGAGTAGGTTTTGCTTAGTGGATTAGTTAGGGGGGATTTAAGGGGTTAATTAGGATTAAGGACTTAGGTTTTTAGAGATAAGGAATTTTCCTTTTTCTTTTCTTTTTTTTGCTCTTTTCTTTTTCTATTAATACTATAATTATTATTGCTAATAACAATAATAATAATAATAATAATAATAATAATAATAATAATAATAATATTATTATTATTATTATTTCACTATTTTTATTATTATTATTATTATTATTATTATTATTATTATCATTATTAATACAAATAACACTTATTATTATTACGACTATATATTATTTACATATATAATTAAGGTATATATAAAAAATACATTTGTACCCAAATTAATTCTAAAAAAAACTCTATCACCCTTCCACAAGATTCCTAAAATAAAATAATAGATTTTGTACAATAATTCTAAATAATTAATTATCTAGGTACTTAAATCACTACGTATATATTATCTAAATAATTAAAAAATAATATAAATTAAATAACTCATTAAATAAATAAGTATAATATTTAAAAATATGGGGTTTTACACAGCCACTTCCTATTCTAGAGTGGAAGTGAGATCACATCACGATGGACTTTAAGACTGGTTTACCTAGATCACCGACTGGTCGAGATGCAGTTAGGTTAATAGTGGATCATCTCACAAAAGTATCTTACTTTTTTGCTTTTCGAGTAGGACAGTCTACAAAATAATTGGTTGAAATATATATGCGACAGATAGTGAGACAACATGGTATCCCAGTAAGTATCGTGTCAGATCGTGACACTCGATTCATTTCATATTTTTGGAAAAGTTTACATTAGAGTTTGGGCACCAAGTTAAGATTCAGCATAACTTACCACCCCCAGACAGACGGAGAATCAGAGAGAACCATCCAGACATTGGAGGATATGTTGGGAGCCTGTACCATAAATCTTGGTAGATCTTGGGAGAATAAACTTTACTTGGTGAAATTCTCGTATAACAATAGTTATCAGGCTAGTATTCAGATGGCACGTTTTGAAGCACTATACGGCAGGAAGTGTAGGTCACCGTTGGCTTAGGACGACATTGGTGAGCGGAAGATGTTAGGCCCTAAAATGATCACATAGACAGTAGAGGTTGTCAATAAGATTAGAGAGCAACTTTGAGTTGCATAAGATAGGCATTGTAATTGGGAAGATCAGCATCATAGACCTTTAGAGTTTTGTGTCAGCGATCACGTATTTTTACGGATTTTGCCTACTTGAGGAGTCATTAGATTCGGGGTTCGCGGGAAGCTTAGTTCGTGATATGTAGGTCTGTTAGATATTCTCGAGAGGGTAGGCGATATTGCTTATCGTTTTTCCCTTTCGCCTTCGTTACGTGAGGTGCACGATATATTTCATGTATCTCAGTTACGTAGGTATGTTCTAGATCTGAGTCATATCCTCGATCACTCTGAATTAGTCGTTGGTACTGACTTATCTTACGAGGAGCAATCTATATCCATTCTGGATCAAAGAGAGAAAGTAATCAAGAACCGGACTATTTCTCTTGTCCGAGTTGCCTGGGGACATCACACACTTGGAGAGTCAACGTGGGAGCGCAAGAATGGTATTCAGTCTCGGTACCCGTACCTATTTTATTCAGAAGGTATATTTCATCTTATGCTTTTATATCTCGGATTCTGTGATCAAGTGAATCACCTATATATTGTGATGATATTGCTTGCATGTGTAGTTGCTAGTAGATTTGTATCGTCCTTGTCCTGACTTCTCTATCTATTGCTTGGATTTGAATTCTGAGGACAAAATTTTTCTAAGGTGGATAGAGATGTCACTCTCCGTTCCCGATATACGTATTTAGAATATATTTTATTTTAGCATGGTTGCATATGCATAAAGATTTTACCCATTCTTTGGTTTAACCTGGTTCATATTTTTTGTGTGGGTTGGTTCAAGTCATGTGAAACTTTGGTTCAACCCTCAACCCTACCATATATAACCCTATATTTCCTCTCTCTCTCTTCACTTCTTTATTTCTTCCTCTTTCTTTAGTTTTCTCTCCCCATTTCCATAGGCAAGTACATCTTGCATGAGAAATAGAGAAACCCTCTATATTATTTTTCTATTATATTTATTATGTATTTCTAAGTACTTTTAGTACTTAGAGTTTTCTGTTTTAATGGATGTATTAGTATAGATCTACATTTCTAAACTTAGAATTTTATGGGTTTTATGAGTTTTTCTTGGTTTTGATCTATTAAACTTGTGTCTTTGAAAACCAGTTTTTGCTACATGATAGCGCTTTCAATTTAGAGCATTTTGGCTTTTGGTTCACCCAATTTGAACTTTAAATAATAATTTTATGAACAAAATAAGATTTCAATTTTTGGAGCTTTTTCGTCATAGCCGAACCTGCTGTTGGAGAAGAAGTTCGCATGCGGCCAGTGAGCTATACGACTAAGAGTGCTATGAGGCCCTAGAGGGTTATGTGGCCTAAACTCTTACCACATACTGGCAGCATGTGTCCATCTTGTTAGACGCATGACTGCTTATTTACACAAGTATCCTTGAACACTTTTTGTTTCCACTAGCTGAACGAATGAGAAATTCTCTAAGTCCAAAGGACCTCCTTGTGGTATCGACCCCATGCAGCATCGACTAATATGGTGCACCTACACTTATACGGCACTGGAGAGTATGCGACCACTATTTTCCTTCGACGCATGGCTCTGAACCGGTGGCACTTATTTCTTTAGTTTTGACTTTTCTCTCTGGCACACTTTATGGCTTGTCACATCAGTCACATCAGTCACTTTATGTCGCATCACTGACACTTTATTTATTGACCGTCACTTCAACACTTGTCCCAAGGAGTAGACCTTAACTTTGAGCATGCGGCCAGGATCCATATGCGGCCATGATTCATAAGCGACCAGGATTTGTCATACGGCCGGACTTTCAATGCGGCTTGAATTTTCATGCGGCCTGGACTTCTCATGCGGCCTAGAGACCCATGCGGCCTTTCTTATTTTGATTGAATATCTTCTTGATTCATATGACCCAATGTATAATTGGTAATTGGACTCAAATACTGTATCCTATCCGATACCACTATTGCTTGATTATTGTTCATGATTTAATGTGCGTCGAGGTACGACACATCTTGTTACGTGTTAAGTAATTATATTTAGATTGTGCATCGAGTATACCTCCAAATTCCTTAACGCATGATATTACAAATATATATTATTTTCCCAGCACGGGCATGATAAGCGAGTCAACTACTAAAGCGTGGTTAGGATATTGATTGCCTGAATATTGCATACACGCTCAGGTGAATCCATATTTGACTTCCATGGATTCGTATCTACCATAGCCGTACTTTGTACGACATCTTAAGGGAAATTCTTATGTGACCATGCCTTGAGATTTCGAACACAACATAGGGCTAATTAGGTAACTAAAAGTGGTAGTAACATCTGGAGGGAACGGTATTTCGAGATCATGCCAACGAACCTTCCCACATAGATTTATTCTAAGTGTGCTGTGGGCTGGCCACCACAGATACTGTATATCATCTGCCTTAGTGGAGTGCAGTATCTGACTATTATTATGACGAGCCGCTATTTCACTATAGGAACACCGGAACCGCTAATACCGTATTTTTAACACAGTGGCCCTACGGGGGATTGGTGTATCCTGTAAGTGCCTATTTTATTTATTTGGTTCGGTTAGCTCATGATAAGCACTTGCGTGATCTGAGGATACTTATTATGCATTATTTTCTAATATAACCTCAGACTCCACAAAAATAGCAAGCCGTACAAATGATTGGCCGATTTAGGAGAAAAATGGATTTGGTTGTGATTATATTATTTAGCTAGTAGCCTAGAAAAATGGACTATCATAGTGTGATGGTTCAACCCTTATCCTTGTTTGGTTGTAGGGTTGGGCCTTTGCGCTAGGATATGCCATGGACCTAAGTTACGACACTGAACCTATATATTATTATATATTTTTCTTGGGTTTTTGTTTCTCCATTTTGTGTGTCCTTTGTGGTACTTGCTATTTGGGGTATAACCCCACTGGTTTTGCATGGCCAGGTCTTGAGTCAGCACCCGAGGATCCAGCGTACCTTTCCTCAACTCATGGCGCGTAGCAGGAACATGGTCGCAGGGGATAGCTAGTGAGTTTTTTTCTTTCCTGCTCGTCGTTGCACATTTACTTCTTTTAGCGTTTAGCTACCGGCACCAAGCAATTGCCTCTCGCCAATATCATCTCAAGCTACAGGGGATAAGATATTTTTTTCATATAGTGCTTCGAAGGGTGCCATCTGGATACTTGCTTGAAAATTGTTGTTGTAAGAGAATTCGACCAAGTGCAAATAATCCTCCAATGAACCACCAAAGTCAAGGGTATATAAACGAAGCATATATTCTAGAGTTTGGATCGTACGTTCTGACTGACCATCTGTCTAGGGATGATAAGCTGTACTGAATTTCAGACACGAACCCAGACTCTACTGTAGACTCTGCCAAAAGTGAGATCTTAATCTGGAATCTCTATCTGATATGATGTTGACTGGTACTCCATGAAGTCTAACAATCTGATTCATGTACATTTGAGCCAACTGCTCTGTAGACTATCCCACTCTGAAGGGCAGAAAGTGAGCAACCTTCGTGAGTCGATCCACTATAACCCAATTTGCATCTTTGCCAGCTGGGGATTTAGGAAGACTGGTCACAAAATCCATGATGATATGGTCTCACTTCCATTCCAAAATTGGTAAAGGTTGAAGAAGTCTTGCGGGTCTCTGATGCTCAGCCTTGACTTGCTGACAAACCAAACATCGGAAGACAAACCGAGCTATCTCTCTCTTCATTGCATTCCACCAAAAATGCTGACGAATGTCTCTGTACATCTTTGTTCATCTGGGATGCACTGAATATTGTGAACTATGGGCCTCTGACATAATCTCATGAGGAATATCTCCATTAGGTGCACAAAGACGATTTTGAAAACGGAGAGTTCCGTCACTGTAGTTTCTCAGTTCTGGTCTACGTTCTGTCTCACACTCTGCTCTGAGTCATTGAAGCTTGACTTAAGTTGCTTGTGCTACCTTGATTCTCTCCACTGTACTAGATTGAACTTGTAGACCAGCCATTAATGCTGTATCGCCTGGCAATACTACTTCTATGCCCATCTCCTAAAGATCTTCTAGAATCTATTGTTGCGCCTTAAAAAAATAAACTTCTGCCCTCCGGCTCAAAGCATTGGCTAGGACATTGGCCTTCCTAGGATGATATTAAAGGTCAAGGTCATAGTTTGTCATCAACTCTAGGCATCTTCTCTGCCTCATATTAAGATCCTTCTGGGTAAAGACATAACTCAAACTCTTGTGATCAATAAAAATCTTTACTCGATCTCCATATAGATAATGTCTCCAAAGTTTGAGCGCGAACACTACTGCTGCTAACTCCAAGTCGTGCATCGTATAATTCTTTTCATGAACTCGTAGCTGCCGAGATGCATGTGATATAACCTTGCCATGCTGCATAAGAACACACCTAGGCCTTTTCCTGACGTATCGTAGTATACCGTAAAACCACTTATCCCATCTGGAAGCGTCAAAATTGGTGCCGTAATCAACTTCTGCTTGAGCTTCTTAAAAGAGGTTTGACATTTATCTGTCCAATCAAAGTGCACATCCGTATGAGTCAATTGTGTCAACGGTGTAAAATTTTTATCAAAGTCTGACACAAATCTTCAATAATATCTTGCTAGTCCCAAGAAACTATGAACTTATGCAACTGTTCGGGGAACTGGCCACGTCTCAATGGCTTCTATCTTTTGGGGATCCACTTTAATTCCTCCTTTAATAATTATATGTCCTAAGTATGAAATAAGATTAAGCCATAACTCTCACTTGCTGAACTTGGCATATAACTTATGTTCTCTAAGGATTTGAAGAACTGTACGAAGATGCTGCTCGTGCTCTTCTTCACTTCGACTGTAAACCAAGTGTCACGCCCCAGTCCCCGAAATATCGTGGGACCGGACGCGTGGCAATGGCCAGCAGCACGCACCGATGGACAAACCCAATTTAATGGATCCACCAGGGCATACTTAAGCTGTAAGAAAACAAGTCTACGACAATCATGGCACAACTAATCTCATCCACACAAGATATATAATATGATCCACAGAGTAAATAAAGAAATGTAAATCATCAATCAGTCTCAACAAAGTACTTCGGGTATCAACCCGTTAAACATCTGTTACAATGGTTCAACAGACTAGAAATAAAGACTGAAATAAATAAATAAATACTGAGCAAGAACAGGGATGCTCAGGAGAAGTCCTCAGCTAACACCTCATCCTCGGATGGCGGTACTGCTCCTGGATCAGCTCCTTCTCCGGTCCCGTATACCTCGGGATAGATCTCGTCCTCAAATCCTGGGGACATAATCCGGATCCAGGTCCTCAGGGGACATAGCAAGGTACAAGAAAGCTCATGCCAAAATAAATGTAATGCAGCAGATAATAAAATAAATAGGGCAAGTAAATAACAATCTAAGTGAGAATGCAAGTGAGAGCAACACGAGTACTCAGGCTGAGCCACTACAAGCTCTGTGTCGGGGAGCCGGTAGTGGTAATAATAAGTAATGTGCCTAGCTCTGCTACGAGAGTCTACGGCCTCACAATAGTAGTAGATATATATAAAAACAGCCTGTAGCCTGTGTGTCTCTACCCACCCCATGTAACCACGTATATCATGACCATAACGTCTCATGTCCATGTCAAGCGGGATTATCACTAATGAAACAAGTCATATGTATCTAGGAATATAGTATCTCTGTCAAGTCCTGTATCTTACACAGAATCACCACAAATATCTCGAGAATATCCTGTCTCATGAACAGTGTCAAGTGTCCTGGGTCATATGGTACTTGATCAGACAAGTACGAGAATAATAAGTGTCACGAATGTCCATCTCTAAATGACAGTACCCAACACTGCGTACAGTGTTGGCACCCGACTGATAATCGGACGCTAAGTAAGTCACACGGTCCTAGGTTGAGCATGCACAGCAATATAAATAAAGCAAGGAAAATGAATAACAATACTGCAGAGTTTGGCAAGGTACACTTGCCTGTTGTCCGAATACCCACAACTGTCCCTGTATCTGTGGATCCGGTAGGTACTACTCCAAAAGCTGTAATAACATCACCAACAGTCTCAGAAGATGTCAAACAACTAAAAATGCCTGTCCTTACGTCCAATTTGGATACAGGGGCAAAAAGGATATTTCCGGGCCAAAGCGGGGTCCACATGTGGGCCACTTTGCACCGAAAAGGGAGTCAGGGTCAAAGGTCTCCAAATTCCTCAAATTCAGTGTCTACAAGTCAGGAATGATGATACGAACCCAACGGAACTTCCAGAATTGGATTCCGTTGAGCCGATCACAAAATCATCCGTGAAGTGGAGCCTGTGGGGCCCACGATATGTGATTTTGTCAACGTTCTCAGAATCGGACCAAACTTGGGTCACAGGACCAGCGTATTGCTACGAGTTCGATGGCGCAAGTTTTATCTCGATCCCACGTGTGTACACAAAGTTATAGCGTATTCCAGAAAAGTCGGATATGGGGTGTTGTTCGCGGATACGCGTTGATTCCGGTGTGCTCGCACATCCGAATCAGCTTCTGCGAAATCCCACATGACCGTATCTACGACGCGCACGTATCTGTAAAGACCACACACGACCAAGTCGTCCCATTTGGCGGGGCGCACTCAGTTCCGGGGTAAAACGGGGCGTTGTTTTTTCTGTTTTTGGATCTCGGTTTGCGATCACCACAGGACGCGATGCACCGAGCGGGTTGCACGGGCACCGAGAGGGTTATACAGTCTACGCGTAGCAACTGAAGGAATTGAAAACGGAGTTGCGAGGTGAAAGAAATCGGTACCTGAACAGGGCTCCGTGAACGCTGAATTTCCAAGTGTCCGAGCGTCAACTCCGTGTCCTGCGTATCAAGTTGTTGCGTCCAGTGCTAGGGTTCGCTGTGGCCGATGGCGCGAGCAGCCGGAGATGGCTAGGGTTCGCTGTGCCGATCGGAGGGGGTCGCTGTGCCGACGGAGTCGGGGACGCACAGCCGGAGATGGGATCGGGCTCACAGCCGGTCGGGGTCGGGGCTGTGTCGCGGTGGGGGATCGGTCTGTCCGGCGATAGGGTCGGGAGCGTTGGCAGTAGGCGAGAGGGACTCATAGTCGGCTAAAGGCGGCGGCGTCCCGGGGGTCAGGACTGGACGGGGTGGCTGCTGTCGGGGTCCGGTCGTCGACGGAAGCGGCGTCGAACTCGGCCAGGCGGAGGTGGGGGTCGGGCTCGGCGTGAGGGGAGTCGACGGCGGCGATGAGGAACTCGGCCAGGCGGCTGCGGAGGGAGTCTCAAGGTGGCAGCTGCCTTAGGGCACGAATGCCGAGGCACCTTTATAGGGTGAACAGTAACTCAGCCGCTAGGGTTTCCAAATGGGTTTCGGGTCGGGTTTGTCTCGATTTAGCTTGGGTTTAATATATCCAATGTGTTTTAAGGCTTTAAACGTGCCTCCGGTGTCCAATAAATACACCAAAAAATACCACATGTCCGGCTTTTCGATTTACACCATAAAATCTTATTCCCATCATATTTTAATTCCAAATGACTGCATTTAAAAATCCTTAAATACCTTGGTTCTTTTCCAGAAATTACCAAAAATCCGGGAATATTATTTAAAAAATTTTAACCTGAAAATCAGGGTGTTTACAATCTTCCCTCCTTAAAAGGATTGCGTCCTCGCAATCAAAGAGTAAGCTAAAAAAAGAATTATGGAAATACAAGGTGGCTTAGTTTACAACTGCCTCCTCAAACAAGTGGGGGTAACGCTGGCGCATACTATCTTCTCGTTCCCAAGTCGATTCTCCAGGAGAATGATGTTTCCATGCTACTCGAACAAGTCTGATTGTCTGTCCCCGCAATGTCTTCTCACTGACGTCGAGGATGCCAACTGGTTGCTCTTCATATCTCAAGCTTGGGCCTACTGCGATCTCTGAATGATCGACTACATGACTTGGGTCGGTCACGTATCTTCGCAGCTGTGAGACGTGGAATACGTCATGCACTCCCTCTAAAGATGGAGGTAATGCAAGACGATAAGCCACCTCACCAACTCGCTCTAGAATGTCAAATGGCCCGATATACCTTGGGCTCAACTTGCCTCTGCTCCCGAATCTGATAGTACCTCGAGTGGAAGAAATCCTCAAGAACACGTGCTCTCCTTCTTTAAACTCTAGGGGACATCTGTGTGTATCTGTCCAATGCTTCTGTCTATCCTGGGCTGCTCGTAGATGATTCTGAATCTGTTTTACCTTTTCCACTGTCTGTGTTACCAATTCTGGACCCAGTATTTGACGTTCACCAACGTCACTCCAACATCTAGGCGATCTGCATTTCCTCTCGTATAATGCCTCGAATGGTGCCATCTGGATGCTGGCCTGATAACTGTTGTTGTAGGAGAACTCCACTAAGTGCAAATGATCTTCCCAAGATCCCCCAAAGTCTAGCATACATGATCGTAACATATCCTCCAAGATCTGAATGGTGCGCTCCGATTGGCCATCTGTCTGTGGGTGGTAAGCGGTGCTGAATTTGAGTCTGGTGCCCAGGCTCTCTTGCATACTTCTCCAGAAATGAGAGGTAAATCTTGAATCTCGATCCGATACAATACTAACAGGCACTCCATATAATTTGACGATGTGTCGCATATACATGTCGGCTAGTACCTCTGTGGACTGTCCGACTCTAAATGGCAAGAAGTGTGCCAATTTAGTGAGTCTATCCACGATAACCCATACTGCCTCTCTTCCGCTGGGGCTCCTCGGAAATCCTGTGACCAAATCCATCGTGATGTGCTCCCACTTCCATTCCGGTATAGGAAGCGGCTGTAACATACCTGCAGTCCTCTGATGTTCAGCCTTTACTTGCTGGCAGACTAAGCATTTGGCCACAAATCTTGCAATCTCCCTTTTCGTTCCATGCCACCAGTAGTACTATCTCAAGTCTCGGTACATCTTGGTTCCTCCTGGGTGAACAGAGTACATCGAGCTATGTGCTTCCGTTATTAACTTCTATCTCAATTCTCCATTTGGAACATACAGGCGATTTCCAAACCTCAATGTCCCGTCTTTGTGAATGCGAAGTCCTGTCTGCATGCCCGCTTCTGTCCTCTCTTTCAACCTTCTAAATCTAGCATCGGTGGGCAATGCCTCCTTAATCTTCTCCACTAGGGATGACTTAATTTCAAGATTAGCCATCAAGCCATTCTGTCCTGGTAAAACAACCTCTATCTGAAGCTCTTGTAGGTCTCTCAATAACTCTGGCTGCATCGTCAAGAAATAAGTCGTAGGCTTCCTGCTTACTGCATCTGCTACAACATTCGCTTTTCCTGGATGATACTGCAAATCTATGTCAAAATATACCATCAATTCAAGCCAACGTCTCTGCCTCATGTTAAGCTCCTTCTGAGTATATACATACTTCAGACTCTTGTGATCGGTGAAGATTTTTACCTTTTCCCCATAAAGATAGTGCCTCCATATCTTCAATGCAAATATAACTGCTGCTAACTCCAGATCGTGTGTTGGGTAGTTCTTCTCATGAACCTTCAACTGTCTCGATGCATAAGCAATGGCTTTGCCATGTTGCATCAAAACACATCCCAGTCCACTACCCGATGCATCACTGTACACAACAAAACCTCCTGACCCTGAAGGAAGAGTCAAGACATGTGCTGTTGTTAATCTTCTCTTCAACTCTTCAAAGGCCTTCTGGCAGTATTCTTTTCATATAAACTCCTGGTCTTTATGTGTCAGCTTCGTCATCGGTTCTGTAATCCTCGAGAAATTTTCTACAAACCTTCGGTAATATCCCGCGAGTCCGAGAAAACTTCTCACCTCAGCAACTGATGTGGGTGTAGGCCAAGTCTCTATTGCCGCAACTTTCTCTGGATCCACTGAAAGTCCTTCTCCTGAGATGATATGTCCCAAGAAAGATATTTTGTCCATACAGAACTCACACTTACTAAGTTTGGCGTATAACTTCTCCTGTCTCAAGGTCTCTAACACGATTCTGAGATGCTCCTCGTGCTCTTCGTGGTTCTTGGAATATATGAGAATGTCGTCAATAAACACCACCACGAATTTGTCCAAGAACTGATGAAAGACTCTGTTCATTAAGCTCATAAACACTGCTAGCGTGTTGGTTAAACCAAACGGCATTACCAAGAACTCATAATGTCCATACTTGGTCCTGAAAGCTGTCTTTGGTATGTCTTCCTTCCTTACTTTGATCTGATGATAGCCGGATCGAAGGTCAATCTTCGAGAATACCCTTGTACCACTCAACTGATCGAATAGATCATCAATGCGTGGTAAGGGATACCTGTTCTTGATGGTCACAGCATTCAGTACCCTGTAGTCAATGCATAATCGTACTGTTCCATCCTTCTTTGACACAAATAATATGGGTGCTCTCCAAGGTGAAATACTGGGCCGAATGAAACCCTTCTCCAGAAGATCATCAACCTGTTCTTTCAACTCTACTAACTCCTTAGGTGCCAGCCGATAAACTGATGAAGTGATAGGCTCTGCTCCTGGAGTGAAGTATATTATGAATTCTATTTTCCGATCAGGTGGTAACCCTAGAAGATCATCGAGAAATACATCTACAAACTCAGATATGACTCTTGGGTAACCTGTCTCCTCTTCTACAGATAGTACCCTAAGAGTAGGCTGAACTCCTTGCTCTACTGCTCCTCGAAGAAACTCAAATTCTGGATGTCCAGGCGGTCTAAATATAACCTTTCCAAGCCGACAATCAAGAGTCGCATGATACTGACTTAACCAGTCCATACCAAGTACAACATCATAGTCAGGCATAGAAAAGATCAGAAATTGGGCTCGCATTTCTCTTCCATAAACTACTATAGAACATGATCTACAGACGTCACTAACCGGAATAATTCCACCTCCCGTAAGAATTCTCTTCATCTTCGGAAGGGGTGCGTAGCTACTCTATGGGTGGCAACAAAGCTAGCTGCTATAAATGAATGCAATGCTCCAGAATCAAATAATGCTACAGCTGGTAATGAAGCTACTAAAATAGTACCTGCGATGACCTCGCCTGCTGTAGCCTCCTGCTCAACAGCTAAGGTGAATGCCTGGCCTCTTCCCTGAGCTGGACCTCTCTGCTGCTGCTGCTGCTGCTGAAATAGGGCTGCCTGTGGTGCCAGTGGTGGTCTCTGCTGATAGCCCCCTGTAGCCGGTGGTCTAACTCCTCCAGCTCCTGTCTGCTGTGCTCCTACTGCTGGATAAGCTGGTCATGGTGCAGACAAGGCCAGTCTCGGTGCTCCCTCTCTTGTTTTAGTGCAGTCTCTAGAAAAGTGCTTGTCTGATCCGCAAAGCAGTCATAGTCCCAACTTACGCCTGCACTCTCTCTCAATGTGTCCTACCTTGCCGCAGTGGTGACAGGTAGGAAGAGATATGGCCTTATATGCTGCTTTCTCCGGTATACTCCTCTGGAATCGTTTTGCAGAATCTCCAGATGCTGTCTTGGTTGGTGCGGATGTGTTTGGCCTCTTCAGATTCGATTTCCTTCTAGTAACGCGCTCTATGCATCGTGCTGCTGCAAGGACCTCAGTATAAGATGTAGGTGCGACTGAGCCAATCAATCTCTGAAGCTCGAACTTCAGTCCCTCAAAGAACTTTTCAGCTTTCTCTTCCTCTGTCGAGATCAATGTCGGAGCGAAGCGACTTAGGCGTATAAACTCTGCGTTGTATTCTTCCACTGTCATACTACCTTGGATGAGGCGGTTGAACTTGTCTCTGGCTGATCGTGCAACTGCCGGAATGTACATCTCTTGGAAGAGTCTGGAGAACTCTTCCCAAGTGACTCGGTCCTGTCCGAGCCTCCTCTCTTCTGCTAGCCACCAGTGATGCGCATTATCAGTTAACTGTATTCTGACTACAGTCATTCACTTCTCTCTCGGAAGTTCAGCGGCTTCCAACTGATGCTGAATGTTAGTGAGCCATTCATGAACTTCTGTTGGCCCTTCTTTGCCAGAAAATATACGAGGCTTGAGATGGCAGAAATCGGTGATAGATCCCGTCGCTGTTCGCCTCGTTGGTGGATTTGCCTGCTCTAATGCGGACACCAGGCTGGTCCTCAGATACTCTGCCTCCTGGCGATGGACCTCTTGCTGAATCTGCTGCTGGGCCTGCATCATGGCATACATCATCTGGAACATCTGTTGCCCGTCCATGGCTTGTCCGGGCGGAAAAACGGGCATCTGGGGAGTGAACTATGGTGGAGTTGGGATGTCATCTCTCCGGAACCTTGGATTAGGCTGACCGGTTTGATCGCTCTGCGATGCTTGTCTTCCATCCCCTAGGGTCACTCCGTCTGTATATGTAACCACCGCATCGTGTGGCATGTCCAAAGGAATCTCGTCTCCGTTCCTGGGATCCATTTCTCTGCAACCAAAACATAAACAGTAAGAAGGCACCAAGGAATCAACACAGGATGCAGTTCAAGTAATAATTTCGAGTTCGATATAGAGTTCAATAATGGTTAAGATAATGGATGAGATCCTACAATCTATCCTATCCTTAGGGCAGGCTGGTTCGATCCTTAAGTTGAAACCGAACAATTTAGTCGTAGACCTGCATGGGCCACCACAAAAACCATGTCACGCCCCAGTCCCCAAAATACCGTGGGACCGGACGCGTGGCAATGGCCAGCAGCACGCACCGATGGACAAATCCAATTTAATGGATCCACCAGGGCATACTTAAGCTGTAAGAAAATAAGTCTACGACAATCATGGCACAACTAATCTCATCTACACAAGATATATAATATGATCCACAGAGTAAATAAAGAAATGTAAATTATCAATCAGTCTCAACAAAGTACTTTGGGTATCAACCCGTTAAACATCTGTTACAATGGTTCAACAGACTAGAAATAAAGACTGAAATAAATAAATAAATACTGAGCAAGAATAGGGATGCTCAGGAGAAGTCCTCAGCTAACACCTCGTCCTCGGATGGCGGTACCGCTCCTGGATCAGCTCCTTCTCCGGTCCCGTATACCTCGGGATAGATCTCGTCCTCAAATCCTGGGGACATAATCTGGATCCAGGTCCTCAGGGGACATAGCAAGGTACAAGAAAGCTTATGCCAAAATAAATGCAATACAGTAGATAATGAAATAAATAGGGCAAGTAAATAACCATCTAAGTGAGAATGCAAGTGAGAGCAACACGAGTACTCAGGCTGAGCCACTACAAGCTCTGTGTCGGGGAGCCGGTAGTGGTAATAACAAGTAATGTGCCTAGCTCTGCTATGAGAGTCTACGGCCTCACAATAGTAGTAGATATATATAGAAACAGCCTGTAGCCTGTGTGTCTCTCCCCACCCCATGTAACCACGTATATCATGACCATAACGTCTCATGTCCATGTCAAGCTGGATCATCACTAATACAACAAGTCATATGTATCTAGGAATATAGTATCTCTGTCAAGTCCTGTATCCTACACAGAATCACCACGAATATCTCGGGAATATCCTGTCTCATGAACATTGTCAAGTGTCCTGGGTCATATGGTACTTGATCAGACAAGTACGAGAATAATAAGTGTCACGAATGTCCATCTCTAAATGACAGTACCCAACACTGCGTACAGTGTTGGCACCCGACTGATAATCGGACGCTAAGTACGTCACACGGTCCTAGGTTGAGCATGCACAGCAATATAAATAAAGCAAGAAAAATGAATAACAATACTGCAGAGTTTGGCAAGGTACACTTGCCTGTTGTCCGAATACCCACAACTGTCCCTGTATCTGTGGATCCGGTAGGTACTACTCCAAAAGCTGTAATAACATCACCAACAGTCTCAGAAGATGTTAAACAACTAGAAATGCCTATCTTTACATCCAATTTGGACACAGGGGCAAAAAGGATATTTCCCGGCCAAAGCGGGGTCCATATGTGGGCCACTTTGCATCGAAAAGCGAGTCAGGGTCAAAGGTCTCCAAATTCCTCAAACTCAGTGTCTACAAGTCAGGAACGACGATACGAACCCAACGGAACTTCCAGAATTAGATTCCGATGAGCCGATCACAAAATCACCCGTCAAGTGGAGCCTGTGGGGCCCACGATACGTGATTTTGTCAACGTTCTCAGAATCGGACCAAACTTGGGTCACAGGACCAGCGTATTGCTACGAGTCCGATGGCATAAGTTTCGTCTCGATCCGACATGTGTACACAAAGTTACAGCATATTCCAGAAAAGTCGGATACGGGGTGTTGTTCGCGGATACGCGTTGATTCCGGTGTGCTCGCACATCCGAATCAGCTTCTGCGAAATCCCACACGACCGTATCAACGACGCGCACGTATCTGTGAAGACCGCACACGACCAAGTCGTCCCGTTTGGCGGGGCGCACTCAGTTTCGGGGTGAAACGGGACATTGTTTTTCCTGTTTTTGGATCGCGGTTTGCGATCACCACAGGACGCGATACACCGAGCGGGTTGCACGAGCACCGAGAGGGTTATACAGTCTACGCGTAGCAACTGACGGAATTAAAAACGAAGTTGCGAGGTGAGAGAAATTGGTACCTGAACAGGGCTCCGTGAACGCTGAATTTCCAAGTGTCCGAGCGTCAACTCCGTGTCCTGCGTATCAAGTTGCTGCGTCCAGTGCTAGGGTTCGCTGTGGCCGATGGCGCGAGCAGCCGGAGATGGCTAGGGTTCGCTGCGCCGACCGGAGGGGGTCGCTGCGCCGACGGAGTCGGGGATGCACAGCCGGAGATGGGGTCGGGCTCACAGCCGGTCGGGGTCGGGGTTGTGTCGCGGTGGGGGATCGGTCGGTCCGACGATGGGGTAGGGAGCGTTGGCAGCAGGCGGGGGGGACTCAGAGTCGGCTGAAGGCGACGACGTCCCGGGGGTCGGGACTGGACGGGGTGGCTGCTGTCGGGGTCCGGTCGTCGACGAAAGCGGCGTCGAACTCGGCCAGGCGGAGGTGGGGGTCGGGCTCGGCGTGAGGGGAGTCGACGGCGGCGATGAGGAACTCGGCTAGGCGGCTGCGGAGGGAGTCTCAAGGTGGCGGCTGCCTTAGGGCACGAATGCCGAGGCACCTTTATAGGGTGAACAGTAACTCAGTCGCTAGGGTTTCCAAATGGGTTTCGGGTCGGGTTTGTCTCGATTTAGCTTGGGTTTAATATATCCAATGTTTTCTAAGGCTTTAAACGTGCCTCCGGTGTCCAATAAATACACCGAAAAATACCACATGTCCGGCTTTTCGGTTTACACCGCAAAATCTTATTCCCATCATATTTTAATTCCAAATAACTGCATTTAAAAATCCTTAAACACCTTGGTTCTTTTCCAGAAATTACCAAAAATCCGGGAATATTATTTAAAAAAATTTATCCTGAAAATCAGGGTGTTTACACCAAGATATCATCGATGAATACTATCACGAACTTATCCAAGTATGAAATAAAAATATGATTCATGAGATCCATAAACACTGTTAGTGCATAGGTTGCTCCAAAGGGCATAACTAGAAACTCCCAATGTCCATATCTAAATCTGAACACCATCTTCGATATATCTTGTTCTCTGACTCTGATCTTATGATATCCCAATCGTAAATCAATCTTGGAAAACACTGCTGCTCCATTAAGCTGATCGAATAAGTCATCGATCATTGGCAAGGGATACTTATTCTTGATGGTCACCGTATTGAGGGTACGATAATCAACACACAAACGGGAAGTTCCATCCTTCTTCTTGTTCTTCTTCTTCACTAGAAGCATTAGGGCTCCCCAAGGTGATCCACTAGCATGAATAAATTCCTTCGTTCTCAATTCTTCAATCATTCGATACAAGACTTCCAACTCTGATGGTGCCATCCTGTAAACTCTCTCTGACACTGGCATTTTTCCTGGAAGTAGATCAATGGTAAACTCGATCTCTTTTTTAGTGGCATGCCTGGAAGCTCTTCTGGGAACACATTTGGAAACTCACTGACCACTGTGGAATATTGTACTCCTGCTACTTCTATTCTCATGATTGCTATCAAAGACTCCATCTCTCCTCTAGAAAATGGGCAATTTTTCACTCGGGGGATACGAAAGATAACCTTGCCAAAATTGCAATCTTTCGTCGCATATCGGGCACTCAACCAATCTATTCCTAGGACGATGACATAATCTCCCAAAGGAAACTCTATCAGTCTAGCAAAAAAATCTCTCCTGCATACTATGACTCGACACGAGTAAACTCTATTGACTGCCACAATATCGTTACCATAAATATATTGAGTCTTACTGATAATGATTCGGGTTTCAAACCAACTCGTGTCGCAAATCGTACAAACATAAAGGAATGTAAAGCACAAAAAATTAAATAATACTGAAGGTGAATGATAGTTGAAGAGAATGGTACCTGTCACCACCTCACCTGAAGCTAGATGCTCCTTCACAGTGAGTGCCATAGCCTGGCCTCATCCTCTCGGTGTTGGTCCTCGCTGCTGCGGATCTCCCTGCCTAGCTTGTACTTGGGCTTGGGCCTGCGCAACTGCTGTAGCCTCTGCTGCTGGAATACTTGAGACTGGCTCGATAAAGGCCTCTGACCCTGGTGTTGCTAAACTGGCGATGGAGCCCTATACTGGGTCTTGCCGGGAGGATGATGATGAACTAGCTCTGTGTAGGTAAGTTCCCACTCCGTGGCCTGGTACTCCACATGCTAAGCACAACCCTTGTGCTCTTTGGTACTCTGATAAAACTTGCCCTGGTTTTTTATAATAAGAACATCCCATTGTAGGAGATGACCTCTGCTAATGAGGACGTGTCAGAGTTGGTCGCTGAAACGATGTTGCCGAAGTTGTCCTGGTCGGGGTCCCAATCGTCAAAGCTCGTACTGCTGGAGCTGGTACTGAAGACTGGGAGTAAGAACCGCCTGAAGTATGGGTCCTCTTACGGCCTCCAGTCCTATCCACTATTCTCTGAGAGGTATACTCATGCCTCATTGCTGCTCTTAACATAGCATCAAAAGTCTGGAACTCATGCTGTTCTACTGTCAATATGATTTATAGGTGAAGTACTTGCTGCAACCTCCTAGCTCTATCCAATTTGGTTGCCACCAAGGTGGGAGCAAACCGACTAAGTCTACAGAACTCTGTCGCATAGCCATCGACAGTCTTGCTCATCTGCTTCAAGTTATTAAACTTTTGATGCAGATCATAATGCAACATCACATCAAAGTATATGGTCTAAAACCTTTTAGTGAAGATAGTTTAAGGGACGGGTACTGTTAGTGAAATCATCTGTGTTGCCCACCAGTCTCGGGCCAAGTCTAGCAACTACAGTCAAACTACTGACACTTGCTCTCTGTCAGGCACTCCTGCTGCCTCTAGGATAGCTTTAGTATCCTGAAGCCACGCATCTGATACAATCGCATCCTCGGTGCCCTAGAAATACGAGGGTTGGAGGAGCTTGAAGTTGCTTGCCGAGTTGTTGACACAATGTCCGCCTCTTTCCAAATCCCCTTGTACTGACTAAATAAGTACGTCCTCTCGACGTCCTTAAGATGCCAATAATTCTTAAAGGATACTAATAAGAACATTATTTTCCCCTCCTGTATCAGGTACTGTTTGCACATGAGGTACTGGTTGGATCTGAGGTTCCTTATCTTGAGATATTCTGGATCCGACCCCGGAATGTTGAGGCTGAACTTCAAGGGTTTGCTGGGCATCGTAATGTTGTCCTGTTACTGGAGGAACTCGGGCTGGATGATCAAAAGGACCAGGAACATTTTCCCTAAAAGCTAAAGGATACATGATCATCAAAGGAACGAACAAGATTGATCGTGGATCAAAGCAGATATTGAATCAAGATTTCAGGGATATAAATTCGGTACTGGAGGAGATCAAGGAGTAGCATGATTGAGAAATCTAAACAACGATAAAAAACCCTCACTTCTGAATTCTTAGACCTGCATGGGCCACCACTTGAACTGTGTCACACCCCAGAACCAGAATACTGGAGAGTGGGGGCAGACAAAGCCAGCAACGTATACCAGAGTACCCTATACCCCGAGATATGGTCACGGCTGTCTAGACAAGTGAGGGTTTACTCTATAATCCAACAGTCAATCCTGGGTTAAGAATCCTAGGTGTCTCAATCTCAAGTAAGGAACAAGTTACAAGATGTATGACCATCAAACATATAATAATAGGGCATCCCAAACTATAAATACAAAGATGATCATGAAGCTAGTTACAAAATGAAGAACTAGCAAGAGTACCGTACTACATGATCAGCTCTAGCTATAGTCTAGAATATGATTTACATGTAGGCCCGTAGGCTAGAATGTTAAGTCCCAAAACACAAGCTAAACACGTGCTTGGTGGTTAAATGCCTTAAAAGAATAATGTACAAGATCATGTGGATGATGAAGAAGAAACTGACTCATGTCGTCGGGTGCTCCTCGTGTTCACCATCTTGAGTAGGAAAGTACGGAAGATCCTGCGGTTCTGCTCTAAAATCTGGCATACAAAATCAGTGGATCAAACCCCAAAATAGCAAGTACCACAAGTGAGCCATTCTTAGGAACTAAAACTAGCATACAGAAAAATTAATAAGAAATAGTACAAAGAACATTTAAATAAGTGCAGCAGGTAAAAATAACAGTTAAATATGCTCTGGAGTATTAAACATGGATATCTAGAGTCAGGCTTCAATTACTATTCTCAGGATCAGTTGTTGAAAATAAATCAGGACGGGACTAGACTAGACTGGATATCAAGCAATCATGGCCAATCATGTCCTACGGCTTGCTATCATTAACTAACTAGGGTTATCACAGTAATAGTTACTAACATATGCAGTTTGAGATTCCATACAGCCACATGTCCTGCAGACCATCCGGGTTATCTAAATGAACATGAACATAGTATAAATATATCAGGTATAATCATTTCTTATCTGTTCTGGAAGTGCAACATTCGACGGTATGCTAGAAGTGTGCCCCTCATGATGGAGATCTCCAAATCCATCTGGTGTAGTGTGATACCGGGAATGCATATAGCTAAGAAATCTCTCGAGATGCTTTCTAGATTATTATTCTAGTTATTAGCCTGGACAAATATCAAGGATTCTTGATCGTGGTGCTCAAGAATCTTCCTTTGACATGATGCAAGATAGGACAATAACTTGACGAGTACAATCAAAATCAACCACGGGGATACATGCCATGCAATACATGTGCTACTAATAGCCTTGATCAGGACAGTTACAAGAATTTTTGAATCATGAGTGCGCTATGTTGAGCTACTATCAGGATTTATCAGGATCAGGAGTATTAGGATGGTGCGCTACGTTGAGCCACTATAAGGAGTATCAGGATCAAGGGTATCAGTGTTATCAGGATTATCAGTACATTGTCAGGATTTTTAGTATTATCAATTCCATGTCAAGATTCAGGGGTTCATTTATAATGTATAATCACTAGATCATATCAGAAAATCAAGATCAATATCAAGAATGTCATGCTCAAAAAATACCCAGGATTAACTAAAATAACGGGATAAAGAGAACTAGAGAATCATAAAGAGTTAAGCATGTTAAAGAGAATATTGGCATACAGGGGCATAAATTAATAATTCAGGGTTGGCACATAAAAATTAGGCAAGAAAATAACATTCGCGCACAATGTGTCAAAAACTACTATTGGCGCACAAACGGGTATTGACGCACAAATGGCCAAAAATAGATTTGGCGCACAAATGGCTAAAACCAGATTTGGCGCACAATCCACTAATCTGGTAAGTTCTGGCATATTTTGATACCAAAAGTGCTTCAAGCAAAATATGGCACATAATTGATACTAAAATGCAGCCTAAAACTTTAGCGTACATTGATAGAAGTGCGCTAGCCAGGAGCTTGGCGCACAAATCTATTATTAGGACATAAATGAAAGTCCTCAAGCTATGAACATGGCATACTTTCATCAAGTATGCCACCAGAAAGGTTTAGCGTACAAACAAGCGCAGGAAGGTCAACTAAAAGACAAAATATTCAAGTCATGGCACAACAGTCGAGACGACTCTGCAGTCGAGAACACAAATCTCGAGAATGGTCAGAAGTCTCTCTCTAGTCATTAAGTAATGTAAAAGGCTACAAAGGGCACCGTCTCTGAAGAATGCCACATAGTGGGCCACATAGCAAAGTGTGCCATTCTCCAGAAGGGACAAAGTGCGCCGATAGGAAAATTTCACCAAAACGTGCCAAATCTGCAATATCTGCAAATTGTGCCAACATGGCTATTTAAGCCGTGGCATACATTCTTGATGACTTGCAGACCCATTCAAAAGTGCGTCAAGTGGGATTGACGTACTTTTAAAGGAATGCCATAGTACAAAACGTACGTAGGAGTAGAAAAGTTCGCCCAGAGTACTTAACATATCTTGGTGCACTTTCTAAGAAATTTGTGAAACACACACAAGTGCGCTCACTGGAACTTCGCTTACGCGACAAGGTTCCCTGCGTATTTTTGTATACATTTTCAGGCCAATTTTGCATTCTCCAACTTGCTGTTCTCGGGCTCCATGAGCAACAATACAATAAAATTAAAAATCATCATGAAGATAAGTTCTAAGTATTAAGCAAAGAAAACCCATCAAGTAATTAAACAAGTTATACTAAGAATTAAAACAAGATTCATAGTTGTTCCTTCGGTTAACAAAATATACTTGCCTACGATCAAGTTCTAGCCTAATACTTTTAAGGTCACCCACGGCCAAGGCCAAGCTCGACTGCTTCTCTCTACTGGAGAAGAAATGAAGAAAGAAAGAGAAATGAAAGGAAAGAAAAGTGAAAAAAGAAAAATGTTTGCTTATATAGGCAAATGGTTGATTGTAGGCCATTGGATCACAATCCATGCCCTCCCTCGGGTTCATCACAACCATGTACACAAAAATTAAGGAACAAACGGTCCAAAGCATGCAACTAAGGAAAATCTTACAAAAATAACCTAGACAATGCATGAATGCCATAAAGCAAGATATAAGCAATTAAACAATAAGCAAGCTATACATGTATAATATGCGTATATTAGGTACGTATACTAGAACAGTGAGACAAGTCTCACAACTCTCTCCTCCCTAGAAAATTTTGTTCTCTAAATTTTAATAAGGCACGAGGTCTAGCAAGAAAACTCTGGGGACATACAATCATGGTATGCAAGGGCATACGGGAATCAAGCACAATCCTAGAATAAGACAATCATGCACAAGACAAGATCAGGGTACGAGATATATGAACAAGTATATCTTACGAGTCAAATAAATACGGGTATTGAGAACGGATATCATCCTCTCGCTCCCAAGTTGACTCGCCCGGTGAGTGATGCCCCCAAGCAACTCGGACTAACCGAATAGTCCAGTTCTTGAGGACCTTCTCTCTCTGGTTCAAAATGGATACAGGTCTTTCTTCATATGAAAGGTTGGTACCAACGACCAATTTCGAAGATCCAGGACATGTCTTGAATCGGTATATACCTTCGTAACTGGGATACATGGAAAATGTTATGTATCTCGCGAAACGATGATGGAAGAGCAAGACGATAAGAAATATCTCCCACTCACTCGAGGATATTGAACGGACCAATATACCGTGGACTAAGCTTTCTTCGTACACCAAATCTGATGACCCATGCAAAATTCGAAGGAATACATGGTTGTCGACAGAGAAATCAAGAGGTCGTCGATGTGAATCGGCCCAATGAAGCTGGCAATCTTGAGCTTCCTTGATATTCTTCCGAACTTGCTTGACTACTTCAACTGCCTAAGCTAATATTTCAGGACCAAGCAATTGCCTCTCGCCAATATCATCCCAAGCTACTGGGGATCTACACTTTCTGCCATATAGTGTCTCGAAGGGTGCCATCTGGATACTTGCTTGAAAACTGTTGTTATAGGAGAATTCGACAAAGTATAAATGATCCTCCCACGAACCACCAAAGTTAAGTGTATATGAACGAAGCATATCTTCTAGAGTATGGATCGTACGTTATGACTGACCATTTGTTTGGGGATGGTAAGCTGTACTAAATTTCAGACGGGTACACCGACTCTGCTGTAGACTCTGCCAAAAATGAGATATGAATTGAAAATCTCTATTTGATACGATGTTGACAGGTACTCCATGAAGTCTGACAATCTAATTCATGTACATATGAGCCAACTACTTTGTAGACTGTCCCACTCTGAAGGGCAAAAAGTGAGCAACCTTCGTGAGTCAATCCACTATTACCCAATTTGTATCTCTGTTAGTTGGGGATCTAGGAAGAAAGCCCAAGGGACAGGTACTGTTAGTGAAATCTTTCACTGAAGTATCTGGTCTAAAATATTTCATTGAAGACAGCCGTCGACAGTCCTACCAATCTGCTTCAAGTTGTTAAACATTTATTGCATATCATAATGCAATACCACATCAAAGCATACTGAAGACAGCCCAAGGGACGGGTATTGTTAGTGAAATTATTTGTGCTGCCTACCAGTCTCGGGCCAAGTGTTACGCCCCAGTCCCAAAATATGTAGGACTAGAAATACGTAACATGCCAGCTACGCATTCGACCAGACTCTGGTCTGACTCGAATACGTATAAGCTGCATTATATTGGTCACTATCTAAATAATCAAGTAAACATAAATATCTATGCCTCAATCCACAATGAACAGAATACACAAGAATGAGCTATATGTGCTAAAGTCGGCCGCCCAGTAACACATAAACTCTAATAGACTCGAGAAAGAAATATGAGTCTATAAAACTTGGCTACATCTGCAGATGAATAAACAATATGAATAAATAACCATAACTCCAGTAGAAATAATATAAGTACCTAGTACCAATATCCGCAAGACAAATAACTCTATCAGCAACTCCAAAGGCTCCATAACCGTCTATGCTGCAAAAACTGGCAGGGGACCAGGTCCTCAGAGAGACGCAACAAAGTACAAGAAACAATATGCCAAAAGTAAAATAGTATAATGCCACATACTCAAGGGTAAACTACTGTAACTATCTTTATGATATGCACATGAGAGCATCACTCGTACTCAGGCCGAAACTACTACAGGCTCTGTGTCGGGGAGCCCATAGCAGCAAGTAGTATCAAGACTGAGTATAGGTGCCAAAGATCTGAGATAGAGTCTAAGGCACCTCTAGGGTATTGCGACTTCGATATATGTGCCACAGTACCTCCAGTAGTATAGTATATATATCAATAATTAGCCTGTAGTATGGTGTGTCTCTCCCCACCCAATGTAACCTCACGTCTCATGTCCATAACATCTCATATCTATAACACGCAAGATCATGACCTCTAGCTAGTGCAACGAGTCATAATAATGTCCATATAAAATGCAAATCTCATATCACGAATCCTGTAAGCCTATACAGAATCACCATAAATAACTCAAGAAAGATTCTGTCACATAAAATAGTGTCAAGTGTCCTAGGGTATGGCGTACTTGGTAAAGCAAGTACGTAAAAAATAAGATCGTGGAATCAATTCTCTAAGTGACGTTGTACGACTCCGCGTACGGCATCGACACCCGAATCTTGTTCGGACGCTAAGCAACGTCTCACGGTCCTAGGGTAAACACACACATCACACATATCAAATAACTATAATAACTAAATAAGATATTAAAGGTAAGGAACTATAATACATCATGACAAGGTACAATTGCTTGGATTCTGAACTTCGTCAACTACTCCTGGGAAAGTAGAATATGCACGTACACCTCCGGATGCTGAAACAAATATCACAATTATTCTTAGAATACTAAAAATAGCTAGGATTGACTATCTATAAGTCTAATTTGGACACATGGGAAAAATTGATAGTTTTGGGTCAAAGCGGGGTCCACATGTGGCCCACTTTACACCGTAAAATGTGCCAGACAAAATTCTCCAAATTCGTCCCAGGTAGTGTCTACGAGTCTAGAACAACGATACGAACCCAACGGAACGTTCATAACTGGATTTCGATGAGCCGATCACAAAATTATCCGTTATGTAGAACCGTAGGGCCCATAAAATGATGTTTTGTCAACGTTCTCAGAATAGAACCAAACTTGGGTCACAGAACCAACGTAATACTGCGAATCTGATGGCGCAAGTTTTTTTTACGAAATGATCAGCACACACGAAGTTACGATGAGTGTCAGAATATGCCGATATAGTGTGTTTTTCGGCGGATACGTGTTGATTTCGGTGTGTACGCACATCCAAATCAAGTTCCTCGAAAGCCCACACATCCGCATTTATGTTATACGCCTTTCGATGCAACTCTCACACGATGAAGTCACCTTGTTTGGCGGGATACATCCCGTATCGCAAGATTTTGAGTATTTTAAAAATAAGTTTTTGGTTGTTTTGGAACAAGAATAATTTAACAATTAAAGCAAACTAATAAAAACTAAAAGAACAGTAAAAATCTTGGTTATATTGTAAAGAAGTCTCTTCAATTATATTTTGAAAATAATTAAAGAGTTGGTGGCAAATTGGACATGAACATGGGTACTTGGACTAAATTTCTAAATTATTTTTGAATAATTTTTCGGCCAACTTTCGGTCAATTTTTCGATCAAACCGGGGTGCCTAAATTTGTTTCACTTAAAGAAAATCCTAGAGGGTTAGGTTGTGAACATATCAGTAAAGACGGAAAGCAAATCGGACGAGCGAGGAGGGCGAAAACTGTGTGCAAAGGAGAGGCCGCAAGGCTGTGCGGTGCGCGCGCGGTGGGGGGGTGCGGATCTGCAGCCCCTGGTACTGCTGCGCGGCCGCTGCGAGCGGCGGTGGTCGGTGGCTCCGGCGGGGCGACGGCGGTCGCCGTGGGTCATGGATTAAGTTTAGGGTTTAGGGTTTAGATGTTATTTTATATATATATATATATATATATATATATATATATATAGAGAGAGAGAGAGAGAGAGAGAGAGAGAGAGAGAGAAAGAAAGAGAGAAAAGATATAGTGGTTTGCTGTACGCGGGGGGAGGGGGGAATTGTTAGGTTAATGGGTTATTGGGTTTTAGTTTGGTAGGGGTTGGGTTAGGATTTATTTTATTTCTTTTTAATATATATATATATATATATATATATGGCCACTAAAAATAGTTTTTAGACCTCAATAAATTTCAAAAAATTATACAATACACAATTAATAGTTTTACACCCAAAATATATTTTCTGCACAATATTAATAATTAATTAAATACACATAATTATAAATTCATGAATATTATATATTATAATTAGCTAAAAATAAATAAAAAAATCTTCCTTAATCACAAAAATTTTAAAATACCAAAAATATTAAATTCTAAAAAATCAGGGTGCTTACACCAAGTCTAGCAACTGCAGTCAAACTACTGACACTTTCTCTCTATCAGGCACTCCTGCTGCCTCTAGGATAGCTCTAGTATCCTAAAGCCACGCATCTAAGGCAATCACATCCTCGGTGTCATAGAAATATGGGGGTTGGAGGCGCTTAAAATTTTTTGCCAAGTTGTTGACACGATGTCCGCCTATTTCCAAAGCCCCTTGTACTGATTGAATAAGTACGTCCTCTCAACGTCCTTGAGATGCCAATAATTTTTGAAGGATACCAATAAGCACATTATTATCCCCTCATAAATCAGGTACTGGTTGCACAAGAGATACTGGCTAGATCTGAGGTTCCTCATCTTGAGTTGTTCTAGACCCGGCCCGGAATGCTGAGGCTGAATCTTAAGGGTTTGCTCGACATCGGGATATTGTCCTGCTACTGGAGGAACTCGGACTGGATGATCGAAAGGACCAAGAACAATCTACCTGAAAGATAAAGGACACAGGATATCAAATGAACGGACAAGATTGATCGAGGATCATAACGTATATTGAATCAAGATTTCAGGAATATAAATTCGGCACTGGAGGAGATCAAGGAGTAGCTTGATTAAGACATCTAAACATCGGTAAAAACCCCACACTTCTGAATTCTCAGACCTGCATGGGCCACCACTTGAACCGTGTCATGCCTAGAACAAGAATACTGGAGAGCAAGGAAAGACAAAGCCAGCTAGATATACCAGAGTACTCTATACCCCGAGATACGGTCACAACTGTCTAGACATATGAGGGTTTACTCTACAATCCAATTGTCAATTCTTGGGTTAAGAATCCTAGGTGTCTCAATCTCAAGCAAGCAACAAGTTACTGTAGGATCAAAATATAATAGAATTTACTCTAAAGGGGGGGGGGTGAATAGAGTGCGTGTATATGCAGCGGAATAATAAACCCCAATTAAAAATTCTAAGTCTAAGCTACGTATATATGTACCAATAGATATAACAATTATAAATAAAGTTTAGGCTAACTTATAAACTATAGTGACTGATAATAAACAGAGTATAGGCAGAGTATAAGTAAAGTTTAGAAGAGAAAACGCAAACACCATAATTTTATCCTGGTTTCCCTCTGAGAGGACTAGTCCAGGCCCGAGAACTCTTGCTCGGAGTTGTATCTACTATAATTACCAATAGTGAATCACAAGCTTCGATCCGAAGGCTTGCAGACTTTTTACAACATCGAGCTTTGAACTGAAGGCTCAAAATATTTCATACGTGCATTTGATCCGAAGGGCACGCCGACTTCAAATACTAAAGAGAAATTGACAAACCAAGCTTTTTATAAATCAACCAGACTTCTAAATCGGAACCGCGTTGACACTAGAAGGATGGGAGTTGATCTTAGAAATAGGAATAATTTATAGCTCATAATAGATAGAGATATGAAAGTGAGTGAATGAGTTAATAAGAATATGGAATTCAATCTCTATTTATAGGATTTTTTGGAACTGAGTTCGGGCAGAGTTCGGGCAGAACTCGGTCCGAGTTCGGTCACCTAACATTTATAAATTCGAACATTAGAGCCTAGCCTTCCGGAAGAGGATGCTGACTCGATTTTCTGGTTTAACCCTGACCGAGTTCGACCCGAGTTCGGTCCTAACTCGGTGGGTTTATTTCCAAAAATTTTGGGTCCAGGTTTGGTTTGGTTCATACTGTTTTGAGTGGACTAGGTTTTGTTTTAATATGGTTTTGAGTTTCCTAGTGCCAATATGAACCCGATGTACATTTTGTCCTAAACTCAATGAATATAAAATACAGACTCAATGATAAAAAACCAAGAGCACTTGATGACGCCAATCTTCTGAAGCATCCGCTGACTTGAAGACGCATTTTACCTTGACAGCAGTTGTCCAAAGATAGCCAGATCTGGAAATCTGAATACCTTTCAGGTTCTTCGCCCCCAAACCCCCATGAGGGGCGCTGTCCCCTCGACCCCCATCCGCTAACCAGGCAGCAGAACCCCGAGTGCGAGGTTCCAGATAAGTCGTAGGCGGTTGGACAATGCTGAGTTTAAGTAGAAGTTACAAGTTACTATAGTGATTGGACGATTATCATAATGTTAAACTTAATCGATTAGACATATTCAAAAACTCAACTTAAACATTGGGCCAATATTTACAAGATGTATGATCAATAAACATATAATAGTAAGACGTCCCAAACTATATATACAAAGATAATCATGAAACTAGTTACAAAATGAAGAACTAGCAAGAGTACCATTTTATATGATCAGCTCTAGCTATAATATAGAATATGCTTTACATGTAGGCCCGCAGGCTAGAATGTCAAATGCCAAAATATGAGTTAAACACGTGCTCGGTGGCTAAATACCTCAAAAGAATAATATACAAGATCATGTGGGCGATGAAGAAGAAACTCACTCATGTCCTCGGGTGCTCCTCGTGTTCACCATCTTGAGGAGGAAAGTACGAAAGATCTTGCGGTTCTGCTCCAAAATCTGGCCATACAAAATTAGTGGAGTCTGACACCAAAATAGTAAGTACCACAAGGGAGCCAATCTTCGGAACTAAAACCAGTATATAGACAAATTAATAAGAAATAGTACAAATAATATTAAATAAGTACAACTGGTAAAAATAATAGTTAAACATGCCCTGGAGTATTAAATATGGATATTTGGAGTCAGGCTTCAATTACTGTGCTCAGGATCAGTTATTGAAAATAAATCAGGACGGGACTAGACTAGACTGAAAAATCAAGCAATCACGGCCAATCATGCTCTACAACTTGCTGTCATTAACTAACAAGGGTTATCACAGTCCTAGTTACTAACAAATGTAGTTTGAGATTCTATTCAGCCACATACCCTACAGACTATCCGGGTTATCCAGACGAACAGGTACATAGTGTAGATATATTAGTTATAATCATTTTTTTATCTCTTCTGGAAGTGCAACACTCGACGGTGTGCTGGAAGTGTGCCCCTCACGATGGAGAGCTCAAAATCCATCATGTGTCGCTGGGATACCGAGATTGCATGTAGCTAGGAAATCTCTCGAGATACTTTTAGATTATTATTCTAGTTATTAGCCTGGAGAAATATCAAGAATTTTCAACCGTGGTGCTCAGGAATCTGCCTTAGACATGATACAAGATATGACAATAACTTGACGAGTATAATCAAAATCAACCATGGGGATACATGTTATGCAATACATGTGCTACTAATAGCCTTGATCAGGACAATTACAAGAATTCTCGAATCATGAGTGTGACACGTCGAGACACTTTTAGGAGTATCAGGATCAGGGGTATCAGGGTTATCAGGATTATCAGTACAGGATCAGGATTATTAGTATTATCAATTCTATGTCAAGATTCAGGAGTTCATTTATAATGTATAATCAATAGATCATGTCAGAAAATCAAGATCAATATCAAGAATATCATGCTCATGAAATACGCAGGATTAACTAAAATAACGGGATAAAGAGAACTAGAGAATCATCAAGAGTTAAGCATGTTAAAGAAAATACTGGCATGCGGGCGCATAAATTAACAATTCAGTGTTGTCATATAAAAATCAGGCAAGAAAATAACATTCATGCACAATGGATCAAAAACCACTATTAGCGCACAAACGGGTATTGGCGCACAAATGACCAAAAACAGATTTGGCGTACAATCCACTAATCTGGAAAATTTTGGTGCACTTTGATACAAAAAATACTCCGAGCAAAAGATGACGCATAATTGATACTAAAAAGCACCCTAGAACATTGACGCACAGTGATAGAAGTGCGCGAGCCAGGAGCTTGGCATATAAATCTATCATTGGCGCACAATGAAAGTCCCCAAGATATGAACTTGGCGCACTTTTATCAACTATGCCAACAGAAAGGTTTAGCGCACAAACAAGCGCATGAAGGTCTACTAAAAGACAAAATACGAGTCTCAAGGCATGGCACAGTAGTCGAGACGACTCTGCAGTCGAGAACATAATTCTCGAGAATGGTCAAAAGTCTCTCCTTAGTCATTTAAGTAATGCTAAAGGCTACAAAGTATGCCGTCTCTGGAGAATGCCACATAGCAAAGTGCGCCATTCTCCAGAAGGGACAAAGTGTGCCGGTAGAGAAATTTCACCAAAGTGGCCAACTCTACAATATCTGCAAAGTGTGCCAACTTGGCTATTTAAGCTGTGGCGTACATTCTTGATGACTTGCAGACCCATTCAAAAGTGTGACAAGTAGGATTGGCGTACTTTTGAAGGAATTGCCATACTACAAAACATACGTAGGAGTAGAAAAGTGCGCCCAGAGTACTTAACATATCTTGGCGTACTTTCTAATAAATTTGTGAAACACACACAAGTGCGATCACTGGAACTTCGCTTACGCGACAAGGTTCCCTGCGTACTTTTGTATACATTCTCTGGCCAACTTTGTATTTTTCGATTTGCTGTTCTCGGACTCTATGGGTAATAATACAAGGGAATTAAAAATCATCATGAAGACAAGTTCTAAGTATTAAGTAAAGAAACCTCATCAAGTAATTAAACAAGTTATACTAAGAATAAAAACAAGATTCATGGTTGTTCCTTCGGTTGGCAAGATGTACTTGCCTACGATCAAGTTCTAGCCTAATACTACCAAGGTCACCCACGGCCAAGGCCAAGCTCGGCTGCTGCTCTCTACTGGGGAAGAAATGAAGAAGGAAAGAGAAATGAAAGGAAAGAAAATTGAAGAAAAGAAAACTGTTTGCTTATATAGGCAAAGGGTTGATTATAGGCCATTGGATCATAATCCATGCCCTCTTCCGGGTTCATCATAACCATGTACACAAAAACCAAGGGACCAAAGGTCCAAAGCATGCAACTAAGGGAAAACTTGCAAAAATAACCTAAACAATGCATGAATGACATAAAGCAAGATATAAGCAATTAAACAATAAGCAAGTTATACATGTATAATACGCGTATATCAGATACGTATACTAGAGCAGTGAGACGAGTCTTACAGTGTGTGTGGTTGCACTATAAATCAGGCAAAAATTGTCTTTATCTAGATTTTCCATGAATTCTATTTTATAGATACTTGTAAATAAAGATAGTATGAATCAATAGCAATTAATTATACACATAGAACTCCAGGTCTATGATAGCTTGTAATACCAACATTAGGTTTGTGGCCTTTCGGGGCTAGCAACTGGGTTCCCTCAACACCTATCATGCATGCACCCATTTGGAGTTGTACAAAACTCAAGCAAAAAAAATCATGTTTAATCATATATGAACATGCAATTTTTATCTCTTTACAAATAAATCTCTTGTGTAAATTATAAAATAAAGTGCATCAGAAAAGTTTGGTACTAAATTACCACAAATTAAATAAATACACAAAATTGATAGATAGTTTATACCATCAACAGATCATATTATTAAACTAACAAAGGAGCTAAATAATATAGCAAGTTTGAACATATAAAGGTTACTTTGATCCAAACACAAGATTTGGTAAAAGGTTAAACCAGAATTATTTTGTAATTATAGGTTAGATTTAGTAGATACACTAGTTGGGAACATATTTAGAATTGACCCAATACAGAAATAAAAGGGATTCAAAAATAAAATAGGTTCTGCCGAGTTGTTATTTCTGAAAATTTTCGAATATGTAGTCTGGACCAAATTTCAAATAAAAAAACAGATTATATAGCCGATGATAAAATCAAAAACCATATGCTTATCTAACGGATTCCATCAGACTTGTCTATTTAATAGATTCCATCAAAAACCAATTTAGGTTTCTATGCCGCATTATTCCTAATGGTAATACGAATACTTCGAGTTTTAAACCATACATAGTTTTATGCAACGTATTATGGTAGTCTACCATGTTGTAGTAATCTACCAGACTACCATGATAGACAAAATATTGTGGTGGTCTACCAGACTACCATGGGCCTAGTGAAGCATGCATATTCATGTGAACGGTGTTGCAATCCTCCAAGAAGAGGATGAGTACTCAAACTAAAGTCATGGAGTTTCATAGCTCCTATATCTTTATCCATTTGCAAAGTTGATGTAACTACGTGTGGTAAATTTCTATGAAGAAAACTAACCAACATTTAAGAATTTGGTCAATATTGATACATATCATATGGGCTGAACCAATTAAAAAAAAATACAAAATCTTTTATACCAGACAATTAGATTGAGTATTAACGGTAGTTATGGTATAAGAGAACCCATAAATATTAACAAAAAAAATCAATATTTAATTTTTGTTGGTATATTCTTGTACGTGACTCTATATTAACCATATAAGTTTTAGCTCTGTAAATTATATAGATTAACAATAGCTAGTGTATACATATAAATGGTATAGTTATCCTTATTGTTCCAAATTAATGCTCATCGGATCATGCCGCCTTCTAATATTCACTCTCATATGATTTTCTTTAACAATATAACTGTCCAAAGGCTTTAAGGATTTAACGCAAAATTGTTATCAAGATGAATTATCGAACCTATTTAAATGTTTCAATTCTTTGCCGAGATATGTGCGACTTTGTTAACAACTAAGTTCTTCATCGTACAAAACAAAATCAACAGTAGACAAAAAGTTGCTATCAACAACCAAATTGTGAATAATATCATGATTACTATAACTAGAAATATAACTGATCCTAATCATACTCTCATGATATTTTGTTTAATATCATCTTAACAAGATTTACGGATATTTAAGTTTCATTATCTAATCTCGATTTCAAGTGAACTCTCGGTAATACAATAATTTTCATAAGTGCTCACAAATTTATGGAAAATCATATATGGTCATATATGTTTTCTAGCAACTCTGCTGAGTTTTTATTACTAAGTACCCTATACAAAAAAATGAAATTTCCTGAAGAAACGGTTAGAAAAATTATCTTTTTCTTATTGAAAACTTTGTGAACAAAAAATAAAAATAGACTGATGTTACCGGCCTCTGGGGAAGTCGTGCACGAAGCACGGCCCTAAGAGTTGATTCGGGATCTGTGTGCAGACGTTTCCCGAAGCTCCTAGTAGTAAAACCCCCGCACTACCGGTATCTCGTCGCCGCACACGACTCGGTGAGAATGACCAGGACTTAGCTCTGCCCAGAGCTTGGAGACGAGTGAAACGACGAAGAATGGACTGAAAAATATGTTGGCAGCAAGTTTTTTTGGAGGAAAACAATAACTGATTTCGTTTACAAAGAAAATCATTCATATATAATACTCCATCTGATATGTAACGGTCTGAATTAATTTTCTATTAATTTAGCCGTTACACAGACACATGGAGAATGAACCTGGACACAAAATGTATTAACGGTTCAAAATTAAATAGTAACGGACAAAATTAATTTTGCAACGTTCAGAATATTAAACGAAAAAATGAAGAGTAGCAAAAAGAATTTTAGGGTCTCAGTCCGAACCCGAAGAGAAAATCGAATCGGCATTCGGCGCCCGCAGATATGGGCGCGTACCCGTACCCGTTACGCGCGCCGAACCGAACCGAGCCGAGCCGGGCTTGGCGGCGGCAGCGGCGCGCGCGTGTGGCCCAAGGGGTTCCCCACACAACAACTTTAAGAAAGCAAAGAAGAGGAACTAATATATGTACACAAGGAGGGGTTGGCTCATCCGATGTGGGACTAAAGAAAAGAAGAAAATTGAGCTTTTGCTCAAGCAAAGCTAACAATCCCCCCCCCCCCCAAAAGGTCAAGTTCCGAAACAAAGATAAGTGTGAAGTAAATAGAGAGAGAGAGAGAGAGAGAGAGAGAGAGAGAGAGAGAGAGAGAGAGAGAGAGCATCTGGGCAATAAAATACTATGCATAGATGAGATGGACTACAGCCTTGAATCTCACGTAGTGACTATTGCCTTAATATGAAGAAGTGCTTGATGGACTATGCCTTGAATCAGACTTCTTGAACCAGATTTAGAAAAATAGCACACATAGTACGCTAGAGGTCCTTGGTCTATCGGGTGGCGCTTTTAAATGGCCATACGCACTTTTCCACATTCATGAGAGTTGTTTGGGATCGCCCTGTCCCATAGTCGCGGCCTTCACGACCTCTCATATAGGTAAGCCCTTAATGGTTGGTGATATGAATCAACCCAGCATTACAAAGAAAACCATTCATATATAATACTCCATCTGATATGTAACGGTCTGAATTAATTTTCTATTAATTCAGCCGTTACACAAACACATGGAGAATGAACCTGGACACAAAATGTATTAACGGTTCAAAATTAAATAGTAACGGACAAAATTAATTTTCCAACGTTCAGAATATTAAACGAAAAAATAAAGAGGAGCAAAAAGAATTTTAGGGTCTCAGCCCGAACCCGAAGAGGAAATCGAATCGGCATTCGGCACCCGCAGATGTGGGCGCGTACCCGCACCCGTTACGTGCGCCGAACCGAACCGAGCCGAGTCTGGTTGGACGGCGGCGGCGGCTTGCGCGTGTGGCCCAAGGGGTTCCCCACACAACAACTTTAAGAAAGCAAAGAAGAGGAACTAATATATGTACACAAGGAGGGGTTGGCCCATCCGATGTGGGACTAAATAAAAGAAGGGAATTGAGCTTTTGCTCAAGCAAAGCTAACAGAAACAAGTAAAAATAAATTCGTTGACTCCAATTACAAATAATTTGGTCATCATCACATATGATAATTAAATATACATATGCATATGTTTCGGAAAAAATATTCTTACCGTTTTTGTGGTTCCTATTCTTCCAATGGCCTGAAACTCCTTGAGATTTTCGTGCAGATAACGTGTTGCAAAAGTGGAAGAGAGAAAGAGAATATGGTAGCCGAATCAATCTCTAGGGCTTTATCATTGATAATATATATATATATATATACACACACACACACACACACACACAACACACACACACACACACACACACACACACACATATATATATATATATATATATATATATATACCATTTTTGTATTTCTCAAGCATCCCCATGATAACAACCATTAGATTTTGTTTAAGTCATATAATCTTAACCATTGAAAAATGAACAGTTAAGATTAGACGACTTAAACAAGATCCAACGGCTGTGGAAGAGGGGATGCTTGGGGGATACGAAAATGGGGGATGTGGATCCCATATATATATGAAAATGGGGGATGCTTGGGGGATACGAAAATGGGGGATGTGGATCCCATATATATATATATATATATATATATATATATATATATATATATATATATATATATATATATATATATATAGGGGAGGGGTGGGAATAGATAGAGGTGGTTGTAGATAGCGATAAGGGCATCCATATTTGGTTTTATCCCAAATCACAACAATTTAAGAGATCTTGAATTTTCTTCTCTTATAAGATGCTATTCAGTAGGATTGCAGGTTTGGAAATGCATCAACCTTTGTTCAATATTCCTAATAGTACTAGGAAAATTATTGATTCTAGACCTCCTCCACTTTTTAAAATCAGATAATAGATGTAGAAGTCAATCTTGTGGAGAAGAATACTTTGTGCAGTCCAAAGATCTGTAACTTTGCTCATGAAGTCCTCTTCCCTAAGCCACATGGCTTCAAATCTCATAGGAAACCCTCTTTGAATCCCGGACATATTAGTTTTTGTAGAGAGAAAATAATTGATTGATTTACTTCCAAGATAGGGGGTACATATATATAGGAGGAGGCTAGCCTCCTCCTTATTTTCTATCCGATGTGGTACTAAATAAGTCCCCCATAACTCAACACTCTCCCTCAAGATGTGCGATAGATATCAATCATCTCCATCTTATTACAAAAGGTATCAAACTCTCTAGGACCTAAACCTTTAGTTAAACAATCAGCTAACTGCTCCGCTGATTTCACATAGCTCAAAGTTAAAACTTTTCTATTCAGCTGCTCCTTGATAAAGAACCGATCAATCTTCACTTGTTTGGTGCGATTATGCTGAACTGGATTATTTGCAATATCAATTGTTGATTTGTTGTCACACCAAAGTTGCAGGGAGTCTCCTATAAACAAACGCATCTCAGCCAACAAGCTCTTCACCCACATCATCTCGTACAGGATAACTGCCATAGCCCTGTACTCGGCCTCAGCTGTATACCCAGCCACTATATCTTACTTCTTGCTACGCTAGGATACAAGATTGCCTCCAATAAAAATACAGTACCTGTAGTGGACCTGCGATCGTCCATACAACCTGTCCAATCGGCATCATAGTAGCCTTCAACTCTCAGATGTCCAAAACTTCTGAACCATAACCCCTTTCTTGGGGTTCCTTTAATATACTTGAGAATTCTGCGAACTGCCTCTATATGCTGCTCTCTGGGATCATGCATATATCTACTCACCACACTCACGTCATAAGTAATATCAGGTCTCGTATGACATAGATATATGATCCGACCAACTAATCTTTGTTATTGCTTCTTACTCACCGGATCACCACCCTCACCAGACAACTTGTGATTCTTCTCGATAGGAGTAGAAGCAACCCTGCAACCCAGCATTTCTGTCTCTGAAAGAAGGTCCAGAGCATACTTTCGCTGAAAAAGTACTATACCCTTTCATGACCTTACAATTTCAATTCCGAGGAAGTAATTCAACTGCCCTAGATCCTTAACTTTAAATTCCTCTCCAAGCCTTTTCTCCAACAGTAGGATCTCCTCAGTATCATCTCCAGTAATTATAATATCATTAACATAAACTGCAAGAACAGTGATACGAGTCTTGGAGTGCCTGCAAAATATAATATAATCTCCATTGCACTGCCTATACCCATACCACAAACTGCAAGTCTGAATTTATCAAACCATGCTCTCGGAGACTGATTTAGCCCATACAAAGACTTCTTCAATTTGTATACCTTCCCCGTTGCTTGTGAATTAGAAAATCCTGGTGGAATATCCATATACACCTTCTCTTGGAGATCCCCCTGCAAAAAGACGTTCTTGACATCTAGCTGATGTAGTTGCCAATTGAAGTTGGCAGCACATGACACCAACACTCGCACAATGCTCATCTTTGCGACTGGAGCAAAGGTCTCGTTATATCGATACCATAAGTTTGGCTTTAGCCTTTACCAACCAATCTAGCCTTGTACCTGTCAATCTTGCCCTCTGGAGTCTGCTTAACAATATAAACCCATTTACATCCAACAATACGCTTTTCAGCTAGCAATGGTATCAGCTCCCATGTGTCATTCTTCTTCAAGGTTTGAGTTTCCTCCTGCATGGCACTCAACCACCTAGGATCTTGCTTATCTACCTGCCAGTTGTTAGGTACAAGCACTGAATCTAATGATGCACGAAATAACTTCTTGCATATAAAATATAATGTACAATATCAGTATCCCAACTGCCAAACTTAGTTGGAGGTTTTCCAGCATTGACTCTAGAAGTTCTACGAAGCCAGACATGAGGATTATAAGTATCAGGGGAGAAATTGTTACTAGGTGACTCAGATGGAAATGCTGAAGAAGGTCCTGGAGAAGAGGGACTTGGGACATCAATATTTGTGGGTACTACTATATGGACATCAGGAGAAATCTCTTGCTGCTTCTACTGCTCCTGCTGCTCCTGTTGATGCTGCTCATGCTGCTCCTGTTGTTGCTGCTCCTGTTGTTGCTGCTCATGCTCCCAATATACTCTCAGCTTTTCCTGACTATCGGCTCTCCCTGAGACACCATCACTCCTCGGTGACTCAAAAGGATATGGAATCATACCAACCATGATGCCACTCTCATTCTCCCCCTCTCTACTAGCATCAGTAGAGCCATCCTCGAACAAGGAACTTAACTCTGTCTTCTCACCATAAAATGGTTCAAACACCCGGAAGGTCACGTCCATACTGACAAACAACCTTCTTTCAGTGGGACACTAACATTTGTGTCCTTTCTGACTTGGTGACTAGCCCACAAAGATATATTTAACTGCTTCTGGATCCAACTTGCTCACTATCATTCTGTGATCTCACACAAAATATGTATAGCCAAACACTCTGGGAGGACCAATAAAAATATTAGAGCCCAAGAACACTCACATGGTATCGTCATCCTTAATACTCTTGACGGTATCCTATTGATTAGATAAGCTGCTGTCATAACAGCCTCACTCCATAAATTTTTTGGCACATTCATTGTCAACATCAAAGAACGTGCCAATTCTAGTAAATGCCCGTTCTTGGTTCAGCAACCCCATTCTGAGCAGGAGTGTTTGAACAAATGGTTTGATGAAGAATTCTCTGACTATAGATAAAATTAGCAAACTCCTTGTTGGTGTACTCGGTCCCATTATCTGTTCGAAGAATCTTTACATATACTCCAAACTGGGTCTTCAAATATGCCGAGAAGTCTTGAAAATATTTCTATACCTCAGATTTCTTCTTCAGCATGTAGATCCAGGTCATACATGTCTAGTAATCAATGAAGGTAACAAACCATCTGAATCCACTAATAGAAGTGTAGGACACGGTCCCCAAACATCAAAATGAACAAGTGCAAATGGCCCAAAACTTTGAAGACCAACCATTTTATAAGTAGAACGTGTATGCTTTCTAAGTTCACAAGCATTACAAAATAACCTTTTTTTTGTCTACTTTATTCATTATCTCAGGTTCTAACTTATTCAAACTATCAAAAGATAAATACCCTAATTTGTAGTATTGGAGCATTACTTCTGTCTCCGACCTCCACTAGTAGTAGCAGCAAGCATTGCAGCCTCCCGGTCCAGGTACCAAAGAATATCATGCCTGATGTCAGTTCCAAGCCTCTTCCCCGTGGCCTTCTCCTAGAAAGAACACATATCTCGATCAAAAGGAACAATACAATTCAATTGATCAATGAGAGTGCTAACAGAAAGTAAGTTAACCTTTAATGAAGGAACATGCAATACAGATGACACATAACATATAAAGTATAATGTACCGAGCTAGTACCCCTGATGGGTTGGGATGTCCCATCAGCAGTCTGAACTGTCTTGGGATGCATATGCTTGCAAATATAATATAATACAAACTTACTAGATGCACCTGTGATATGCCTAGATGCACCTGAGTCTATGATCCAACTAGTATGAGATTTAGTAGATGCAAGTGCCTGAACCGGAATACCTTTCCCATATGAGCAGTGTAACCAGTAAAGTTACCAAGGTAGGTAGTGTTATCCAGATCTTGAGTGAACAGTCCCTTTCCCTTAGAACTCTCAACCTGAAGTTTGAACTGATGTAGTTCCTCCAACTCTATCATCACAGCTCCAATCATTTCGGTAGTGGTTTCCTCCATCACAGCTAGGTGACCAACTCCCCGGCCTCTGTGTCCCCTGCCTCCTCGGCCACGACCAGAATTACGGGGTTGAGGACAGTTGTAGTTGGGGTGCCATTTCTTCCCGTAATTGTAGCACTCCCTGTCATCGCTGTTGGGAGCACTAGGAACCACCAATACAGAACAGACAACTGGTGAGGTCTCTCCTTTCATCACCTTCTGTCGGATCTTCTCTTGCTCTATCAATGCAAGAGCCTCATCCAGGAACGAAAAACATGGCAGATGATACATTGCTGCCCTCCTAGCCTTAAAATGCAGGTTCAGACCCTTGAGAAAATGAGCCATACGCCTACGCTCAAGGTACTGTTTTCCAAGGAGAATATCTGTCGGATTTTGAAATGATAGCGGATCATAGTAGTCCAAGTTGGCCCATAAGTGTTATGCCCCAATTCTATGGAATCAATAGTCGTCCCCTGGGTGTGATGCCGTGCGGGCCTAGGTTGCGCACCGCACAAGGCTAAAGTATGTTGCATAGCGAGCACATATTCAGAGTACGCAGATAAATTAAAACACAAAGTTGAAACATGGAAAAGTTCTCTTTATTGACAATGAACATATATTTACAAACTCGTGAACGAGTCAGAAGGTTGCCCGTTTACCAAAGTTGACACAAAATGAGATAGTTGTCCTGTACATTACATCCTTCACTAAAACTTTAAATTGTAAAGACCTCCAGGTGGGATAATGGCTTTTCCATGGAGCTGCATGAGTTTAGTTTTCTTGCTCCCTTGTCTTCAAATTTTTTTCAAAATAAGGCACGATCAGGATGCACCGACAGCTGGACTGGATTGGACAGTGACTTCAGCTCCTCACAGGATCTCCTTGGTACAGGAAACCTATTTCAATGAGGGTCAGTACATCAAAATATACTTGTAAAGGCTAGCTAATCCAACTATACCAATCAATACGTTGTTTATATGAAGCATGCATATTATTTGTGGTCTTTCTATCTTGCCTTAGTTTATTTTACAAGCAAACATTTATATGGAAATTTACTGAAATGAACTTGCCACCATTCGGTGACTTTTACCTACCCGTATGAACCACCTGCACAATACTTACCATGTCCTTCCCTGCCACGAAGACACAAGTTAGCTTGCACAGGTTTAAATATACAAGGGGATCACTGGCGTATGCCATAAAGGACAGCTAGTCACTGGCGAGAATGGTTCGTAGCGAAAGTACAGGGTGCACTACGAGCTATCTAGTCCAGTAAAGTGGACTATATAGTAGAGTTCTGCCCGGATCGGATCGGTGCCAGTGCCCCAGCGACCTTCCGCAGGAACTATGACCTTGTGCATAAGTTGTTCATGATCAAACGACGTCTATATTAAGTTATTAATTCATACAGTTGAGGCAACACGAGTACAAGACAAGTAATATTGCATGATTTATTTTGCATAGTCTCCCTGAACATTTTATTGCATATCAAGGTGTGTTTCATACTTAGCACAATTTATAGAAGAAGTATGCATTTTAACTAAAATTGAACCATGTATAGAACATTCTGGACGAACTAGCACGCAATAAGATAATCGTTCATAAGTTGATTGACAAGCATAAAGTTATCCAAGTCTATTCCTTCTCTTTATCTTGTAATCTTTTAGTTATTATAGTATCGTTTGATCGGGGTAAGCAAGAATACAAGATTTTAGATGTGAAGACTTGGAAGAAGGGTCAACTGGATCAAATATAAGCCACTCACAAGTTGGTTGGAGAAGGAAATAAAAGAGGTTCTTAAAGACTCCGCTCGCACATCGCCTACTGCTCGTTCACCTGCATTGCCACGAACAACAGATCACTATCTCTTCCACTCTTTCCAATCTCGGAATTGAATTGCACTTCAACGAACAAAAATAATGCAATCCATCAAAATCGTTCAAGAAAATGCAATAAATCCGAAAATCAACTCAAAGCACGAAAGTAACAAAGCGACAGCGAAAACTAGGCAAGAAAACTTCCAGCGAAGATGTCCCTCTTGACTCTGCCGCTAAATCCATCTTGGGGGCACGGTCCACTGAATATGGGAATCAATTTCGAAGAAGCAAATCCATAACGAGGATAAGATCTTGTTTCAATCTATCCTGATCGAACGATACCGACTTGTATTTCTTAGCCGCGCTCCCCGAATAGGGGGAACAGGGCACCACATCCTAACCAACTAATTGAAAATTTTATCCACGAAACTTAAGAATAGAATCTACCACTAGGAAACAATGAAGGAAACCTTTCCCTCATCTCAAATTCAAGCTCCCAAGTTGATTCTTCGACCGAATGATTTTGCCAAAGCACGCGTACAAGAGGAACCGGGCGTGATGCCACAGGCTGTTCAACATAAGTCAAGTCTGCTTTTAGATCCAGTTGATCAAGATCCATGACATGACTCGGGTCGTACACGTACTTCCTGTCATGCCTCGATATCCCGCAGGCAAATCGGCCGTTCCCGCTAGGCGGGAATCACCCTCGCCAGCGCTCCCGCGAAACGATCGCTTGACCCATCCGGGCGTGATGTCGCACGAGCGTGAGCCACGCCGTGCAAGGCCAGGGTTCATTGGCTGGCGGTAAGAGTTCTAAGCCACAGAGTCGCACAGATTGTCCGAGTGCAGCGGAGTCATGAATGCATAGGCGATCGATAACAGGTTCACTGAGTCGACAAATATAGCGGAAGCATTAAAACATAAGTTGAAGTAAAGCAAGTTCTTTTATTGATATAAACATGTGTTACAGGCGGCGTATAGCCGAGATTACAAGTCGCTCAAGCCTCTCTCTCTGAAACAGTAAAAGCGTGCCAAGTGGCTACAATTATGGAATGATTGTACAGGCGATGTCCAGGCGAGTTCGGGCTACGTTCCAATATTATGTCTTGTATATGTGCTTCTGTTTCGGATGCACCGTTGGAAGGCTTCAGAGGGAACTCCTGGCCTTAGCACGCACGAAGGAGGCATCCGCACCGAACGAGGTTCTCCCGCACCCTGCATACAAACTGGTGGATTATCAGTACATTGAATGCACTGGTGGGGAAGCTACTCGCCCGCTCGACAAATCCAAATACGTAATACAGGTTCCGTGCACCAACTATTTAGTTGTCTTTCTAGTTGCCTTAGGATCAGTTTCATGCAAATATTGAATAGCCTAACCCGTGTGGCAGTGCGCCGTGCAACATGAGAGGAAACATGGCGAGACTTACCAACTTACCATCTCCTTCCCTGTCTAAGGCAAACATTGAGGCAAACATTGTTAATTCAAGCACGGGTAAGTATAAGCATTCAGGAGGCATAGCATATGCAAACACGAGGGTCGTTTATCATGATCATTCAGGTGTTCATTTGATGCGATGCAATGGCTCGCACGCGGATAGCCACTAAGCGAGGATGACTTATTTATATGAACAGGAGTCGCTGGCATAGCCATAAAGGACAGGTGTAGCATATGAAAGAAAATGAAATGCAACGCACGGATCAGGAGCGCTACAGGTCATTCCTTCCGAGTCAGGCGGCTACTTAGTCTGTGAGCAAGAATGGCGTGAAGGATAAGTTTACAGGCGCTATACGCCATTCTGTCCGAAGCAGGCAGACTAACAGGGGTTCCTGTCCGGATCGGATCGGCCCGGTGCCCCGGAGACCGTCCGCAGGAACAGAGATCAGGAGAATCTTACTTGAAATAAGTTGTCCGCGACATACAGGTCAGGGTTAGGTTCAAGAACAAGTTCAAGGCAGGATATATATATATATATATATATATATATATATATATATATATATATATATATATATATATATATATATATATATGAACAAGTTATATGGAACGAGTTCGAGTCAGGATATATATATATATGAAACTTGTTGAGGCAGGATCGTTGATTCAGTAGTTTGCTCCACGAGCTGTGATTCAGTGATTTATTCATTCAGGGTGCAAATTCCCTGGTTCGGGAATTGCCTTGGTGACCTAACGGTCCCGAATACTTGCAGGTTCATTCAGGCACGGAACAACTTCGTAGTAGTCTCCCGGGGTTGGATGAAAATATGGCAACATTTGTCATGCCCCAGTCCCAAAAATACGTAGGACTAGGACACGTAAGCATGCCAGCCGCATGGATATGGCAACTCCAATATATGGAAACCAAATCCACACGTACGCTGTAATATGAATATCAAATCCACAAGTGGTATAAACATATGTCACAAGTCATAGGGTACAATCTAAATCTCATCCACAAAAAATTAATATAAATGACTAACCAGCATCTATATAACTAGATCTCAACATAAGTATCTAAGGATGATAGTTGGATGGAAACAAATCCACTACCAACTCGAATGTAAGAGCAAATATTAAAGTAAGTACAACACAACAACACTATATAAGAACACCATCTAGCAATCACGGGCTCGAAGAGAGGACATCCACGAAACATATATAGCCATCCAATCTGTGCTCCTGTAATTACTCAAGAATAGATACACCTGGCGGGACGTAACAAGATACAGAAAATACGAGCCAACTTGAATACAGTAAACATGCATATAATTTGGAAATAAATAAGTACGCTGTACAAGACATCTATATGAATGCAAATGAGGACAACTTTTCGACATATGGGCAAGGGTAGGCTACTCGATCTACCTCACAACTCACACACACGTCAATGGACATCAGAAATCGACATACCGCGGGGGTAGCGACCAGCGAGACTCCAGAAATTGACATACTGCGGGGGTAGCGACCAGCGCGACACACGCCCATAGTACGAACTATATACTACGGGTTACCAGAGTGGTTAAAAGCCCATACGCCTAATGATTGTCCTCCCATGATACTAGGTGCCATGTGTGTGTCAACATATCTAATACATAGTAATGACTGGAGAAAAACTACACATGCAATAACTATACAGAAATGAAATAAATAAACAGAAATATAAATAGCATGCAAAGTACTGTAAACAATTTGGCAAGGTATCTTGTCTGGTAAGAAAGCTGCAAGGTGTACTGTCCAGAAGTCAAACGCACAGGATCAAAAGCTATGGCCGCAGAACAATGTCTCCGGATGCTGAAATAAACATCACCAACATTTTCGGAATGAGCAAAATAGCTAAAAAGTACATCCCTTTCGTCCAATTTGGACACAGGGGCAAAACGGTAATTTCGGGCAAAATGGGGTCCACGGGTGGCCCACTTTGCACCGAAAAGCGTGCCAAGGGTAACAGTCTCTAAATGGGACAAATTATAGGTCAAACAACTTTAAATGTCAATACGAACCCAACGGTATGTCCAAATATGAATTCCGATGAGCCGAACAAAATTTTGTCCAAAAAGTCAACTGTAGGGCCCGCCAATTGGCGATTTGGTCAACCGTCTTAGAATTGCGTAAAAATTAGGTCACAGGACCAACGCGTTACCACGAGTCCAATAACGCAAGTTCTGCCGCAATCTGACAAGCGTGCACAAAATACGCGCGAGTTCCACAAAAGTTGTGACACGGGGTGTGTCCGCGGATACGGCCTGATTTCGGCGCGCACACGCGTCCGAATCAGTCCCCACGAATTTTTACGTGTCCGGTTACGCTGTGTGCACCGTTCGATACACTTGGTACACGGCGGGGCGGTCCCGTTTGGTGGGGTGCGCTCCATTTTCCAACTTTTAGAAATCTAGAAAAAGTGGGTTCGCGCAGCTTTGTGACAAATTTAACTATGTCCACAGCAACTAATAATATAGGATTATTTAACAAAAAATAAATTAGGTCAAGTGTTCTACATGTATAAAAAAGAATCACCGAATTTGGATCTCTGTTGTGGGAGATACGAACTCGGCAATATGGGTGGTCACAGCAGTTTTCTGCGATCCCAGAATTGGGTCTGCTCGTGCCCACTTTGGACGCTGTTTTTCGCCTAGGGATACATGTTTTCCGAGGTTGGCTATAATACAAATATGGAAGAGGGTTAAGGGGTGAGCATACCGGTGAAGACGGAACAGCTTTTGGTTGAGCGAGTCAACGGAAAACAATTCCAGAGCGAAGGTGCCTCGTGTAGGAATCTGCAGTGCGCGAGGTCGGAGTCGTCGGGATGGTTTGGATGGCTTGGCGGGGCTTCTCTGGCTGCGGTGACGGCTCTAGATGGGAAGAGGAGGTCTGAAGATTTAGGTTAGGGTTTTTGAAAGATAAATATATATATATATATTACATAATAGGGAGAGAGCCAAAGGGTCGGGTCTGAGAGTTAGCCACTGAAGGGATCGGGTCTTTAGAAAATACTAAGTTGCTGAATGGGGGGCGGTCCCTGGGATAATGCTAAGGAATTTAAGGGCGGGTCTTAGTGAGCCACTAAGGGCTGAAGGGGCGGTCAACAGCAAGTTTGCTGAAGTGGGAATATGGCATTTGCTAAGGAATAGTTACTTAGTAGTTGTTATTATTATTATTATTATTATTAAATTCTTATTCAATAATTCTTTTACTTTCTTTTCTTTTCCTTTCTAAATATATATATTTGTGTATACATATATATTATATATATTCATAAGAAAATTTTCATGGATTAGAATAATGCACACCATTAGGCTAGCAACAACTTAAGGGGTCTCCTACATGGAATAAATTCCAAAAAATTCCTGATGGTCCCATAAGTCCTCTAAGTGTCCGAACACCTAAAATAAAAATTATTAAAAATCTATTTCTCCTATTTAGCACATAATTACCATAATTAAATTATTAATTAATAAAAAATAAATAATAAATATAGTTTTTAGAAATAGGGGTTTTACAACATTCAAGCAAACAAGCATGCGTTTCTAAGGAACATAAGTAAACACGTTTGCTCGGACCCGAAGGTAAGCCGAGAAATGAAATCGTTAGGGACTTAGCATGCGAGGGTCTGAATATAAGCAGCATTTCATTTTTCATGTTCTAGCATAGCAATACAAGTTAGGATTATTCCCTTAGCTAGGTACGTTGGATTTATTAGCATGCAGGGGGTGAATCACCTAGCGACTAGCATAACATTCTAGATTTTATGTGTGCTGGCTAAGCAAAGACAAGTTCACCGTAGCCACCCATCTTAGTGATGATTCGCCTCGGTAGAGCGATACGTCAAGCGAGCCTCTGAAAGCCTAAGCCGGATTCCTGTAGGGACAAGTCTGGATATCCTTTGCTTCTCGTTCGAGGCAAAGCGGGTCGGGACAGCTGCACTTTTGTCGTTTGAGACGGCAGTCCACTTGAGCGGAATGGGGTGTTACACTTCCTAAGCTGTGAAACATGGAAGACATCGAGCACTTTGGATAGTGGCGGTGGTAGGGCAATCTGATGTGCAACCGGGGTAACTCGCTTCAGTATCTCGAACGGACTAACAAATCTTGGACTTAGCTTTCCCTTTGCTCCAAATCTAGTGACTCCTCGCATAGGCGAGACTTTGAGAAATACTCGATCACCTTCAAGGAACTCAAGTGAATGTCGATACGTGTCTGAGTAGCTCTTTTGGTGACTCTGAGCTACCTTTAGCTGTTTACGGATCAAACAAAACTTTTGGACGGTTTGCTCCACAAGTTCATGGCCAAAAATTTGCCGTTCTCCAACTTCGTCCCAACATATCGGAGATATGCACTTTCGCCCATACAATGCCTCATACGGCGCCATCTGAATGCTGGATTAAAAGCTATTATTGTATGCAAATTCGGCTAACGGTAGATGCATGTCCCAACTCATCTTCAAGTCCAAGGTGCATAGTCATAGCATGTCTTCAAGGATTTGGTTGACATGTTCTATTTGAACGTCTGCCTGTGGATGGTAGGCGGAGCTGAACTTCAACTTTGTCTCCATTGCTGACTGCGGGCTTTCCTAGAAACGCGATAAGAATCGACCATCTCTATCGGAGACAACGGATACGGGCACGCCGTGGAGCCGAATAATTTTGTTGAGGTAGATCTGAGCCAGGCGGTTGGCACTCCATGTACTTTTGATAGGTAGAAAGTGAGATGACTTGGTGCGTCGATCGATGATAACCCAGACGGTATCATTCTCTCATTGCGTCTTTAGCAAGCCAACAATAAAATCCATTGTTATATGTTCCCATTTCCACTCCGGTATAGTGAGGTTCTGCATTTCTCTGCCAGACTTTTGGTGTGTGGCCTTTACCCTCTGACAAGCCATGAATTGCGACACGAACATTGCCACATCTCGTTTTATGCAATGCCACCAAAACGTCTCATGGAGATCTCGATACATCTTTGTGCTACCCGAATGTGAAGTATAACTAGCATAATGGGCTTCCGTGAGTATCTCTTTTCTGAGGGCTGCATCATTTGGAACGCACAATCTTTCCTTCACTCGGATCATCCCGTCCGTGCCTACCGCAAAGTCAGTTGCCTTTCCTGCTGAGATAAGACCTTACATCTTTTGCAGGAACATGTCATTCTTCTGAGCGGACTTGACTTTTTGTAACAAGTCAGGTTCGAGGCGTAGCTGAGCCACTTGCGCCCCCTTTTGTATCTGATTTTAAGTATAATGCCCAAATCTTCTATATCCCGATGCAGCTTGTCATTAATATCCAAACTTCCAACGAATACTCGACTCAGTGCATCAGTTACAACATTACCCTTGCCAGGGGTGTATCTGATCATCAAGTCAAAATTTCTAAGGAGTTTAAGCCAACACCGTTGACGAAGATTTAAATTCTTTTGTGTATAGAGATATTTTAGGCTCTTATGGTCTGTATAGATCTCGCATGGCGCACCATAAAGGTAGTGGCGCCATAATTTCAGCGCGAACATCACCGCTGCGAGCTCCAGATCATGGGTTGGATAATTCTTCTCGTGAGGCTTCAACTGCCTCGACGCGAAGGCTATCACTTTGTCCCGTTGCATAAGGACACATCCTAATCCCTTTCCTGAGGCATCGCTATATAACTTGAAGTCATCCGGTCCGTTTGGAAGGTTAAGAATTAGTGCTGAGACGAGGCGGTACTTTAACCCCATAAACGAAGCTTCATAGTCGTCTGCCCACACGAACGTTACTCCCTTTCGAGTGAGCTGAGTCAGAGGCGAGGCGATTCTAGAAAAATCTTTAATAAATCTCTATAGTAGTCCGCCAGACTAAGAAAACTTCGAATATCGCTAGCTGACTCGGGCCGTTTCCAGTTCACGATGGCTTCTATTTTCTTCGGGTCAACTGAGATGCCCGTTACAGAAATAATATGCCCGAGAAAGGCTATGTTGTCCAACCAGAACTCACATTTACTTAGCTTGGCATACAACTTATCGTCTCGAAGGGTCTGAAGCACCATCCGCAGGTGTCCTGCGTGTTCATCCCTATCCTTCGAGTACACTAAGATGTCGTCTATAAAAATGACCACAAATTTATCGAGGAATGGTCGGAACACTCGATTCATCAAATCCATAAAAGCGGCAGGGGCATTCATCAGTCCAAACGGTATGACAAATTTTTTTTAATATCCATAGCGGGTTCAGAATGCAGACTTGGACATGTCCTCAGGCTTAATCTTCAGCTGGTGCTAGCCCGAGCGAAGATCAATTTTCGAGAACACCATTGCCCCTTGCAGCTGATTGAAGAGGTCATCTATCCTGGGCAGAGGATACTTGTTTCTGATGGTGACCTTATTCAGCTTCCAATAATCTATGAAGAGCCGTAACGTTCCATCCTTCTTCTTTACGAAGAGCACAGGCGCACCCCAAGGAGACACGCTCGGACGAATGAACCCATGATCCAGCAGCTCTTGAAGTTGGCACTTTAACTCCTTCAGTTCAGCAGGGGCCATTATGTACGGAGCCTTGGAAATCGGTTGAGTATTCGGGAATGTGTCAATGGTGAACTCGATCTCTCGGTCAGGTGGCATGTCGGGTTGTTCGCTCGAAAACACATCAGGGAACTCTGCCACAATGGAAGAAGACTCAACGTTTGAGTAATCCAGCTATGTTTCCCGAACCGACGCTAGGTATCCCTTGCAGCCAGAATGTAGCATCCGCCGAGCAGATATCGTCGAAATCACCATGCAGGCCCTGGACGCATCAGTTGCTGGACTACTCATGTAGCAGAATTCGGCTTCTCCAGGCAGGCGAAAGACGACTCGTTTCTCTGCATATTCGATAGTTGTCGAGCAAGCGCCGAGCCAATCCATCCCCAAAATGATGTCATAATCCCGAACATCTAGGACTAAAATATCTAACGATAGCTTTCTTGCTCCAATACAGACGTAACCACCTTGGCATACTGAACGGACAGGTATTTTTGTGCCTAACGGGGTGCTAACACTAAGGTCTAGATACAACAGTATCATTTCTATATTTTTTTCCACTACAAAATTCGTGGATATAAAACTATGCGTTGCTCCAGAATCAAATAGCACACGTGCAGGTATGTTATTAAAAAGTAATATACCTGAAACAACGGTGTCTGAGGCCAGGGCTTCTTCTCATGTCATTGTATACAATCGACCTTGAGCTTGGCGACGCTCTGGCTGAGGCGCAACTCTATTGGCTTAGGGTGCAGGGGCAGGATTTGGATATTGAGGGCGGCAATTTGAGGGAAGCGGACAGTCCCCAATCGTGTGGGTTGGATCACCACAACGGAGGCATAACCCAAGTCTCAGACGACATTCGTTGACGGTGTGCCCTGGCTTCCTACAGAAATGACATAGCTGGTCTGAATTTATTTTCTGCTTGCTGCAGTTGTTTGGACACTTTGGAGCGTTGTTTCCTTTCTCGTTACTATGGCGTTTGTGATTGGAAGTATACACATAGCCGTCAGCAACATGAGGATACTGCGGTTCAAGAGAAAGAGCATGATTCAGGACTCCCCGCATAGTCTCGTATTGGGGAATGACCACGTGCGCATGGATGAAAGGACATAGACCACCTTCAAATCTTTTGGCACGACTCACCGCATCAGGTAAATAGGAGCTTACAAATTTGGAGAGCCGGTTAAATTTGGCGGAATACTGCTTTACTGTCATGCTGCCTTGCCGTAGTTGCACGAACTCGTTCTCTTTCTGACGACGTACGGGAGGGGGTATGAAATCCTCTTCAAATGTGCCACGGAAGGTAGCCCATGCGATCGTCTCTTCTTTATCGTCAACTGGAAGAGACCTTCGATGCACGTCCTACCAATCATGCGCGTTCAAGCAAAGTTGCAGTTGGGCGCACGCGACACGCTTCTGCTCGGGTACCTCTAGTAGTTTGAAGTGATCCTCAAGCTCGGCCAGCCAATCTAGAGCCAATATTGGATCATCTGTCCCTTTAAACGGCGTATTGCAGACCTTCTTAAAGTCGGCAAAGTCGAAGGTAGTCACATCCTTCTTCTTTGGAGTTTGTGGCATTTCGACTTCAGGCGCGGGCTGCTCTACCGGTGTCATTACCATTGTAGCAAAATGGTTGGAGGCCAAAGTCTGCACAATATGTTGTAGGGTATCTACCTACTTTTGTTGGACTAAGAATCGGGCTTCTATATTGTCTTGGAACTTGCTCTGTCTCTCTTTCGCTCGCTTCTCAGCCCGTTCATAACGAGCCTCCTCCCTCTGTTGGTTAGCCTCTAACATCCGCATCATCTGCTGAATGGGATTGACACGAGACATGGCTCGCTGGCTCCGAGAACTTCCCGAAGTGCCGAAACTGCTTTCTTGGACTTGTGTCTCGCTCGTTGCTAGCGCTGATGATTGTGCTTGTGGCATTTCTTCAAAAGAAGGTAAATTACATCAGGATCATAATGTATTATAGACTCATTATATGAACGTATCTTATTTTGACCTAACGAGTTCAAGAGTTCGCACAGGGATTAGATCGTTAAAAAAACTTTTCTAATACGAGGGTCAAAGAAACTTGAAGCTGTGCTCTGATACCAATATGTCATGCCCCAATTTCGTGGAATCAATAGTCGTCCCCTGGGTGTGATGCCGTGCGGGCCTAGGTTGCGCACCGCACAAGGCTAAGGAATTTTGCATAGCGAGCACATATTCAGAGTACGCAGATAAATTGAAACACAAAGTTGAAACATAAAAAAGTTCTCTTTATTGATAATGAACATATATTTACAAACTCTTGAATGAGTCAGAAGGTTGCCGCACGGGCTTACATAAGTTGACACAAAATGAGATAGTTGTCCTGTACATTACATCCTTTACTAAAACTTTAAAATGTAAAGACCTCAAGGCGGGACAATAGCTTTTCTACGGAGCTGTATGAGTTAAGTTTGCTTGCTCCCTTGTCTTCAAATTGCTTTAAAATAAGGCACGACCAGGACACGCCGACAGCTGGACTGGATTAGGCAATGACTTCAGCTCCTCGCAGGATCTCCTTGGTGCGGGGAACCTGTTTCAACGAGGGTCGGTACATTAAAATATACTGGTGAAGGTGAGCTAGCCCAACTATACCAATCAACACGTTGTTTATATGAAGCATGTATATTATTTGTGGTCTTTCTATCTTATCTTAGTTTATTTTACAAGCAAGTATTTATATGGAAATTTACTGAAATAAACTTGCCACCGTTCGGTGACTTTTACCTGCCCGTCTGAACCACCTGCACAATACTTACCATGTCCTTCCCTGCCACGAAGACACAAGTTAGTTTGCACAGGTTTAAATATACGAGGGGATCACTGGCGTATGCCATAAAGGACGGCTAGTCACTGGCAAGAATGGTTCGTAGCGAAAGTACATGGTGCGCTACGAGTCATCTAGTCCAGTACAGTGGACTATATTGGAGAGTTCTGCCCGGATCGGATCGGTGCCAGTACCCTAGCGACCGTCCGCAGGAACTATGACCTTGTGCACAAGTTGTCCGTGTTCAAACGACGTCTATATTAAGTTAACAATTCATACAATTGAGGTAACACGAGTACAAGATAAGTAACATTGCATGATTCATTTTGCATAGTCTCCCTGAATAGTTTATTGTATATCAAGGTGTGTTCCATACTTAGCATAATTTATAAAAGAAGTATGCATTCTAACTAAAATTGAAGCATGTATAGAACTTTCTGGACGAACTAGCATATAATAAGATAACCGTTCACAAGTTGATTGACAAGCATAAAGTTATCCAAGTCTATTCCTTCTCTTTATCTTGACATCTTTTAGTTATTATGGTATCGTTTGATCGGGGCAAGCAAGAATACAAGATTTTAGATATAAAGATTTGGAAGAAGGGTCAACTGAATCGAATATAAGCCACTCACAAGTTGGTTGGAGAAGGAAAGGAAAGAGGTGCTTTAAGACTCCGTTCGTACGTCGCCTACTACTCGTTCACCTGCATTGCCACAAACAGCTGATCAATACCTCTTCCACTCTTTCCAATCTCAGAATTGAAGTGCAGTTCAATGAATGAAAATAATGCAATCCATCGAAACCGTTCAAGAAAATGCAACAAATTTGAAAACAAACTCAAAGCACGAAAGCAACAAAGCGACAGCGAAAACTAGGCAAGAAAACTTGCAGCAGTCCCTCTTGACTCTGCCGCTAAGTCCATCCTGGGGGCACGGTCCACTGAATATGAAAATCGATTCTGAAGAAGCAAATCCATAATGAGGATAATATCTTGTTTCAATCTATCCCAATCGAACGATACCGACTTGTATTTCTTAGCCACGCTCCCCGAATAGGGGAAACAGGGCACCACAATAAGCGACGTTGCTCCGCTGCATACTGGAGTACTGTCTTCTCCCCCTGTGTGGTAGCATCAATATTCTTCTCAACTTCTATCATCATCATGACACTCCCAGCTCCAGAGTACATCCCAGCCAATGTCGTCCAGACATCAGCTGTACTGTAGATTGACTCCACCATCCCAGCTATGAATGGAGACACAGAAGTCAACAGCCAAAAAACCACCAGAGAATTAAGGTGACTCCATGTGCTCCACTCATCACTCGTCTTATCCTTTGGCTCAGTGCAATCTCCTTTAACATATTTTTCAAGCCCCTTGGTCCGAAGGTTCAGCAGCGCCCTCCTAGACCAACTTAGGTAGTTTCTCATCCCCTCAAGTTTGATATCATTGGGCATCAACTCTATCTTCTTTATCATTTGCGACGGTTCTCGTGCGGACACGACTGCCCTACTGGATGAGGTCTATTCTAATTTGGCCTGAAACACCCTGGCCATCCCCTCTAGTATATCTTTCAACTTCTGACTAGTCACATGTGTTCCCATCTCCACAGTTGCACACATGGACGAGGTCAAACGCAACTCAAACACGTGTCGTGCGCCTACATGAAATCATAACTTTCTCCTTCTATCTGTACACCCCCAAACTCATGCGGCATGAGAAATGCACGATGGATAGAACTTGCCGGAACAAGGGCTAGAAATAGAGATTTGTGCAAAACTTTCGAGGAAGTATGCTCTCTAATCTCAGAACCCACGTTGAGATCGAAATCAGAAGATCACACAAGAGTTCCTTTATGATTATCCACGATCCAACGACGGATTTGACGACACCCGCAGGGAACGTCGACGACACCCGAGGGTTGGGGGGGGGGGGGGGGGGGGGTGGGAGCTTCCACCTGGGTAGAGGAAGGCGGGGGGGAGGGGGGGGGGGGATCGGGTGAGAGACAGGGGGAAAGAAAATTCTCCTTAAACTTTTGGAATTCTTTTTTTTTTTTTTTTTTGGAAAAATGATTCAGAGCTTAGGCTCTGATACCATATAGAGAGAAAATAATTGATTGATTTACTTCCAAGAGAGGGGGTACATATATATATAGGAGGAGGCTAGCCTTCTCTTTATTTTCTATCCGATGTAAGACTAAATAGGTTCTCCATAACTGAACAGTTTTCAAAAGGATTGGATGTTGATCACTGTTATTGCGACACCAGCTGAAGTAAATAGAAGTCTCCATTTCGAGTCAACTAGAACATGGTCTTTCAGCTATGTTTTGATCTGCCCGTCTCTTATTTGTCCAGGTAAGATTCATGAGTCCTGAATTTTTGAAACAGTTGATAAATGGTCTAGAATTAAGAAATGATGTGTCAGAACCACCTTTCTTTTCAGTTGTATTTAAGATAGAATTGAAGTCACCTATACACAACCAAGGATCAGAGATGGTATCAGTGATGGACCCAAAAAATCTCCAGAATATTAGCCTATCTGCAACCATTGGGGGACCATATACAGATAGTAGATGATAGTCAGGAGTGGATTGACTAGCTTGGATTATGGAGTGGATATGATTCTTAGAATCTGAAACAATTCTAATTTTAATTTTCTGACCCCACAATAAAATTAGACCCCCTGAACTTCCCGTAGCTGATATGGCATGGATATTAAGCAATGTTTGTAGCTTCAATTGATGTGATCTTTTTTTTTTATGAGAGGAACACTATTAGCGGCCTCGTCGACAGGAAAAGCTTTTGTAGGCTTCGAATTGTTGGCTCACTTCTCAAACTCCGACAATTCCAAGAAATAATCATTCTTGTTGCGGCTGTTTACGGCCAGCCGCCACTGCCTCATAGCATATAGTTAGAAACATCTTCTTATTCGGTCTATCGTCATAGCGAGCCTCGCCTTCCTTGATAATGTTCTCTGTACTCCTTTTAGTTCCAGTGACAGAAGAAGGAATATGTAAATGATGATTGGGCAATCTATTAGATTTTTTCCCAAACTTTCCTTAGTTTTGATATGGTATTTGGAAGTTTTTAGGGTTGTAGAAATAGGGGATAGATGTTTGGGATTTAAGAAAGGTGAGCAAGTGGATGATGTTATTAGACAATTGGATCCATCTATGTTAAGTTGAGTGAATGAACAAGAAGTATTAGTTGATGGGTGGATCTAAGCATGAGTGGAGTCATAAGCAGCTTCCGGAGTAGAACAAGTTAATGGATTGGTTATCAGAGGCAGAGTGGTTGAGATATAGGAGTGATGATGATTAGAAGTATTGGTAGCAATCTGTGAGGATAAGTTGCTAGTATCATAAACAAGTACACAGAGGGGTATGTTTATAGATGAGTCCAAAGGGTTATCAGATTATATTTTAGTATCATAAACAAGTACACAGAGGGTTAGGGATAAGATGGATAAAGGCTCCTCATTGATTCCTGATACCCGATTCAGGATATTGGAGATGGTTGTCTGTTACGGGTCGGTTCGGACGAACCTATACCCGTTACTCACATGAACCGGCCAAAGAAAAAGATACACAAGATCTGGTTAGGGTTGTCCATATCTAGCCGGCGGCATTATTTGGCAACCAAGCCAATCGGACAATTATCTTATCTTATCTTTAGTTTACTTTACGTTAGTTGCTAGTTATCTTATCTTTTCTTTAATTTATCTTATCCTTTCCAACAAATTATGGTTAGTAATTGTAACCACCCTCTATCTATATATATAGAGGTGGAAATTCTCTTGAGAGGATTATCAAAAAAAAGTTTAATTAAAGGAATATTCAGTATTTCTCTCGATCTGAGAAGCCTTCGCGCTTGCGACAAGGCGCAACACCAAGGTCGTTCGGTCACAATATCCGACGGCTTTTTCATCATCTTCGCTCCATCGGCCAGTTACGCGTGTCTTCGCCTAGCGAGAAGAAGCTCGTAAGTTGGTATCAGAGCAGTTCGATCCTCCCGACCTCATGGCACCTACACCACCATCCAACGACGAATGCCTCCTTCGACTCGAGGCCACCGTCGACGGCATCCGCAATTGTCTTGACGCCCAGACCGAGAGTATCGCTGCGACCCACGCCTCCATCAACACCTCCATCGCCGACCTTGCCGCAAAAATCAACGTGTTGCTCACGAACTCGACAACCACCACAACCGGCCGCAGTACCTCATCCCCTCGCACTACCAGCCCCCTGCAGGGCCCACACAACAGCGACAGCCCACAGCGGGGACACCTGTTCGCCGACGACAGGCCCCCCCGCGGGCCTAACAGTCCCCCGCGAGGACTGCACCACCACGACCGGTCCAACCGCGGGGCTGATAGTCCCCCGCGGGTCCTCCACCGCTCCGACAGCCCCCCGTGGGTCCTGCCCTGCTTCGACAGAAGCCCCTGGGGTCCTCCCTCTACCCCACCATGACCGCTCCGGAGGAGTTCATTACGGCGAAGTCCTGCGCGGGGCTCCTTTCCGCAATGACTACTACCGCGACCCACCTCGCCACGACCTCCCTTGCGGCGACTACCGCGACCCCTTCCACGACAATGACAGATACCACAGCCCGTCCGACCCTCGCCACTTCTACGGGGGGGGGAGCGTCGTGGAGACCTAGGCAACGTCGGCGAGGAATGTTGGCTACCGCGTTTTTTACATCTCGACTTGCAACCTTATGACGACATCGGCGATCCTTTACTTTGGGTGCATCATTGCGAGCGGTTAGGCAAACTCTAATGCATTCCAGAGGATGAGCGAGTCCAGATGGTGGGACTCAACTTGAAGGCGAGGCTCAGTCTTGGCTCGACGGGTGGCAACGACGGGTAGGTTGGATCGACTGGGGGAAATTCTATGACGAGCTTCTCATCCAATTCAGTATCCCCACGCATCGCAGGGCGTTGGGGGATCTCATATCCCTCAAGCAAACGGGCACGATATCAGACTTCAACCGAGAATTTTAATCCCTTCTGTCTCGAGTTTCGCGCCTATCCATCGATGAGGAGATCGACATCTACATCTCTGGCTTGACGACAACCATGGGCCAGGATATGCACCGCGACCGGCCATTAACCCTCGCAAATGCCATGAGGTGCGCGCACGAGGCGGAGCATAAGTGGACGGACGGCGGCACCACAGCTATTTCGGGAAGCCTCAATCGCGGTTGATGATTCCTGTCCGCGGGTTACGCGATACCCCAACAGAGACCGACCCTCTCGACCCCCTTTTTCAGCAAACCGACCTTTATCGACGGACCCCACGCTCTAGGGCTCTCCGCGGTAGGGCCGGCCGACACCTTGGGGACGGCTGTCCATGCCACTTTTGCCGGCTCGTCGGCGCCCAGACCTGTCCTCCGTCGACTCAACACAGCTGAGATGGCCAAGATCAAGGCGAAGGGACTCTGCTTCAACTGCAACGAGACCTACTCCCCCGGACACCACTGTAAGTATCTCTTTTATCTAGAGGTACCAGAAGACGAAGAAGCCAATTTCTTAGGGAAGAGTTCGACGAGGACGACCGACTGTCAATTTTTGCCTTAGCCATCCATGGCCATAAAGAGGGGATGATACAGCTTCTCATTCAGATCCACGGGGTGCTACTTCTTAGCTTAGTTGATTCGGAAAGCACTCACAACTTTGTTAGTTGCTATGCTGCGCAACGACTAAGCTTGTGCACGACACCAGGTGCAACAAGAACGGTCCGGGTTACAAAAGGAAAGGAGCTGCCTTGCTTCGGGGAGCTCGGTATATTAAACTTTGCAATGGCGGAACATACCTTCGCAGCCCCCTTCATGGTCACCCTCTCGATCATTTTGACATCGTTTTAGGCGTCGAATGGCTCGAGACACTGGGAGAGATCGGGTGGGACTTCCGGTACCTCACCATGCGCTTCACCTTCCAGGACCGCGACATCCTGCTCTCAGGCCTCTCCCGTCACGATGATCAGCCCCTCACGGTCGTGGCCATCCATGGTAGCGAAGAACCAACTCTCCAGATCCTCATTCATAACTTCGCCTTCAACTTTGAGCTTCCCTCCACACTAGTGCCTCATCGTTCCTGTGATCACCGCATTCGCCTCAGGGATGCACTAAGCCGATCGTGGTTCGACCATACCGTTACTCATTCTGCTAGAAGGACGAGATAGAGAGGCAATGCGACGATATGCTAGCGCAGAGTCTTAATAGTGCCAGCCGATCGCCCTTCTCCTTCCCTGTGTTGCTCGTCAGGAAGGCCGACGACACTTGGTGCTTCTGCGTGGCAAAGACAAGTTCCCAATCCCTGTGGCGGAGGAGTTATTCGATGAGCTCCATGGCACAGCTTTCTTCTCCAAGCTCGACCTCTGCTCAGGCTACCATCATGTTCGAATGGAGGACGAAGACATCTACAAGACGACCTTTCGCACGTACCATGGGCACTTCGAGTTCCTCGTGATGCCGTTTGGCCTCACCAACGCCCCTTCGACCTTCCAGGCCATAATGAACGAGGTATTCCAACCTTTTCTATGAACGATTGTACTTATTTTCTTCGACAATATTTTTGTATATAACCCCTCCATGAAAGAGCATCTTCGCCACTTCGAGACAGTATTCGAGAGATACTACACCACCACCAGTTGCACCTGAAGATGACCAAGTGTACCTTCGCAGAGCGACAGGAGTCCTACTTGGGGCACATTATTTCCAGCAGCGGGGTAGCGGTTGACCCGGCCAAACTGGCCGGCGTAGCCGAATGGCCGCGTCCGACCAGCGTGTGGGCCCTACGGGGCTTTCTCGACCTTGCCGGCTACTATCGGCGATTCATCAAGGGCTACGTCGAGATAGATGGACCACTCAGTGATTTGCTCAAGAGAAACACCTTCATTTGGACGGACCTCGCCCACACCGCCTTCAACAACCTCAAATCCGCCCTTACGTCACCTCCCGTTTTGCGTTTGCCCGACTTCTCCACCGACTTCGTCATCGAGTGAGACGCATCGGGACAGGGCATCGGCACAGTCTTACATCAGGAGGGCCATCCGATAGCATTTTTAGTCGGAAGCTTGCGACACAACATGCCAAGTTGGCAGCTTACGAGAGGGAGATCATCGGCCTCTCCAAGGCCACCCGACATTGGCGTTCGTACTTATGGGACAGGGAGTTTCACATCTTCACAGATCATTACAATCTCAATTTCATGCTCGAGCAGGCCCTCATCACACCCCTACAACAATATTGGTTCAGTAAACTCATGGGCTTCTCGTTTCACGTGGAGCACAAGCCAGGCAAACTCAACCAAGCTGCCGATGCACGCTCCCGCATTGACACCGATGTTCCCGAATACGCAATACTGTCCTGACCGGTGCTCGCACTTGATCAGGAGTGGCTCTCCGCGCTTGCTGCCGACAAGGCGGTCATCGGACGGCAGGAAACCATCTTGTCCTCTCAGGACGAGACCGAATGGAAGAAGGCTGACGGCCTCATCTACTATAACAGGCATCTCTTCATTCCAGAGTCCACGCCACTGATCCCCCGCATCATCCGCCACTTCTACGACAACACATATGAGGACAGTACCAAGACGCTGGGGCGAGCGTATAAGGAGTTTTTCTGGCCCGGTCTACGTTGCACTATTGAGGAGTACGTGGCCTCCTGTGCCACCTGCCAACGCAACAAGACATCCACCCTCAGCCCTGGAGGCCTGCTACAGCCCCTGCCAATCCCACAACATGTGTGGGTCGATATTTCCATGGATTTTGTGACTCAGTTGTCCTATTCCAAGGAAAAATCTGTCGTCTTGGTGGTAGTAGACCTGTTGTCGGAGTATGCATATTTTATGGCGCTGAGTCACCTTTTACGACATCATCAGTCACACATATTTTTTTTGATACAGTGGTGTGTCTATATGGTATTCCAGAAACCATCGTCAGCGATTGCGACCCCGTGTTTACCAGCGCCTTCAGGCATGACACTTTCTGGCAGTGCGGTACTAAGTTGCTCTTGTCCTCAGCTTAACACCCCCAGTCAGATGGCCAGACAAAAGTGGTCAATCAGACAATGAAGATGTATCTCCGCTGTTTCGTCGCTAACAAACCCAAGATGTGGACATACTGGCTTCCGTGGGCTGAGTTCTGCTACAACACCTCCTTTCACTCGGCTCACCGCACCACCCATTTTGAGCTCGTCTACGGCCGGCCACCCCCCGCCATGCTACCCTATAGGGCCGGCGCCTCCGTGATTGATGCTGTTGACCGACAACTAAATGATCGTGCCACGATTCTCGAACAAGCAAGACAACGCCTCCACCAGTCTCAGAATCGGATGCGGCAAGTATATGATGCTCGGCACCGGGAGGTCATCTTCAGCCCGGATGATTGGGTGTGGGTGCGCCTCCAACAACATCGACAATCGACTCTGAGGCACACAACCGACCACAAGCTCGCTCCTCGATTCTTCGGGCCCTTTCGCATCTCTACTCGAGTTGGCACAGTGGCCTATCAACTCGAGCTTCCACCCGACGTCCGCCTTCACAACATCTTCCATGTCTCCTTACTAAAGCCATTCCGTGGTCCACCTCCGAAGGAAGTACGAGCCTTACCCGCCGACCTCACGCCAAGAGAACATCCGATCCCGATGGAGATACTTGATACTCGAATTTTTGCTGACACACGCAAATACTTAGTTCACTGGGCAGAAGAACCTGCTGATGATCCTATATGGGTCCAATACGACACCCTCGAGCACCTTCATCCTGGCTTCCAGCATGAGGATGCGCTGGGTTTGAAGGGAGGGAGTATTGTTACGGGTCGGTTCGGGTGAACCTATACCCGTTACTCACATGGAAAGGCCAAAGGGAAAGACACAGAAGACCCGGCTAGGGTTGTCCATACCTAGCCGGCGGCATTACTTGGCAACCAAGCCAATCGGACAATTATCTTATCTTTTCTTTAGTTTACTTTATCTTTTCGTTAGTTGCTAGTTATCTTATTTTTTCTTTAGTTTATCTTATCCTTTCCAACAAATTATGGTTAGCAATTGTAACCACCCTCTATCTATATATATAGAGGTGGGAATTCTCTTGAGAGGATTATCAAAGAAAAGTTTAATCAAAGAAATATGCGGTACTTCTCCCGATCTGAGAAGCGCAACACCAAGGCCGTCCAGTCACAAGATCCGACGGCTTCTTCATCATCTTCGTTCCATCGGCCAGTTACGCATGCCTTCGCCAAGCGAGAAGAAGCGCGTAACATTATGGTAGTGAGATAAGAGTGTGGGGAGTGGACAATATGGTTATGAAAGGATTCCTGAATAGGAGGGAAGTAGGTAATGGATCAGTTACTAAGGGTGTAAGTGAAATAATAGAGATTGGTTGGGAAATGTTGGTTTCTATAGGATGGGTGCGTTATGATTCCTTGTTAGAATTGGTGTATGAGTCGGGTCCGAACTAGACCCGGATCTGCAAGATAGTGGCTCAGAGGTTGTTGATGATTGGACTCTACCTTCTTCTCCAGCATTAATAGTGGTAAACTCCATATTTGAAGGTGAAGCCTGGTTTAGTACTGGAGTAGCATCTCTGTGACGATGAGTATCAGAATCTGAAGAAGCCTGAAGCTTGTATGTGGTAAACCTGTTTGAGTAATTAACCACAATGGAATCATCCAATCTGATGTCTAGTAAATCTCAGATAACTTTTTTTGTTAGCTTCAGACCAATCACCCTTTATCATAGCAATGTATTCCTCACGAACAGAGCAGAACTGAACAGTGTCCCATCCTTCCACAAAATCGACAGAATTTTGGGAGACGTTTCATATTTTAGTTTTACAATGAAAGTATGGTTACCCATAGGTATCTCAACTTATCGAATAAGAGGAACTATGGCATCAAAGGAATCCTTTGCCCTGATAAGAATCTACATTGCTCTGAGACATTGGGCTTACCGCTCCAAGATTAGAGGCGAGACCAGTTATGAAATCCGCATTTAGGGGATTCACCAGAAGATCATGTAATTGAATCCAAAGCACTGCCATTTTGAAAGAATATTGCTCTGGAGTTTTGTTAGTCACACTACGCTCAAGGATGATGAGGTTGTCGTTGAATTTCCATGGACCATTAGCCAGGATATTATCGACATCATTGATATAGTCGAATTTTGCCACAAAGGAGTCTTTGTGGTATTCTGAAATTTTAAACCTTCCTCCGTCCTCCAGATTTTTGGCATAACCTTTATATCACTTGGATGCTGAGTTGTTTGGTGGCCAAGACTTTGAATAAAAACAATCCTTTCCAGTCCAGATGGTTGTTTGTAGAGGATGATGGATGGGATAGTTGATTTGATTTTGGGTTGCCATAAGAAAGAAGATTATTGAGTTTGTCTTAATTCTTCCACATCAGGATTATTTGGCTGCATGATGATGGAGATTAAGGAAAAAAGACGGTGAGAAAGACTTGAGAGGAGAGGAGATTAGAAGAGTGATCATAGTGAAGAAGTGAAGAACAATAATATATAGAGAAAACACTATCCAGAGAGACAGGAAAAAAGTCACCAGGGGGTGAAGGAAGAATTATGGTAGAATTATTGTACGGGGTTGTTAGATGTCTTTGGTGACAGTTCCTCCGATACAAAAGTTAAATATATAAAAATTACCATTATCTTTGGGTAATTTTGTTGATATGGTATGTTGGGTGTCATATTTAAGTATAGTATAAGCACATGGGAATATCCTGAGGACATATTTGGGATGCCAGAATATGTCACAGGATATTCCATTATGAGATTATTGTCATAATGATTGAGATCATTGTATTAATGACTGTAAGGCTATATAATGCCAATGAGACAATCAATAAAATTATCAACTAATTTCAACATGGTATCAGAGCTAAGTTTCCACAAACCCTAGCCGTCACCAAGCTTCCACAAATCCACAGGAGAATTTCCTAGATCTCTTCCACCGAACTCTTCCACGCCCCCCTCTTCTTCCCTTCTCCGACCTTCGCAGGTCGCCCTTCGTTGTTGCTGCCCCGTCCCGCTACTACTGCGGCTACTACTGCTGCTGCGGCTGCTGCGACTGTTGCTGCTGCTGCGACGGCAGCTGTGACATGCGTGTTGCCGCCTCCTCCGCACCAGTACGAGACAGCGCCTAATAGGGATGCCTAGATCTGAAAAAAAGGAGGGACATGTTCGGATCTAGGAGCGGACGACGAGGACAAGCGTGAGTCGTGGAGCGGACGTGACATAATTTGATAGACGACGCATCGATGGAGGAGATCATCAAGAAGATAGATTCTGCAGAGGTGGCGACGTTGATAAAGTTGTTGACGATGTCGGCTGGTGAGAACACGACACGAACGTCGCCAGAGTTAAAGTTTCCCTCCATTGATCTGAAATTAGATGGACCAGCCACCTATCTGAGTTGGTCACGGCGGGTGAGAAGAACCCTCATAGGAAAAAACATGGAGGGGTTCCTGACGGGCGAGACGACAGAGCCGGATGAGGGCTCGACAGAACGCGATGAGTGGAAGTCCACTCATATGGTGATCTACATCTGGCTTCTCAACTCCTTAGTCCAGTCTATTGCCGCCACAGTAGACGGTATTGAGATGGTAAAAGATGTGTAGGAGAAGTTGAGAAGGACCTATGATGGTGTGGGGAATAACTTACGGGTCTTCCAGATAAAGGGGGAGATTGATGACACCGTACAGGAAGAGAAGACGGTGCAGGAGTATGCCACGGAGTTGGAGCATCTGTGGTTGGATTATGATCACTCCTCAGATCGGGCGAGCTGCAGGGACCCTAAGTATAAGGAGAGACAGGTGTGTCTGCAGGAGATGACAATGAAGTTCTTCAAAGGGCTGACTGTAGCTTTCGCACAGAGGACGGCCCTACTTCTAGCCCAACCAAAGATCCCTAGCCTTGAGGAGGCTATCTCAACCATGATCCAGGAGGAGACACGCATCAGGCTGCAAGCCGGGACAGGTGGTCCCCCCGAAGCAAAGTCAGCACTAGCGATTACCAGCTCAGGTAACACAGGATCGAGGGGAGAGCCCTAACAGCATAACCGGCAGTGCTACAACTGTGGAAAGATGGGTCATCATCGGTATGCTTGTACCAAACCACCTAGGGAGGGAGATTCAGGTGGTGGACGAGGACCGTTCGGCGGACGAGGATATAATGGAGGACGTGGTCGTGGTCGAGGGGGTAGACGAGGCGGCCGAGGAGGTTATCGGGCGAACCTCCTGATATCAAAAGGGAAAGGAGAAGCTGATGGCACATTTACTGTGGAGGACCAGGCATTGGGAGACATAAGGAGTAGAACAGAGGAGGCGTCCACCTCATTCTTTGTTAGGGGCAACGCTGCCATGTATGCCCATCCATCAGAAGGTACTGACGAATCACTTGCCCTTGCGTCTATCTCTTCCCTTAAATCATCAGACTGGATTATCGACTCGGGAGCATCTCGGCATGTGACGGGGAATGCTAGTGAGTTTTCTTCCTACACTCACCTAGCATCAGCAGACAACATTCAGACAACTGATGGCACTTTCCAGCCAGTGGTCGGTAAGGGTACTGTTAATTGTACAGGTTCAGTAAGATTATCCAATGTTTTACATGCTCCATCCTTTCCAGTTAGTCTCTTATCCATTAGTTCTATAATCCTCCAACTTAAATGCATTGTTTCTTTTGATATTCCTAAGGTGACCTTCCAGGAGAAATGGATAGGACGAAGACTTGGGACTGACACTTGGCATGAGGGACTGTGGTACCTAGATCGAGAAGGACTGGACTCAGCATTGGTATCTATGGCAGAGAAGGCTGGCATGGAAGGACTGCAGCAGAGGACTGAGGATACCTTGATACTCCATCATCGGAGGATGGGACATTCTTCCTTTGATACTCTAAGTAAGTTGTATCCAAAGATTTATGCAAAAACAAATAAAGAGAAATTAGTATGTGATGCGTGCGAGTTAGAAAAACTTACTAGGAGCTCATATGTTGGCACGGGTCATAGGAGCACTTTTGCTTTTGAGGTAGTACATTATTATGTCTGGGGTCCAAGTACTTTGTTTCTTTCATTGAGTGTGCCTCTCGTGTTACCTGGTTATATTTGATAAAAAATAAGAATGATGTACCTGCTTGTTTTTTGGATTTCCATAAGCATGTCCAGACTCAGTACAAAGCAGTTGTGAAGGTACTGAGGTCTGACCATGGAACAGAGTATACCAACAGGACGCTTGCAGAATACTTGTCAGCACATGGAATACAGTATCAGACCACCTGTGCATACACACCAGCACAAAATAGAGTTGCATAAAGGAAAAACTGACACCTTCTGGAGGTCGCAAGAAGTATGATGATCGACATGAATGTCCCACAGAGTCTGTGGGGGCATACAGTGTTGATAGCAGCTCAACTCATTAACAGGATGCCCTCGAAGGTCCTCGGATGGAAGTCCCCATGTGAGGTATTGCAAGGCAATAATAGTAGGATACTCCCACTGAAGGTGTTTGGGTGTGTGTGTGTTTTGAGAAGGACGACAGGCCATCAGTTGGGAAACTTGACACTAGAGCGGTCAAATGCATCTTCGTAGGCTAATCGACGACCCAGTAGGGGTATGTGTGCTGGAGTCCAGTAGAGAAGAAGAAGTTTGTCAGTATGGATGTCCACTTTCGGAAGCATGAGCCATACTACCACCAGGACAGAACTTCACACAACACGCCTAATACTGCTAGTATTAGGCGAGAGGGGGAGATGGAGAACTTGGTGGTAACCGATTTAGAAGTTTGGCATGGAGGCACGGAGAAGGGACAATAAGGTGAAGGTGTTAGGCCTACGGCTCAGGGAGAGTTACTTACCTACAGCATGAGAGAGAAGCAAACTGCAGGACCAGTATTGACAGTGCCAATGCCAAGTCCCTTGCCTGTGTTTGTCCCAACTCCCGAGGCACCGACACCAACCCCCCTTCAGGTGATACCCCCCTCCTTCACAAGATATCATTCCTCCTACTTCTACTCCTCCCACACCACTATCTGTACGGAGGACCACTCGCAACAATGCAGGAAATCCTCCAAATAGATATGTTTGGAATATTGCTCAGTTTGTTTCTTATGACCATATTCCTTCTTCTCATGGAGCATTTATAGTATCTTTGGATAGTATTACTGTACCTAACAATTAGCAGGTTGCCAAGAACGATCCAAAGTGGAAAGCGACAATGCACGAGGAGTTGGGAGCTCTGGAGAAGAACCACACTTGGGAGCTTGTGAGACTGCCAGAGGGGAAGAGAGCAATTGGATGCAAGTGGGTCTTTACCGTGAAGCAGAACCCAGATGGACAGGTTGAGCGCTACAAAGCTCGACTAGTAGCCAAAGGATACAGTCAGACGTACGACATCGACTATGACGAGACCTTTGCACCAGTTGCAAAGATGAGCACTATCAGGACTCTGATTTCTCTGGCAGCGAATGGTAGATGGAAGCTACACCAACTGGATGTGAAGAATGCATTTCTTCACGGAGATCTAGTAGAGGAGGTGTACATGGAGATACCACCAGGATTTGGCACCAATCAGACAGTAGGCAAGGTCTGCAGGTTGAAGAAGTCCCTCTATGGACTGAAGCAGTCTCCTCAAGCGTGGTTTGACAGATTCAGAAGGGCGATGATAGGGATGGGATATCAGCAGATCAATGCTGATCATACTGTGTTCTTCCGTCAGAGTGGAGGCCACATCACCATGCTTGCGGTGTATGTGGACGATATGATTATCACAGAAGATGATGAGCAGGAGATCGCCCAACTCAAAGGAAAGCTTGGCAAGGAATTCGAGGTGAAGGATCTCGGCCTTCTTCGGTACTTCCTTGGGATTGAGATTGCTTGAGAAGCAGAGGGGATTGTTCTCTCTCAAAGAAAGTATGCACCGAACCTTCTCACAGAAACTGGGATGTTGGGGTGCAAACCTGCAGCGACACCAATAGATCAGAGGTTCAAGATTGATGCTGAGGCTGGAGAACCAGTTAATCGGGACAGATACCAGAGACTGGTTGGCAAGTTGATCTATTTGAGCCACACACGTCCTGATATCTGCTTTGCAGTAAGTGTGGTGAGCCGCTACATGCATGACCCAAGGAAGGGTCATATGGATGCAGTGTACCAGATTCTGAGGTACTTAAAAGGTGCTTCCGGGAAGGGACTAATATTCAGGAAGAACAATCACGTGAGCATCGAGGGCTACTTTGATTCCGACTAGGCTAGTTGTGCTGATGACAGGAGGCCTATCTCGGGATATTGCATATTTGTAGGAGGTAACTTGGTCTCCTAGAGGAGTAAGAAGCAGTCTGTGGTGGCCAGATCGACAGCTGAAGCAGAGTACAGAGCTATAGCCTTGGGAGTTGCAGAGCTGCTATGGTTGAAGAATATGCTGGTGGAGCTGAAGCTGGATCAATGAGCCAAGATGAAGCTGTGGTGTGACAATCAGTCAGCTATTAGTATCGCCAACAATCCAGTACAGCATGACAGGACCAAACACCTCAAGATTGATAGATTCTTCATCAAAGAGAAGTTGGATAGTGGATTACTGGAGCTTGGCCATGTTCCAACCAGGGATCAAGTAGCAGATGAACTAACCAAGGGACTCGCCTCAGTGAGCATGATTAGAGGATGTGACAAGATGGACTTAGTGAATATCTTTCACCCATCTTGAGGGGGAGTGTTGATATGGTATGTTGGGTGTCATATTTAAGTATAGTATAAGCACATGGGAATATCCTGAGGACATATTTGGGATGCCAGAATATGTCACAGGATATTCCATTATGAGATTATTGTCATAATGATTGAGATTATTGTATTAATGACTGTAAGGCTATATAATGCCAATGAGACAATCAATAAAATTATCAACTAATTTCAACAAATTTTAAAGGTAATTTTCTTTATTTCTTGGAGGTAAGAGATAGATATGGAGATTCTCTCTTCCATTGGCCAGGCCTAGTAGCTATTAGATTTGGAATTTTTGCAAAATTTTATTATGTATCATAGTATTATGCAAAAAATTATCATATATAATAAATAGATCCCCCCTCCTCCCTCTCCCACTTCCTTATCATGTGAGCATGGCTAGGGTATGATTTAGGTGCTTCTTGTTGCACAATAGGTTTCATTACAGCGTTTACAGGGTTTTGCTTGAAGCACTCTTTCTCAATCCTAGTAGTCAGTTTTGCTCGTGGCTGGTAGGCACATGGTCTTCCTTTTCTTTTTTCACACTTCATGTGCAAGGCCCTTTTTTCTTGTTTGACGAGCTTAGGTGCAAAGCCTTTCTTGTTTGACAAGTTTAGCCACAAGCCCTTTTCTCGCTTTTGGCGTATGGATATTCTTGTTCAACGAGCTTTGGATTTGGGCTTCATTTCTTATGTTTTCTTTGGAGAAGTTGTTGAGAACAATTCTGCACACGTCTTCTCCAATTTAGCCATCTCTTATTTAAAGCATCCTTCCGCTCGTCTTCTTCTTCTTCTTCTTCTTCTCTGCTTCATTTGTTTAGAGCAAAGATGCGTTGAAACTCTTCTTCAGCTAAGAGGGATATGTCACCTTTGCTTAAGGTACACCACTCATGTACAAACTTCTCATATTATTCAGTAGCTACTCCAATGGGCAGCTCCTTCAATAGCTTAGGAACTTCTGATGTTGCAGACCAAGGAAAGAATAATCTCCAAATTTACAGAAGACCCAGTGATCTCAAAAGCAGGCTTAGGAGTAGGACTTGGCAGGAAATCAATGTCCCAGATATGAGAAAGGTCGGGAGATGGAGAGCAGTGATGTCTCATCCCAGGAGTAGGACTTAGCATGGAATCAATATCCGAGACATGAGAAAGGTTGGAGTTGGAGCAGTGATGTCTCATCCTAGCCCAAAATATTTCGAGATCTAGGACACGTGATAATGGTCAACTATGTATCAAGTAGATATACATTATACAATATAGAGTACACTATCTATAAATCACTAAGGCTACTCAAACAACACTATATCTCAATTCACGAAACAAGATTAAACAATATGAATACTAGTTTGTTGCCTAATAATATACTTGTCAGAATAGACCCTAAAAGAATAATAAGGTCCTATAAATGCTAGGCTATAACAACATAGAATATCAGACTTGAAATATAATATACAAAAGAACCAATACCTGAATCAGCAAAGATGATCATCAACTATCTATCGAAAGAATACAACAAAATCAACTTAACTAACCTAGAAGAAAACCATGTCCTCAAAAGAATGTAGCAAGATACATAATATACGAGCCAAAATAAAATAATATATAACATGAAAGATGAAGATATGAATGAATATAGAAATTACATCTACAGATAAAAACATATCATCGAGAATAACGATAAAGTTGTCGCAACAAATAAATTAAAATAATCGTAGTCCCGTGTATGCTAACGGTCCTATAAAAAGTAGCTCGGTGAGAGTCTCCCAGTCTATAATGGATCTCTATCATAGTTCGGCAAGAGTCTTCAACCGAGGGTGTTCAAGTGAACCGATCTCTATCATAGCTTAATGAGAGTTTCTCGGTTTAGAGTAGCCAAGTAGGCAGTGGCTAATAATAATCTCCTCGCCTAATAAACTATAGGGGTCAAATCAAATCATGTGATCAAGTAAACAGGAATCTAGGGCCAATAGGTAAACTATCACAAGTCCAGTATATGAACAGATATAACAACGACACTATGACAAGTAATACATGCAATGTGATCGTGTAACATGTCCACCATGTATCAATAGGTATTAATATTATAACATGGAAATATAATATAAAAAGAACAAATATAATATAAATGCATGTAAAATATTGTACAATTATTGTTGGTAACGAAAGCGCGGAAACCGTTCCCCAAACCAGAGAGTACCTGTGAGAGAACCGAGCAAAACGCACAAACCAAAAATTCCAAACACAAATCGCAGACATAGATTTTTACGTAAAAAATCCTTGCAGGAAAAACCACGGGACGATCGGAGTCCAACCCTGAAAAACTTCCACTAATGGAATAAGAAATACACCGACTCCTTACAAACTTCTCACCGATCCAAACGGATCACCACAACTCTTTTGGAACAGAAAAATAGATTATAACCACGAAGAAGAAAGTCGACAATGAGAAATACCCGAAACTGATCTCCTTCTTCGAAACGGAATCCAATTATTCTTTCTCCTCTCCAATGTTGCAATGACACTCTTGCCTTATTTTTCCTCATTGTTGCTATATTTTAATTTTATTTTAGAGAGGGATGGATATATTTTAGGGCCAGGAGACACCTATATATAGTCTCAAACCCACAACTAGCATTCCTATTATAGATAGGAATATCCAATCCAAATCCAAATCTATTGACATATTCCTTTTATATGTAGGAATATCCAATCCAAATCCATTGAGATATTTCTATTATATTTAGGAATACCCAATCCAAATAAATTGAGGAATTCCTATTATATGTAGAAATACTCAATCCTACTCCGGGGTATTTTTCACATAGGTTGGGAATTCCACCCACTCCAACAAATCTCCTCCTTCACAACTATGTGGGGGGGGGGGGGGGGGGTCGTCATCCCAACGATCCGCCTACAATACTCAAATTTTTCCTTGGTAGAACTTTTGTGAACATATCTGCTCCGTTGTCATCTGTATGAACCTTCTCAAGCGCCGCTTCCTTCTTGTCAACCACATCCATATCCAATAATACCGGGTATCAATGTGCTTGGATCGGCTATGAAATGTCTATTCTTCACAAGATTAATAGCACTCTGACTATCGTAAAGCAAAGGATACAGCTCCTGCTTTAGCCCAATTTTTTGCAGCAGCTTCTTCATCCACATCAACTCCTTACAAGCCTCCATTGCCGCAATATATTTTGCCTTTGTCGTCGACAAGGCAACACACTTCTATAAACATGACTGCCATGATACTGCTCCACCAGCAAACATCATCACATAGCCCGAAGTCAATCGCCTCATCTCTATATCTCCATCCATATCAGCGTGTATATCCAACCAGCTTCGGCTCATCAATACCAAATAAAAGTCTCCAATCGACAGTACCTTGAAGATATCGTAGAATCCACTTGACCCCACTCCAATATACCCTTCCAGGATTGGAAGTATACCTGCTAACTGTGCCGACTGTATGAGCAATGTCTGGCCTCGTACATACCATAGCATACATAAGACTCTCCATGGCTGAGGCATATGAAACTCGCTCCATATCTTCCTTCTCGTCCTCGGTAGATGGACACTGCTCCTCAGTGAACATAAAGTGAGTTGCAAGGGGGTTACTCACTTTCTTTGACCCGTCCATCCCGAAACGCTGAAGTACCCGGTGAATGTACTTCTTTTGGTACAAGTGTAGCAGCTTGGACTCTCTCTCTCTCTCGGCTGATCTCCATCCCAAGAATAATCTTCGCTGTGCCCAAATCCTTCATAGAGAAGTTGCGCCCAGTTGGCGCTTCAACTCTGCTGTCCTGGTGGCATTCTGACCCACCAATAGCATGTTATCAACATAAAGCAATAAAATGATAAAATCATCCTCGGTGAAGTACCTCACAAAAATACAATGATCTGACGTCGTCCATGCATAGCCATGCTCCCCCATAAACGACTCGAACTTCCTGTACCACTGCCTCGGAGCCTGTTTCAGACCATACAAGCTCTTTCTCAACCGGCAGACCAAATATGACTTGCCCTTCTCAAAGAATCCCTCTGGCTTTTCCATGTACAACTCCTCCTCAAGATCACCGTGGAGGAATGTCGTCTTCACGTCCATTTGTCCGACCTCTAAGTCAAAATCGGCTGCCAATGCTAGCACCACCCGTATAGACGACTGCTTGACGACTGACGAAAAGATCTTATCAAAATCTATGCCTTTCCGCTGACCGTAGCCTTTAACTACCAGCCTCACTTTATATCAAGGGCGAGTAACATCATCTGTCTGCTTCACTCTGAACACCCATCGATTCTTCAAAGCCTTCTTGCCCTTTAGCAATCGCACCAGATCATAAGTAGAGTTGGCCTCCAAGGAACTCATCTCCTCCTGCATGGCCTCCATTCACTCCTGTCTGTGTTTGTCTTTCATAGCCCCTATGAAACTTTTGGGTTCTCCTCCGTTAGTCAGTAGCACATTATCACCCGATGAGTATCTCGTAGATGGTCGATGCTCTCTATCGCTCCTCCTCAACGGAACCACTAGTGCTGGCTGTATATCTACAACCTCCTCCCCACCAGGAACTGTCTCCTCGGTATGCTCATATTTCTGAGGGTCACCCTGACCACCATCAGCAGGCTGATGATCAAGGTTGGGAGAAACTCCATGTACTGGCTCCCCCATAATTGGATCGTCTGTGATGTCCTCTAGAAACTGTTCGAAGTGAAATAACTCTAACTCAGGCAATTCTTCAGCCTTAGAAGGCATATCAGAATCCTGAGTGTTGGTCATGGTCTGATCCTCGACGAATACCACGTCCCTGCTTTTGTAGAGCTTTTTTCAACTGGATCGTAGAGTCTATAGCCAAACTCATCCTGACCATAGCCGACAAAAATGTACCACCTCGTCTTTGGCTCAAGTTTGGATCTCTCGTCCTTCGGTACATGCACGAAGGCCTTACAACCAAACACTCGCAGGTGATTGTATGACGGATCTTTTTTATACCATACTTTGTCAGGCACATCATCCTGCAAAGGAGCACTAGAAGATAAATTAATAACATAAGCAGCTGTGTAAAGTGCCTCACTCCAATAACTGCCTGGCAAGTTTGCTTCTGACAGCAAATACCATACCCTCTCCATTAGCGTCTTGTTCATCCACTCCGCTACACCGTTGAGCTACGGTATCTTTGGTGGAGTCTTCTGGTATCGTATCCCTTGCTCTCTGCAATAAGCATCAAAGGGACCGATATACTCGTCGTCATTGTCTGACCAAACACAAAGCAACTTCTTGCCCATCTCCCTTTCAATAGAGGCCTGAAACTCCTTCATAGGACCACAGACATTCGAGTGAATCAACTCGAGAAATGCCGGCTTCCTTGAACTTGGGTGACTTTGGAAAGATACTATATTTTGCTTCCCCGCCAAACAGTGATGCACTTCTCCAACTTTGTAGACTTTAGCCCTGGAATCACCTTCCTGTTCACCAAGTAGCTCATTCCCTTCTCGCTGATATGGCTGAGCCTCTTGTGCCATAACTCAGTAGACGCATCAGTAGCTACGTTAATATCATGTGCCCCATGTGCGCTCCCTTCCATATAGTAGAGTCCGGACCTCTTGCTTCCTCTGGCAATCATCATCCAACCTCTAGAAAGCTTCCATTGATTGTTCTCGAAGAGACTGAAGAAACCCTCATCATCCAACCTTCTACCCGACACCAGGTTGAAACGAATATCAAGGACATGACGAACATCTTTGAGAACAAAAACTGCACCTGTCTTTGTCCTCAAATGCATATCTCCAATGACAACCGCCTTCGACACATCTCTATTGCCTATCTTCAACACTCCACAGTCGCCTGTTGTGTATGTAGCAAATAGTGCCCTGTTGTGAGATATGTGCGCTAAAGTACTTAATTCCACCAGCCAAGAGTTGTCATTGCAGGCGAGGTTTATAACTACCTCATCACCTACAATGATCACATCGCCTCCATGTGTCGAGGCCGTCGCTGTAGTTTTCTCACTTTGCTTTCCCTTGTCGCCCTTTTTTTCTCTCTTCCAAACAAAACAATTTCGCTTGATGTGGCCCTTCTTGCCATAATGGCAACACTCTGAATCCTCGTACCACCCTTGGACCTTCCCCTACTTTTGTCTCTACCACTGCATGGACCCCTGCTTTTACCCCTTTCGCGGCTCTCTGAAATAAGCGCCTATGAGTGGGATGTGAATGAAGTGCCCTGAGAACGTCTTCGCATCTCTTCATCCAGTACCCCACTTTTGGCAAACTCTAGACTGATCATGCCTTCCGGAGCAGAAGCGATCATAGACACTCGTACGTTCTTCCATGAGTCTGGCAATGTTCACAACAACCATAGTCCCTGAACCTCATTATCGAACTTGACTCCCATCGAGGATAGCTGGTCAACCACACCATGGAACTCACTCAAGTGATTCGTAATAAACATCCCATCTTTGTACCGTAGACCCATCATCATCCGGATCAGGAATAATTTATTTATCCCGGTCTTCTTCGTATGCAAAGATTCCAGCTTATCCTACAGTTTCCTCGCATGCTCAACACTGGCAACATAATTCTACATATTCTCGTCAATGAACTGCCTGATGTACCCACACCTGTATATGCTTAAAATTTTAGTCCTTTTCGGATTTGTCATTGACCTCTCGGAAGCAAATACCGGCAGATGCAGCTTCTTGACAAATAGCAGATCCTTCATCTTGCACCTCCAGTAATGATAGTTTGTACCGTTCAGGTTTACCATGCGCACCAACTTTGCGTCTATCTCTCCTCCCTAGTTTGCCTGTCAATTCCTAACACCCTTCTAAAATTCCAGAACCTGGCTCTGATACCACTTTGTTGGGAACGAAAGCGCAAAAAATATTCCCCAAACCAGAGAGTACCTGTGAAAGAACCGAGCAAAATGCATAAACCAAAAATGCCAAACACAAATCGCAGATATAGAGTTTTTTGAGGTAGAAAACCCTTGCGAAAAAAACCACGGGACGATTGGAGTCCAACCCTTAAAATCCTCCACTAATGGAATAAAAAATACACCAACTCCTTACAAACTTCTCACCGATCCAAACGGATCACCATAACTCTTTTGGAATAGAAAATAGATTATAATCACGAAGAAGAAAGACAACAAAAAATACCCGAAACTGATCTCCTTCTTCGAAACGACATCCAATTCTTTTTTCTCCTCTCCAATGTTGGAATGGCACTCTTGCCTCCTTTTCCCTCCTTGTTGCTATATTTTTATTTTATTTTAGAGAGAGATGGATATATTTTAGGGTCAGGAGACACCTATATATAGCCTCAAATCCACAACTATCATTCCTATTATAGATAGGAATATCCAATCCAAATCCAAATCCATTGACATATTCCTTTTATATAGATGAATATCCAATCCAAATCCATTGAGATATTCCTATTATATTTAGGAATATCCAATCCAAATAAATTAAGGTATTCCTATTATAAGTAGAAATACTCAATCCTACTCTGGGGTATTTTTCACATAGGTTGGGAACCCCACCCACTCCAACACAATTGGGCAAGGTATAACCGTCTTGATTCACATCCAATGTTTGTTGAGGAAGAGGATACGGGTCTGGTCTGAACCTAAATAATTCCAAAGCCTAACAATTATTATTGTTATTGATTAACCATTTAATTTATTAAGTTAAATTTATAATTTACTCATTTGTTAAAAGGTTTAGTTTTATAATTATTATTTGTTGGCGGGTTCGTATATAAGTTTCACTAAATAAATTGTTGTTCTCTTATTTTGAAAACATAGGGGAGCTCAAGTCTTTATAGAATACCATTTTTTGCATGTGGGAAAGACTCTATCAAGAAATGACAGTTTATGTACATGTCTTTATAGAATACCATTTTTTGCATGTGGGATAGCTATGGGATTTACAATAATCAATACGTGAGGTACATGTTTGCTATCATCCATGATTCGAGAATAAAAAGGAGTGATTTGATATGTTATTGACCAGATGCATACTTATGATATTCCTCCACGCAACACTCACTAGCAAAGCATGATCCCGACGTGGTAGAGACGGTAATATGATAATAATTAAACATAACAAGTACGTGAACATGAAATCAAAAAAAAATATAAATTTTTCTCTCTCTCTCTCTTCACAATAAGTAAATACAAAAGTAGACATGAATCTTGATATAGAAAGTAAGTGAGACAATAAAATTAACATATAAAATAATGGCAATTACAAAGTAAAATTGTACTCAGCCTTCAATGGTACATCTTGGACAGTTGACAAGACAAATCCACGAACTCAATTACTATGCTTAAGTCCTAGATAAACCGAGGGTTCTAACAAAAATTTAGTATATATATATATATATATATATATATATATATATATATATATGCAAAATTCTTAAATACAAATTTTGTATCGATACAAGCAAAATTTGAACCATTGATTATTGATCAAATGGTTCAGATTAGAAGGGCTTTCTTGTACTTTCATAATTTTACAATACAATTGTATGAAATGTATCGATACACAGTTTGTATAGTAGAAGACCCTATATATATATATATATATATATATATATATATGGTTATTTTTGTAAATAATGATTGTGGATGGACTTTAGAGGAAATCTTACCAATCTTTTAAGAAGTAGATCAAAGTGGAGTTTCCTACCATCTTCATCGTTTATAATGCAAAACCATTTCAATATCTTTTCTTTATGTTCACTTCTTCTGTTGCTTTCTCATTCTTCTTTTTACTATTCTTCTTTACTCTTGTTCTTATTCTTCTTTTAATTTTTAATTTTTTCAAGAGAAAGAGCGGGAAGAGGTAAGGATTATTGTGCATGCGGGTTAGGGTTTCCCCGACGAAGTCGGATTATTTGGTTCTCCATACAGGGCTCAATCAATTTTAGGCTTGCACAGCCAGGGAGCATCACAGAGGCTCAGTGGTTGGGCCATCCCGACTGCTACTGCAGTCAGGGTCCTGTTGGTCGTGTTGGGTTGTGTGGCTGGATCAGGATTTGGTTGTAGGTTGACGTTGGTTTTTGCAGCACTGACAGGGAGGCATTTGGTCGGCTACAACAAACATAGTGAACGTTTTAAAATAAGGGAGTGTTAGGAGAGAAGAAGCCATTGAGGTATTATTTATATAGTTGTTGAAGGAAGTGGGGAATCCAGGATCGCATATTGGCATACGTATGGATGGATAGAAAAATAATAACATAAAGCGTGATCTAATTCTACAATGACGGAAACTAGGGTTCACGATTTATACCTGAAAGAGATGAGAAGAAGTTGTCGATAGAGATAATATCGACCTTGATTTCTGCCAGCAACCTCGATCTATCTATGATCTCAAGATCTTCTGTCGTATTCCTTCCTTGGATTAGACGTCATGTAGGCGACGATCTTCCAATATTTTTTTGTCTCTTTGGCTGACCTCTCTCTCCATTACATAAAAAAAGAATTTAAGAAAGATTTGTTGCTAATGCATATTATGACCAGAGAATAGAAGTCTGTATATATAGGCTACGACAGGAATCCTAAGTAGAAATTAGGGTTAAGTCTCCTGACAGATATAAAAATCCCTTGTTCGGTCCGAACACGCAACCCATGTCCGTCAACAATAGCTCGGACCACTAAAGAGCTATTGTTGCACTACCTTCCTAATTCCAATAACGTTATGGGCTCCTAATTATATGCATGTTCGTCTCCCCATGTTAAGATATGATATGCCCATAGATTAAATTAAGTTACTGATAATTATATTAATCGACAAATTTTATCCTTAATTATCATGTCGGATATAATTCATCTGTAGGGTTTACATGACAATCCTTATGAGCTCCTCAAGGGACATCATTAACTGTCACGCCCCAGTCCCAAAATACGTAGGACTAGGAATACGTAACACGCCAGCCGTATGTATACGAACTCCAATATATGGAAACCATATACACACGTACGCTGTACATGAATATCCAATCCACAGGGGTAATATATGTCACAACAAGTCACACGCAGTTCTATATCTCATCCACAGCACAAATAATAGAATAATGAAAATCAATAAATGAATATCAAAGAAGCAGTCTCAAATAGTAATCTTAAAGTGTGATAGTCGGGTGGAAACAAATCCACTGCAAATCGACTATAATAAACTACTAAAGAGAGAAGAGAATAAACTCCAATACAAGAATAAATGTCTAGAAGAAGAAGAGCAACTAGAATCTCTAAACAACTGCAATGAATCACATATAATCAGAAGGTAAGCTCTCCTCAGACTGATAGGTAGCGTCAGGTCCAGGTCCATACTCCTGCGGGTACTCCTGCTCACCTATATCTGGAAGGGACCAGGTCCTCAGAGGGACGTAACAAGATACAAAAAGCACATGCCAATAAAGTACTGAAAATAAACATCCATCGGGGTCGCCTAACCATCTATGTGAATGCAGTTTGAGAACAACTTTCCACCAAGTGGGCTATCTGGCTGAAAACTGGGATTGGCATGACTCTCTCGGAGAACCAGGGGCCTCAAAGGCATGTCGTCTTTTGAACGGCAGAGGCCCGCCAAGTAGTATAGGGGTCATCACCGCCCGTATCTCCAGCGGAGCTTCCGGGTTACAGAAGAAAAAGTTTAAAGGAGCCCAAATGCCTTACTTGTTGTTCTTCCCACCCAATGCTCTAAGCATGTCATGTCCATGACACGATAAACCTCTAATAACTGCCAGGTCTACTAGCATACAAAGTTTCTATTGGCAGTTATCCCTATCCGTCGCACGACCTCTACGTACCGGTGGCCAGCCGAGTACGCAAGTCCGTGTCCTACATGTGACTCACACTCGTGTAAGAATAGTGTCATGGCCAATGAAACATAAATGCCTCATGAAGATGGGGTAGTCTCATAAAATAGGTCTAATGCATATACATAAATAAAAACATAGTACGACGACACCGTCGTTGCATCCAGGTTTTCTTGGACGCACAGTTTATATAGCAGTTAAAATAAATGAACTAAATAAACAGAAATAAATATGCATGCCTCATATGGAATGTAAATACAGTACAATGGCAAGGTATACTTGCCTGGCAAGAAATCTGTAAAGTGTACGCGCCCAAATGTCAAGGACACTGAACCTGGAACTAAGGACTCCGAACAAACGTCTCCGGATGTTGAAATAAACACCACCAACGTTTCCGGAATGAGCAAAATAGCTAAAAAGCACATCCCTTTCGTCCAATTTGGATACAGGGCAAAACGATAATTTTGGATAAAAGTGGGGTCCACGTGTGGCCCACTTTGCACCGAAAAGCGTGCCAAGGGTAACAGTCTCTAAATGGGACAAACTATAGGTCAAACAACTCTAGATGTCAATATGAACCCAACGGTATGTCCAAATATGGATTCCGATGGGCCGAACACTATTTTGTCCAAAAAGTCAACTGTGGGCCCGCCAATTGGCGATCTGGTCAACCATCTCAGAAATGCGTGAAAATTGGGTCACAGGACCAGCGCGTTACCACGAGTCCAGTGGCGCAAGTTTCGTCACAATCTGACAAGCGTGCACAAAATACGTGCGAGTTCCACAAAAGTTGCGGTACGAAATGTGTCCGCGGATACGGCCTGATTCCGGCGCGTACACGCGTTCGAATCAGTCCCCACAAAATTTCACTTGTCCGGTTACGCTGTGTGCACCATGCGGTACACATGGCACACGGCGGGACGGTCCCGTTTGGCGGGGCGCGCTCCGTTTTCCAACTTTTGAAAAACTAGAAAAAGTGGGTGCGCGCAGTTTTGTGACGAATTTATTTTACAGAAATTAAACTAGGTCAGGTATTCTACAGGTATCAAAAAAATTCACCGAATTCGGATCTCTGTGGTGGGAGATACGAACTCGGCAATATGGATGGTCATTCTGGAATTCTGCGATTCCAGAATTGGGTCTGTCCGTCCACTTTGGACGCTGTTTTCACCTAGGGGCACACGTTTTCCGAGGTTGGCTATAAAACAAATATTGGAGAGGATTAAGGGATGATCATACCTATGAAAACGGAACAGTGTTTGGTTGAGCGAGTCGACGGAAAATCACTCCGGAGCGAAGGTGCCTCGAGTGGGATTCTGCAGGATGCGAGGTCGGCGTCGTCGGGATGGTTGGATGGCTTGGTGGGGCTTCTCTGGCTGCGGTGACGGCTCTAGATGGGAAGAGGAGGTCTAGAAATTAGGTTAGGGTTTTGAGAGCTAACTATATATATATATATATATATATATATATATATATATATATATATATATATATATATATATATATATAGGAAGAAAAGAGGGGGCGGACGGTTCCGCGGATGAAGGGTCGGGTCTTCCTGGTGTTTACTAGTATGCAACAGCATAAAGTGGGTCGGCACAGCAAATTAATTGCTAAAGAGGGTTCACAGCAAGTTAATTGCTAAAGAGGAAGTTTTAGCAAATGCTAAAGGAGTGGGTCCACGTGGGGGGGGGGGGGGGGGGGCAAGCCTAAAGTTGAAGGAAAATAGCAAATGCTAAGTGGCAGCAAGTTGCTAGGAATTAGTATACTAAGTAGTAGTAGTTATTTAGTAGTGTTATTATTATTATTATTATTATTATTAAGTTCTTATTTAATTCTTTTACTTTCTTTTCTTTTCCTTTATAAATATATATATACACATATATATATATTTGTATATACATATATATTATATATATACTCATAAGAAAAATTTATAGATTAGGGTAATGCACATCGTTAGGCTAGCAACTGCTCAAGGGGTCTCCTACATGGAATAAATTCCGAAAAATTCCTGATGGTCCCACAAGTCCTCTAAGTGTCCGAACACCTAACATAAAAATTATTAAAAATCTATTTCTTCTATTTAGACCTAATTACTACAATTTAATTAATAATTAACAAATAAAGGGTGTATACGATTTTTTTCTAGGAAGGGGGTTTTACATTAACCCGACGTATCGGGACATGGATTTCTTTTATAATCAACAGCCTGCCATACACGCAATGTTATTACCTAATTTATAGAGATTGTCGACCCAAAATAAATCTCACTCTTTTATGAGTCAAAGTAATGCACAATGTATATACATGTCCGTTATTATATCCGGATTAAGAGGACGAGTATCCATAATAACATAGGTATTTGTTCTCTTATGTAGTTAGTACAAATTAAGAGAACAACCTCAAGTAGTCTTGTTCAATACACACAAAGTGCACTAGTGTAAACCTATAGTCAAGATAGACTAATACAAGATTACACTACAACCATACCAAAGGTTTGTTCAAATCCATATAGGTTGTGGAGAATTTATACATTCTATAGGAAATTGATAATATAATCTTCTGTGTGACACTACATGCCATATTATCTATAATGTAGAATATCAGACACTTGCACTAACATTATAATAAATATAATATGCAAACATTGCCAATATGATTCTCATTTAAAAAAGATAAGGAAATATAGTTAATATAAAAGTGATGCTTTTAATATATAACCCTAACAACTATATAAGTCGATTACCTTGTTTGGATAGGCATATGAAGGGATAGGTTTAAAAACTATAAAATAGGTGAGAGGCCAAGCTTTGTTATGCATACCTAGTAAATTTCTTATAATATATATATATATATATATATATATATATATATATATATATATATATATATATATATATATATATATATATAATTCTTGTATCTATCTATCTATCTATCTATCTATCTATCTATCATCTATCTATCTATCTATCTATCTATCTATCTATCTATCTATTATATTATATTATATTATATTATATTATTTTACTATTTCTTTAACTAAATCTTGAGTATAATTTAATTAATAGAGGATCACTAGGATTTGGTTTGGTCTTGCATAATGTTCGAATTTGTTTTAAGGATTATCTTTAAAAAAAAAGGGGAATAGGAGCAAGAAGCGGTTTAGGTAGTTGCACTTGTCCAACTCTTTCGGGTAACTGTATGATGGTAATCAGGTAAGTTTAGATAAGTCAAAATATATTAGGATAAAATTTGTTTAGATTCTTGTCATGCCCCACTACCAGAATACTAGATACCTAGGATGGAACTAGGCCAATTACGTATTTCAGGGTATTCTATTAACTCGAGATACGGCCACAACTGTAAAGACATGAGTGTTTATACTTTAAGCCAACAGTCAATCCTAGGTCAAACAATCCTATCTGTCTTAATCACCAGAAAATATGTAAAGAGCATGATAATGATCATCATGGCATATAAAATAGTAAAGCGTCACAAACAATAAAATATAGATAATCATGAAGTTAGTAATACCAAAATGAGATACTAGCAGGAATGTAATAATAATACATGATCAATCTAACTACAGTCTAGAAAATGCAGACCATATAAGCCACCGTGTCTGAAATGTCAGGGATAAAATATGAGTGGAACATGTGCTCGTTGGCTAAACTTGTAACTACCATATTTTTATAATAGGGGTATTTTTGTCATTTTGTATTATTATAAATATTGTATTTATATTTTGTTTAATATATATAATGTGTAGGATATGTATATTATAAATAGTATTATTATTTGTTAGTGGATTAGACTATTTAATTAGACTTGACACTAGTGGACCTAACTAGACTTGACTTGATCCATTGATTCAATTAAATAGTTAGTTATGGTTTGACTTATTAGTTTAGGATAATGAGTTAGTTATTGAGAGTAGACTATTTGACTTTGAGTCATTAGTTAGTCATGACTATATTAAGTCTATTAAACCTATTTGGACTCAAGAATAGAATATTTCTTCTATATGATTAGTTGATCCTATTCATGAATGAATGAGAGGGGCCTTTGAGTCAATTCAAACATTCCTCAACCTAACCCTAATCCTAAGAGAAAGCCTATATAAACCTCTTTATTGATGAATAACCTCCATTTGCTCTCCTAATTATTTTATTCCCAAATTTAGAAGCAAACCCTAATCCCTTTCCTACTAAATCCACCCATTCCCAAATCTTATCCCTCTTATTTTTATTCCAAGGAGGCTAAGGAGCTTGTCATTGCTAGAGGAGCACTTGAGGAGGGAACCATTGTCTTGAGGATTGTGTCCAACTTCTCATTGTGTCCATTGATGATGATACATTGGGAATCCATCTTCCAATATGTATAATCCCTATTTTCTCTAGTAATTTCTATTCTAGTTAGTGTATTAGACCCTTAGAAACTGTCACGACCCGCACCCGGGGTAAGGGTACTAGTCGGAAACAACGCCCAGCCTACGCCGCAGAATCGGCGGTAGAACGCTGTCTAGAAAGTCTATCTAATATAATGAACCACCAAAAGATAGTGTACTCAATCACAGAACTAAGATAGAATGAACACGAATCAGATAAGAATAGAATAGTCACAATACAACTCATGAGTCTAAAATAATACATCAATGAGTCTGAAGAAAAAATACAGAAATATGCTGGAGACAAATCCAGTACAAAAGAATACTACAAAACTATAAAGCTACAACTCCAGGGTCAACTGTCCCAGTTGGGATAAGTTCCTCTTGAGCCAGGGTCTCAGAATCTAAACCCACAACATCCTGGGGTCCATAATAGGTAGGGTACTCCTCAGTGTCATCTGGAAAAATATATCCAGTCAGGAAAGGAGCAGAGTACAACCCTAACAGCAGTTCTCAAATAATGATAAAAACTATGTAACAGTAAGTAGCTGTGGATAAACAAGATGCATAAATAGATACAAGAAATGTATAGACAATAAGGAAGTACTGGAAAGAAATACAATAATGAACAATATGCTGATAGAACAAGAATACTAATGACTAAGCATGTGAGTACTAGCTTTAACATGTGATCGGCTTAGGAACTTGCACAAGAGTAATGGCCTGGCTGATTATACGTGCGGTGTATGATCAACACTCACAAGGAACAAGACATGCACAAGGAGGGTATGATCACATATCTACACTAAAATACTCCCCACCCCGACTGGTATAATAGATCCAACCACGGTACGTTATGGCACTAGATTCCCCAAGAAGATAGCTAGTCTCCCCGAGAATCGGTGTCTGTACATGTACAAGATAACCAATGAAACAATACTTGCACCATATACACCATATACCAAGAAATAACATCTCATGACGAGATCCGGATATACCAATCCGTGTAACCATAGTGTCAAGAGAACATGTATATCTACACTAGATACAACGAACATAGAGGATATCATAAATGAGAAACTATCAGAGAATGTACTCGCCTGAAGTCCAATGAACAGTCTCACAAATGTCTGACTCGGTGCCTCGAAGACCTAGATATGGAATACCACATTAATACAAAGTCCCGGAAAGAGAACAAGTCAAACTAGGCAATTTCTAGGTCAATAAGTCAATTCTAAGTCAAAAGTCAACTATGGTCAACTCTAAAGTCCACTAAAGTCAAACATGGTCAAACCCAAAGTCAACCTCACAAGACATCTATAAAATAATATAGAGATAAACTACAATAATTTAGGAATCAAATTAGATTCAAAAAGAACTCACACAAAGTATACTAATAATATAATTAATATATACCCTAAAATAATATATATACAACCCAACATTTATATAAATAACATAATATATTATTACAATTATTATTCCTCACAAAACACATATATATATATACAATTATAATATATAATATATACATTAAATCTGTCAAAGCGTCATTGAAAAACAGTGAATAAAATAGGATTAAATCAAAACAGTTTAAATAGTGACAGTCGGGACTGTCACCGAAGGACTGTCACCGAAACCCAAATAATAAACTGCCACTGCTTTGGTTTTCGCTGACAGTTAAACTGTCGCGGAAAAGCGTCGCAGAAAAGCTGCTGTTTTCCGCTGCTGCAATTAATGACAGGTTTGTCATTAATTGCCCGAAGGCTACAGCGGCTGCTATTAGTCGGCTAATTAATGACAGTTTTTACTGTCATTAATTCACTGTCACTAAAACAAGTTATATATATATAATTATATATATAAAAACAGAATATATAAAACAATATATATATATATATATATATATATATATATATATATAAACAGAATATATAAAACAGTATATATATATATATATATATATAAAAACCATTAATACAAAAATGTACATATATATATTAATATACACATAAACTTATACCTTCAATTATTTAACAAAGAACATATAATTTACATGGCTAGAAGCACACCTAAAATATTTACATTAATATCCAAATAATTACATAATAATTATAAATAATATAATTACACAATTAAACATACAAATATATTTTATAAAACATTTTATGTATAAATTATATTATTTAACAAGTAGTAACATATATATTTGCATGCAAGAAAGCTACATATTATATTGTACATTATATTAGCACACCCAAAATATAGATCTATGCTACAATAATTACTATAATAAATACACAAAATAAATATTTAATATCCATATATATATACTAATTATAAATGAAGAATTGAACCACAATTAATTAGATCTATGCAAAAATACACACAATTGGAGAGTATCTCACCGTATCCCACTAGATCTAGGATACGCATGCGACACGAGTCCAACACACAACCAAATGCACCCCGAAGGACACAAACAAATCACAAATAATATTTATGAACAAATCAAAGCGTCAAAAGTAGATCTATGTGTCCGTGTCAAAATACGACATGTTCAAAGCCCCGTGTCGGAGGAAAACCCCCAAATGACACGTATCACCAAATAGTTGGGATACGAACCACAAGTATCCCAATATGGACACGACACTAGCCTCAAACACAAATCTCATGTTCAATTGATCTATAGGATCAATTGACACACACAACAAAATATAAATTCGGAATTCCAACAAAATTGACACAAAAAGCACCATAACTTTCTCCATGGGTCTCCTATGAACACAAAACAAAGTCCTATGGGTACTACATACATATAGGTTGATTTTACATGATTAAATCTCAGATTTAGAAGCTATTTAAATGGGAAAATCTGAATTATACCTATTGGGAGATGGATTCCCAATGAAACCTCCAATTGAGATGAACTTGCTTCCAAATTGTAGATCCTTGCTCCTCTTTGTAGATCCTTACTTCCTTCTTCTAGATCCTTGCTTCCTCCTTCTCTAATGGTGAATTGGAAAGAATTTGGAATGAATTTGGTAGGGAATTGGATTGGGAATGGAGGGAATTTGGTAGTGGGAGAATTCTAGATCTAGATTTGGATTGAGATGAGAGGAGAGAGAAATTTCCCCCCTCTTTAATAGGCCGGCCATAGCCCCTCCCCCAAGCAATTGTAAAATGTCCAATGTACCCCTTGGGGCCTCTCATGAAGAAATAATTAAGGAAGGAAGCTTCTAGTCTAATCATTTAATTAATTTAATCCATCTCCTTAACTATGGCTTTCTAAATGGGCCAAGTCTAACTAATTAATTCATGTTGGTCCATGGGTCCAAACTAAACTAGTTGGGTCCACTAAAATAAGTCTAAAATAATTAAATAATAACTAACAACAATTAAATAATACAACAAATAATTATTTACCATGCACAATATTTATTTAAATAGGAAATTACTAAAATACCCTTTTTCCTAAAATGTGGTAGTGACAAGTCTACCCTCCTTAAAATAATTTTGTCCTCGAAATTCAAAGACGAAAACTACCCCCAGAAAATCACAGAACAGAACTAAAGAATCACAACTAACTAATGAACAGAACATAACAATGAACAGAACATAACTAGAAATAACATACCTCAAGGTACAAACAAATATGGATAACGCTCTCGCATTTCATCCTCTCTCTCCCAGGTAGACTCCCCCGGAGAGTGATGCCTCCATGCGACGCGCACCAAAGGAATAGTCTGGTTCCTCAGCACCTTCTCTCTCCGATCCAGAATTCCAACTGGCTGCTCTGGATAGCTAAGAGTAGGGCCCACCTCTATCTCTGAGTGATCCAATACATGACTAGGATCTGCCACGTATCATCTCAACTGTGACACATGAAACACGTTGTGCACTCCCTCCAATGCAGGTGGCAAGTCTAGTCTATAAGCAACTGCACCGACCCTCTCTAGAATAGTGAAAGGTCCAATGAATCGCGGACTAAGCTTTCCGCCTCCACCGAAGCGAATCGTGCCTCGTGTCGGAGAAATCCTCAGAAACACCAAACCACCCACCTAGAACAAAACACCACCTTAAGAACTTATCTATAACAAACAACCAAGAACAAGCACACAAAATAAAATCTAAACTATACCTCAAACTCCAAGGGTCTCCGATGGCTATCGGCCCAATGCCGTTGTCTGTCCTGTGCCACTCGAAGTCTGTCTCTGATCAACTGAACCTTCTCTGCTGCATCCACAACCATCTCTGGCCCAAGCAAAACTCTCTCTCCAACATCGTCCCAAGACAAAGGAGTACGACACCTCCGACCATATAGAGCTTCAAAAGGTGACATCTCTATACTGGCCTGGTAACTGTTGTTGTAAGCAAACTCTACCAAATGGAGATGGTCCTCCCAAGAACCCCCAAAATCTAGTACACAAGTGCGCAATATATCCTCGAGAGTCTGAATAGTCCTCTCTGACTGCCCATCTGTCTGGGGATGATATGCAGTACTGAATTTGAGCTGAGTGCCCAAACTCTCCTGCAAACTCCTCTAGAAATGAGAAGTAAAACGACTATCCCGATCTGAGACTATGCTGACGGGAACTCCATGTATCCTAACGATCTGCCTCACATACATCTCTGCCAGCTTCTCCGTAGACAAACCCACCTTGAAAGGCAAAAAGTGGGCCGACTTGGTCAATCTATCAACAATGACCCAAATCGCGTCTTTCCCTCCTGGAGATCGTGGTAGTCCGGACACAAAATCCATAGTAATGTATTCCCACTTCCACTCTGGAATGGGTAATGGCTGAAGTAAACCTCCTGGCCTCTGCCTCTCGGCTTTCACCTGCTGGCACACTAAGCATCTGGATACAAACTGTGCCACTTCCCTCTTCATGCCATACCACCACACACTCTCTCGCATATCCCAATACATCTTGTTAGCACCTGGATGTAGGGAATACTGAGAGCGATGCGCTTCCTGTAATACCTCCTCTCGCAACTCCCCACTAGGCACACACAATCTAACTCCATGCCTCAAAGATCCATCCTCTGCAATAGTGAAATCATCCTCCAATCCTGCTCTCACCTGAGCTCTGATACTCCTCAAAGATACGTCATCATACTGTGCTGCCTTGATCCTATCCATCAAATCTGAATGTATCTGCAATCCCCATATCTGCATAGCACCACCCGGAACAATCACCTCAATGCCCAAGCTCTCCAAGTCCTCCAACAAATATCGATCCTGCGTCAAGAACATAGCTACCGGATACCTGCTCAAAGCATCGGCAACTACATTGGCCTTCCCAGGATGATATTGCAAAGAGATATCAAAATCCTTCATCAGTTCCAACCACCGACGCTGCCTCATGTTCAACTCCTTCTGCGTGAAAACGTACTTCAAGCTTTTGTGGTCTGTGAAGATCTCCACACGCTCTCCGTACAAATAATGTTTCCACAACTTCAGGGCGAATATGACAGCTGCCAACTCCAAATCATGGGTAGGATAGTTCTTTTCATGAGGACGCAATTGCCTGGATGCATAGGCAATCACTTTCCCATGCTGCTGAAGAACACAACCTAAACCCTTTCCCGATGCATCACTATAAATAGTGAAACCTCCGGACCCTGATGGCAATGTCAAAATAGGAGCAGACGTCAACCTCTTCTTCAACTCCTCAAAAGTAACCTGGCAATCCTCCGTCCAAACAAACTCCACATCCTTCCTTGTGAGTCTGGTCATCGGCTCGACAATCCTCGAAAAATCTTGCACAAACTTCCTGTAATAGCCTGCCAATCCCAAGAAACTCCTGATCTCTGCTACTGAACTCGGAGTCTTCCAAGATTCCACTGCTGAAATCTTCTTCGGATCCACTGAAATACCATCACCAGTCACAACATGCCCCAAGAATTCTACCTTGTCCAAGAAAAACTCACATTTGGACAACTTCCCATAAAGCTTCTCCTTCCTCAGCACATCCAACACAATCCTCAAATTCTCCTCATGCTCCTCCGGTGTCCTCGAGTATATGAGTATGTCATCGATGAACACCACCACGAACTTGTCAAGGTACTGGTGGAACACCTTGTTCATCAAGTTCATAAATACCGCCGGTGCATTAGTCAAACCAAACGGCATCACCATAAACTCTAACTGACCATACCGAGTTCTAAAAGCAGTCTTCGGTATGTCCTCCGGCTTCACCTTCACCTGATGGTAGCCTGATCTCAAATCTATCTTAGAAAACACCTTCGCACCACTCAACTGATCAAACAGATCATCAATCCGTGGCAAAGGATACTTATTCTTGATAGTGAGATTATTCAAAGCCCTGTAATCAATGCACATACGCACCGATCCATCCTTCTTCGGTACAAACAATACCGGGGCTCCCCATGGTGAAGAACTCGATCTGATAAACCCCTTATCCTGCAATTCGTCCACCTGCTTCTTCAACTCGACCAGCTCGCTGTTGTTTACTCTATAGACATGCTGCGAAATCGGTTCTGCACCTGGCACCAAGTCTATAGAAAATTCAACATCTCGATCTGGCGGCAATCCTGGCAATTCTTCAGGAAACACATCCAAAAATTCTGCTATCAACGGATGTGGCAACTCCTTGTCTTCCACCATAGCTCCACAAATAATGCCTTCTTCCTGCTCCGCAGCTCCTCTAGCAAACTCGAACTCTGGCTCTCCTGGCGGACCAAACAAAACTCTACCTCCTCTACAATCTATGCTAGCACGGTGCCTACTAAACTAATCCATCCCGAGTACAATATCGTAGCTCGGAAGTGGCATTACAAGTAGACACGCACTCAACTCCCGGCCTCCCAGAGTAACTCTCCGATCTTTGCAAATATCATTAACCAGGATAATGCCTCCCCCGGTCATGATCTTGCAAGTCCTAAGCAAAGACTCAGCTACCAAACCATGCTTTAGAGCAAAAGAAACAGATACAAAACTATAGGAAGCACCACTATCAAACAAAGCTAAAGCTGGAATGGAATCAAGAAGAATAGAACCTGCGATGACATCTCCGGTGGGTTCCTTCTCTTCGACTGTCATAGCAAACGCTCGTCCCTGCCGAGCACCTCCCTGCTGCTGATGCTGGACAAAACGCTGCTGCTGTGTCGGAAGCGGTCCCCTCGGTTGTGCTGCAGGTGGTCTCATCTGTGCCCTCGGAGCTGGAGCTGCTCCCTGAACTGCACGACGAGGACACTCCCTCGATTGATGCCCTTCAGTACCACAATACAAATAAACTCCTAGCCTCCTCCTGCAAACTTCCCAGATGTGGCCGGGCTTCTTGCAGAAGTTGCATGGAGCCTGCTGTAACTGCCTCTGCTGTTGAGGTGCCTGGTGAAAAGGCGCTCTAGCTGGAGTCTGGTTCTGCTGTGGCTGCTGGAAAGGTCTGGACTGAAAATGAGGACGTTTGGCAGATACTGCACTGCCGTTGGCCCCCAGAAAAGAATCACGGTCTCTCTTGGTCTTCAAACCCAGATCCCGCTCAACCTTGCGTGCCTCCGCAAGTATCTCCGAGTATGTCTCATAAAAAGACGGAATGAGAATCTTTACCTCCCAGTTTAGACCCTCTCGGAAACGAATAGCTCGAACCTCCGGCTCCCTCACCAGATACTCTGCAAATCGGCTCAGCCTACCGAACTCTGCAGCGTATTCCTCCACAGACATGCTTCCCTGAATGAGACTCTCAAATTGTCTCCCCAAGTCAAGCCTGTCTATCCGGGCGAAAAACTTTTTCTTGAAAAGGTCCCTGAATACCTCCCAAGATTGTCCTGCGTCAACTAGAACCGGCTCATTCCTGAACCAAGTACGAGCGACGTCGAACAGTTGAAGTCCTACCGCCTCAACCTTCTGATCTTCAGAAAGACGGGACACCCTCATAAGACACTCAATGTCCTCGAGCCAATCATCAGCATAGACGATGCCCTCCGTCCCTTTGAAAACCCTAGGCTCCAGTTTCTTGAAGTCCTGAATGTTGCCTGGCCGAAGCTGAGCAACCTGAGGAACAACCTGCTGCTGGACCGGAACTTCTCTCTCAACTACAGCACGAGCAAGCTGATGAGCACTCTCGATGCCCTGCCGTAGAACGTCGGTCTGCCTCTGATGTGCCTCCGACTGAGCCCTCTGTGCCTCGAGCATCTCACGAAACAGAGTAAACATCTATGACGCCTCTGCTGGCACAGGAGGTGGAGGTGGAAGCCCCTCAGATACAGCTGGTACAGTCCTCTGAGTAGGTGGTGGACCTCCGAAAGCAGCTGACACTCCAATCACCGGAGAAGTGACTGGTGCAGGCCCTCGGGATGTCGCAGACCTCTCAGAAGCTGCTCTCCCCTGCTGTGATCTAGTCTTAGGCGGCATCCTGAGACAAAGCGAAAGAAAGAATCAATATGGCACAAGATGTAAGATATTCAAGGAAAGGACAAGTTTAAGGGATCAAGTATCAATATCAAAGGAGAATAGTTGAATCAAAAGAATTTTCCTAGATGTGATTGAGTATCTCAGCCTATATCCTATATCCTATCGCAGGCTCGCAGTAGTACAACTAAGTTGTCGCACTACCACGACATCACATACTTGTGAGGCTAGACCTGCATGGGCCACCACCAAAAACGTGTCACGACCCGCACCCGGGGTAAGGGTACTAGTCGGAAACAACGCCCAGCCTACGTCGCAGAATCGGCGGTAGAACGCTGTCTAGAAAGTCTATCTAATATAATGAACCACCAAAAGATAGTGTACTCAATCACAGAACTAAGATAGAATGAACACGAATCAGATAAGAATAGAATAGTCACAATACAACTCATGAGTCTAAAATAATACATCAATGAGTCTGAAGAAAAAATACAGAAATATGCTGGAGACAAATCCAGTACAAAAGAATACTACAAAACTATAAAGCTACAACTCCAGGGTCAACTGTCTCAGTTGGGATAAGTCCCTCTTGAGCCAGGGTCTCAGAATCTAAACCCACAACATCCTGGGGTCCATAATAGGTAGGGTACTCCTCAGTGTCATCTGGAAAAATATATCCAGTCAGGAAAGGAGCAGAGTACAACCCTAACAGCAGTTCTCAAATAATGATAAAAACTATGTAACAGTAAGTAGCTGTGGATAAACAAGATGCATAAATAGATACAAGAAATGTATAGACAATAAGGAAGTACTGGAAAGAAATACAATAATGAACAATATGCTGATAGAACAAGAATACTAATGACTAAGTGTGTGAGTACTAGCTTTAACATGTGATCGGCTTAGGAACTTGCACAAGAGTATAATGGCCTGGCTGATTATACGTGCGGTGTATGATCAACACTCACAAGGAACAAGACATGCACAAGGAGGGTATGATCACATATCTACACTAAAATACTCCCCACCCCGACTGGTATAATAGATCCAACCACGGTACGTTATGGCACTAGATTCCCCAAGAAGATAGCTAGTCTCCCCGAGAATCGGTGTCTGTACATGTACAAGATAACCAATGAAACAATACTTGCACCATATACACCATATACCAAGGAATAACATCTCATGACGAGATCCGGATATACCAATCCGTGTAACCATAGTGTCAAGAGAACATGTATATCTACACTAGATACAACGAACATAGAGGATATCATAAATGAGAAACTATCAGAGAATGTACTCGCCTGAAGTCCAATGAACAGTCTCACAAATGTCTGACTCGGTGCCTCGAAGACCTAGATATGGAATACCACATTAATACAAGGTCCCGGAAAGAGAACAAGTCAAACTAGGCAATTTCTAGGTCAATAAGTCAATTCTAAGTCAAAAGTCAACTATGGTCAACTCTAAAGTCCACTAAAGTCAAACATGGTCAAACCCAAAGTCAACCTCACAAGACATCTATAAAATAATATAGAGATAAACTACAATAATTTAGGAATCAAATTAGATTCAAAAAGAACTCACACAAAGTATACTAATAATATAATTAATATATACCCTAAAATAATATATATACAATCCAACATTTATATAAATAACATAATATATTATTACAATTATTATTCCTCACAAAACACATATATATATATACAATTATAATATATAATATATACATTAAATCTGTCAAAGCGTCATTGAAAAACAGTAAATAAAATAGGATTAAATCAAAACAGTTTAAATAGTGACAGTCGGGACTGTCACCGAAGGACTGTCACCGAAACCCAAATAATAAACTGCCACTGCTTTGGTTTTCGCTGACAGTTAAACTGTCGCGGAAAAGCGTCGCAGAAAAGCTGCTGTTTTCCGCTGCTGCAATTAATGACAGGTTTGTCATTAATTGCCCGAAGGCTACAGCGGCTGCTATTAGTCGGCTAATTAATGACAGTTTTTACTGTCATTAATTCACTGTCACTAAAACAAGTTATATATATATATAATTATATATATAAAAACAGAATATATAAAACAATATATATATATATATATATATATATATATATATATATATATAAACAGAATATATAAAACAGTATATATATATATATATATATAAACCATTAATACAAAAATGTACATATATATATTAATATACACATAAACTAAATACCTTCAATTATTTAACAAAGAACATATAATTTACATGGCTAGAAGCACACCTAAAATATTTACATTAATATCCAAATAATTACATAATAATTATAAATAATATAATTACACAATTAAACATACAAATATATTTTATAAAATATTTTATGTATAAATTATATTATTTAACAAGTAGTAACATATATATTTGCATGTAAGAAAGCTACATATTATATTGTACATTATATTAGCACACCCAAAATATAGATCTATGCTACAATAATTACTATAATAAATACACAAAATAAATATTTAATATCCATATATATATACTAATTATAAATGAAGAATTGAACCACAATTAATTAGATCTATGCAAAAATACACACAATTGGAGAGTATCTCACCGTATCCCACTAGATCTAGGATACGCATGCGACACGAGTCCAACACACAACCAAATGCACCCCTAAGGACACAAACAAATCACAAATAATATTTATGAACAAATCAAAGGGTCAAAAGTAGATCTATGTGTCCGTGTCAAAATACGACATGTTCAAAGCCCCGTGTCGGAGGAAAACCCCCAAATGACACGTATCACCAAATAGTTGGGATACGAACCACAAGTATCCCAATATGGACACGACACTAGCCTCAAACACAAATCTTATGTTCAATTGATCTATAGGATCAATTGACACACACAACAAAATATAAATTCGGAATTCCAACAAAATTGACACAAAAAAGCACCATAACTTTCTCCATGGGTCTCCTATGAACACAAAACAAAGTCCTATGGGTACTACATACATATAGGTTGATTTTACATGATTAAATCTCAGATTTAGAAGCTATTTAAATGGGAAAATCTGAATTATACCTATTGGGAGATGGATTCCCAATGAAACCTCCAATTGAGATGAACTTGCTTCCAAATTGTAGATCCTTGCTCCTCTTTGTAGATCCTTACTTCCTTCTTCTAGATCCTTGCTTTCTCCTTCTCTAATGGTGAATTGGGAAGAATTTGGAATGAATTTGGTAGGGAATTGGATTGGGAATGGAGGGAATTTGGTAGTGGGAGAATTCTAGATCTAGATTTGGAATGAGATGAGAGGAGAGAGAAATTCCCCCCCCTCTTTAATAGGCCGGCCATAGCCCCTCCCCCAAGCAATTGTAAAATGTCCAATGTACCCCTTGGGGCCTCTCATGAAGAAATAATTAAGGAAGGAAGCTTCTAGTCTAATCATTTAATTAATTTAATCCATCTCCTTAACTATGGCTTTCTAAATGGGCCAAGTCTAACTAATTAATTCATGTTGGTCCATGGGTCCAAACTAAACTAGTTGGGTCCACTAAAATAAGTCTAAAATAATTAAATAATAACTAACAACAATTAAATAATTCAATAAATAATTATTTACCATGCACAATATTTATTTAAATAGGAAATTACTAAAATACCCTTTTTCCTAAAATGTGGTAGTGACAGAAACCCTCACATGGGTAAGGACTACCCATTGGAAGAAGAACTAGGTTCATATGACTATTGTGAAAGTTATATTAACTTTTGTGCCCAATTTGGAAAAAATTCGAGATTGGTACACCAAGTGTTTTCTATTTGGTCAATTAAGGTTGTTTGTGCCTAAATTGGTTGAGTGAGGGTGTGTACGTATCCATAATTTGATACTGGGAGTCCGTGTCATGAAACTCCCATGATATAGAGGTGTATATTTAGTAATTTCTATGTATATGTGTTCCTTTGTGTCATTTCCTATGTAATTGCATTAGAATAAGTTGTTCTAGTTGTATTTATATCATATTTGATATATTTAATGATATTATATATTAATTTGGTGGGGTATCCTAGTATTGGAGGAGGTGGGTGTTGGTATCATGAGTATCCATGTAATACTTGTGTGGTGCATACCAAGTATTTGATGAATTAACATTAGAGTGTTGTGTGTGTATATCTTAGCTTGAGTGTGTGGTGTTAGAGCATTGTACCGTGTTACATTTGGGCATGTGTGTGTGTTAGTATAAATGGTGTTTGTAGGCTGTATCAATGGGGTTTGATGTATCAACAGTAGGTTGGTGCAAGGAGTAGCTGAACTCTGAATAACAGCTAGTGAGGCAACAATGGGAAGAACATGTGGTCTTAGTTGGTGCACAGACAGTCAGTCTAGGACTAGGTGCAGTGTTGGGATATTTATTCCCAAGCAGTAAGAGGGGAACTTCAAGTTCCTGAGGCAATGACACAGATAAGAAGTTGTGAAAGGAGGTTTAATGTTGCTTCAGTATGCATCATGGATGACTGAAATTTGGTATAAGCTGGTGTGCATGTCTTGTATCAGAGGTTGTAAGTTAGTATTTAAAACTAGAAATATATCTAGTAACCTATCAGTGTAAATTATATTGAGTAGTATATATATATATATATATATATATATATATATATATATATATATATATATATATTGTATATATAAGTTGGTGTGTAGCTTTGTGTGTGAGCTGAAGTTAGAGAAGGTGGAAGGGGATACATGGAGGGTTCTAAATTGCAGCAATGGGGGAGTGTTGATACTCTGGTTAACAGCAGGTAAGCAGCAAGATCAGTGAGGGAGAGTGAGGATTTCAGTGAGCCTTGTGTGTTACATTTGAGTATATTTGAGAGTGATGGGGAGTTCAAATGATGTGAAGGCATGGCATATGAGGGATGTATCAGATGTGAGGGGGAGAATCAATTAACAACATCAGTAGCAGCACCTGAGTGCAGGGCATGGTTGTGTGACCAAGTGTGGCTGCTAACTTGCAGTATGGGTTCTTAGTGTACCCATTTAGGTGTGGTAACAGCCGAGTAAGGTGTATCAGAGTAGGTTTTGGGTTGTGTCTAGTATTGTATTATTAATATGGTATCATGATTTGGGGTTTTGTGTGTGTCAGTGAAGTGAAGGTTGGGGGTGCAGGGATATGCTCAAGCATTGAGACTTTGGGAGAAGGGATCTGCACAGCAAGTCAAGAAGGTTCTGTCCAAGTTGACAGTAGCTTGGCTTGTTGTTTTACTAATTTCAGACAACAGGGGATGAGTTAAAGTACAGTGGTTGTGTAGAGGCTAAGTGTGTACAATATGGTATCAGTGAAAGAAAGAGTACTAGTGTAGTTTGGTTTAGTGTGGGTGTTAAGTTAGCAAGTGTGGGTTTAGATTTTGTGTAGATAAGTAGTGAGGTTTAGTGATTGGGTGTAGGTAAGTGTAAGATGTGCATGCAAAGTGTTAGAGAGAGAGAGAGAGAGAGAGAGAGAGAGAGAGAAAGAGAGAGAGAGAGAGTGTCTCTCACTTATTGCTGAAGAGCAACTGGAGTTCAGTCGTGAAGAGGGCTTAGGATATCACTGTAGTGTTGGGATTGAGTGTTAGTGTAGGGATTTAGTTAGGTAATACCCATGGTTAAGGTACACGATAATAGTGTAAGGATTTATAGAGGGGTGTATCTGTTGAAGTATAGGATACCATGACATTAGAGGTTTGGAGTATCAATTGGTAATAGGTAGTTGGGGCATGGGTATTTCAGATTTAGTATCCAAAATACATGTATCATGTGGGAGTTAGTCTAGGGGTATTTAAGATAAGTTTTGTATTAAGGGTGCGTATATTAAAGTAATTTAAGATAAGTTTTGTATTTAGTTGGGTGAGTCAAGTTATTGGGTGAAGTATTAGAAATGGGTTCATGTCTAGGTATGGGGTAAGGTAAGGAATGATAGGCTAAGGTATTAGTATATATATATATAGTATTAGTCCAATATTGGCTAATATACCTTAGTATGACCTAATATACCTAGAATACCCTAGTATTAGCTAGTACAGACCTAGTATGAGTTAGTATCACGCCATAGGCTAATATAATAACTCATTCGGAAACCAAATACAGGTATTAACTAGGTTGAGCCAAATTGACCTAGAGACCTAGTTTAGAGCTAATTAAGTCTATTTATAATTCCAATTCACCTATTTGACATATAATTTTATATCTAGGTCACTTTGACTCCAGTTCGGACACCGATTTGTGTTCTTTGCTCAACACCGAATTTTATGCGAGTACATTCTCTGATAATTTTTATTATATGGCATTTACTATGATTCATGTACTTAGTGATGTTCTACTTGATTCCTGACACGATGGTACACAGATTGGTATAATATGGATCCCCGTCATGAGATGTTGCTTTTCCTGCTTACTGTGCAAGTTACCCTTATTGTGCAAGTTATTTTTGTCGAACGTGTCATGGTTTGGACCCACTATACTAGTCGGGGGTGGGGAAGTACTAACTAGATGTGTGATCATACCCTTACTGTGTAAGAGAAAGTACTGTGAGTGTTAATCATACACCTCACGTATGATTAGCCAGGCCCTATCGTATTGTGCAAGTTCCCAAGCTGATCACAAGACAACACTAATACTTCAAAATACATAGATAGTATAGTTCTTTCCTGTCTATTTCATTTTTTTTATCGAGATTCTCTCTATTGTTCTATCTACACTATTGTATATCAATTGCTCTGTTTATTTATTCTCTGCCATATAGTTGTGTTTATCCATTTTCCACATTGATATTGTCAGTTATGATTCAGTTATTTACTCTCATCTTATATTGCACTCTCTATTACTATTTTATAGTCTTCGTCATTTAATTAAAACTACTATTGGGTTGTACTCGTTCTATCCTGACTGGTTATTTTTTTTCAGATGACTATTTAGAAGATTGTTGTCTGACTTTCTACGGACCGCATGAGAGAATAACAGATATGGACCATGTAGCTTAGGCATGATTGCCGGGAGGTCTAGTCGAAATCACCAATTATATTAGTTAGTTTTTTTAGCATTTTGGTATCGGATTTATCTTTGGTATATATTTGAGAATTGGATGTTATTGTTTGAAGTTTAGATATTATATTATAGTTTAGCCTTTGTAGTTGTGATTTGGTATCTTCTTTTGATATCTTATCGTACTTTAGTTCTGTGATTGAGTATTTCATATTATAGTGTTATATCATTATCTCCTTATGGAGTTTGATATTATTAGGCAAGATGATATATAGATATTGATAACCTAGACAACGTTCTACCGTCGATGCTGTAGCGTATGATGGATGTACCCACATACTCGTGCCCCTATATCGGGTACGAGTCGTGACAAAACTCCTCAAAAGAATATACATATGTTAGTGGGTAAAAGGAATAAAAACATACTCAAGTGCTTGACTGGGGGTTCTTCGGGTAGGCACCATCGAGGGGCAAATGTAAACCCCCTCACCCAAAATAGATATTTTGTATGTATTTTATATTATTATATTTATTATATATTATTTTAAATATTGAATTTCATTAGAGTATTCTCTTAGTTAATTAGAAAATAAAATTTTTAATATATTTACTTATATAAATATTTATTTAGAATTATTTTTAGGCTATTTTAGATTTTTGGAGATTTTTCTAGAATTTTAGGGTAATTAAAACATAGAAAACGTAAATTTTTAGGACTTTCATAATTTACTATGAGACCATACTTGCATATTATTCTTAACAAATATTTATTTTTGTTTAAATATTTAATTATATTTTCTGTAATTTATTTAGAATTTTAAGAAATTTATTTAGATTTTTGAAATTATTTAGGATTTATTTGGATATATATAGTCTTAATATTATATAGATGCTAATTTAGTGTTAATAGATATTAATAAGATTATATATAAATTATTTGTATTATTTTTAATTCTATTTAAGATTATAAATTATTGAGATGAACTCAAACTCTATTTTAAATTAATTCAAATCCTGAGCCTACTAGGAAAATAACTTCATGCATATCCTATCCTTATTTAAACTGATCATAATCATATCCAAATTAGCCAATCCTAGTCGTATTCAATTAAGTAGTCTTCACTATTATAAATACCTATTAGACTTATGGAATAAACTCATATTTTATATTTTTCTTCCCCAAACTCCTCTCTTTTTCGTCCAAAAACAGTCAAAATTCGTCATAAATTCAGCCTCATTTTCTAGTAGTTATGACGACTTAAAAAGACGATATCTTTTAGCTCCGGACTCCAAACGCGCTCCAATTTTTTTTGTTAGAAACGTATCATGGTTAGTTTTTTGAATATATAAATTATTTTAATAATTTATGAACCTATTTTCCAGAAAAGTCTAAAAGTGTCAGCTGTCCGAAATTAGACGTATTTTCGTATTTTCGAGATTTCGGGAGATCCCGAATTCGAAATTACGAACCGTTTGAAGTTTCAAAAAGTTGAAATGATGAACTTACATAAAATATTATTTCCAAAATTTAACATATAAGTTTATTTTACTGTAAAATTCGTGCAACGTAGACGTAAATAGGAAACCACAAAAAACTGTCATCTATTCGCCCTTGTGGCCATAACTCTTTACCGATTTGTGATTTTATAAAACCGTCAATTTTGGCATTCATGTAGAGCTAAAATCTATAGGATTTTTCAAACAAATTTAGGATTTGAGTCAGTTGACTTTTTGGTCAACAGATTGTCTCGATTTGCGTGCCACGGATCACAAGTCAGTAAAGATGATTTTCTTTGGACTAAATTAGGGTTTAGTAATAAAATAAGATTATAATAAGATTAAAATACTATTTTAGGTTATTTTATTCAGAATTAAAATAGATTAAAATGGAGGAACATATTCACTCACTTTTGTAACCTAACTTGTTTAATTTATGTGACGGGTAGATCGTACGACGCCTTGAGTTGGGACTTGATTCTTTTTCAGACCAGGCAAGATACCCTGCCAAATTGCTTACAGTACTTTTGCATGCTTATTATATTTTTATATATTCATTGCATGTGTGTTTTTTTCCAGTCATAATTATATACTATATATATGTTGACACACACTTGACACATAGTATCATGGGAGGGGAGGACAATCAGTAGGCATATGGGCTATAACCATTCTGATAAACCGTAGTAACTAGCACTCACTACGGTAGTTGTGTCGTGTCATGACCCGCACCCAAAATTTGGGGCACGAGTACGTGGGTACGTCCAGCCTACGCCGCAGCATCGGCGGTAGAACGCTGTCTAGGTCACAACACTAACTAATTAATCTCACACGAATATCCAACTCCATAAGGAGACACAAATATCATAATATAATATGTAAATACTCAATTACAAAACTAAGCATGATAAGATATCGAAGAAAATAAATGAAATACTACACAAGTCTAAACAAAATAATCTAACTACAAACAATAACATCCAAGTCTCAAAGTATGCCTGAAACAAATCCGGTACCAATAATCTGCTGAAAGAACTAACTGAATAACTAGTGATCCCGGCTAGACCTCCCGGAATCACACCTGGCTACAAGGTCCAAGGCTGTAGCTACTCTCCCTGTGGTCCATAATATATCGGACACCGGTCCTCTAAGTTGCAGTCTAAAAAAATATTTCCAGTCAGGATGGAGCAAAGTATAACCCAATAACAGTTCCAATTAATTGATAAGGACTATAAAATAATAAATAGATGATGCTATATACTAAAAGAAGATAATAAATAAATGCAATGGCAAAACAAATGGAACATGCAATATAGACAATATGGTACAATCAGTGCATATATGAAATGAAGAGAAAGAACTATAATATCATATACGGGATGATGTAGTATATGAACTAAAATTGAGAACTGTAACTATTCTAAGTGTTTGAAATAGTAGTTTCAAAATGTGATCGGCTTGGAAACTTGTACGATAGCTACATAGCCTGGCTAATCATACGTGAGGTGTATGATTAACACTAACAATATCTACACTTGTACGATAGGAATTTGATCACATCTCTCACTAGCAATTTCCTCGCCCCCAACTAGTACTGTGGATCCAACCATGACACGTCATGACACACGATCAATGTCTAATATATCATGTACAATGTCTAATATCAATGTCTAATATCAATGTCATGTACAGTGTCAATACGATAACTAATGTAACATCTCATGACTACAGATCCAATCTATATACTAGTCCGTGTAGCACAGTGTCAAGAATCAGATATAACATTTCTAATTACTTGAATTATAGAAATTATCAAATAACGAAAATTATCAGAGAATATACTCGCCTGTGGTCCTGAGCTGGTATGAATCAGAATCCAAGTCACAGTCCAAATAACCTATGTATTATAATTTTACCATGTCAAAAGATAATTTATTTTAATTTATTTAATTCTAGAATAATTACTCTAAAATCCTTTTTTAATCTTATTATTCTGATTTTTAGGTTAATTCTTAAATTTTGTCCAAAGAAACTTAATTTTATCAATTCGAGACTCATGGCACGCAAATCGAGGCAATCTGTTGACCAAAAAGTCAACTGATGCAAACTCGACTTTCATGCATGGTTTTCTGTAGATTTTAGCATGAAAAACATGCTGGAATTTATGGCTCATCCGAATTCAAATTCGTTTGAAAATTATTGTACATACCTAAAATCATATTGTGCAACGGTGGTTGATTGTTAACCTAGAAGTTCTACAGAATTAACAGTATAGAAATATTTCGTATTAAATCCTGAGGAAAACATATGTCAATTATCTTGACATTAGCTTTCCGAAACTTCAAACATTTAGTGATTCTGATTCCCGGTTCTCCCGGAATCACAAAAAAACCGAGATGCGTCTATTTTCGGACATACTGTGCTCTACGAATTTTTTAGAATTTAATATTCATAATTTCATGAAAAAAATACATAGTCAGAAACTAACCTCAATACGGTTCTAACGCAAGAAACTGGGCTACGTTTGGAGTCCGGAGATATGCGTAATGGCTTCTGGAAGATGAAAAAAATCCTAGATGACATCCCCTCAAATCTCTCTCTCTCAAATAATAGGATAATTAAGGTTATTATATATATATATATATATATATATATATGTTGGCTACGGCTGAAGGAAAATATAAAGGCTGACATGTGTCAGAATCTGATTGGATGATTTTGTTTATATTATTTGTTTTTGATTTGTCTTTATCAAAATATTATTTAAGTCATTTTAAATCTAAATAACTCAAAATAAACATTAAAATAATTATAAAAATCTGGAAAAATTATAGAAAATATATTTTGAACCTAAAAACCCTAGAAAATTATTTAGTACAATTTTATGTTCATAGATTTTCTACTATAATTAGGAGAATCTCTAAAAATTAGTTTTACCTATTTAAATAAAAATAAATATTAAAAATAATCCAAAAATTCTGAAGTAATTTCAAAAAATATATACTATTATTATAAACACTAAAAAATTTATGTGGGTCCATTCTACAATCCTGGGATTGCACAATAAATTCTAGAAGTCCTAAAAAATTAATTTTGAGCCTAAATAACTCCCAATAAAAACTAAAATACTCAAAAAATTCACAAAAAATTCTAGAAAATGTATTTGGATATTTATAACCCAAAATAAAAGTTTGAAACATTTTTAATTATATTTGACACTAAAATAAATTCTTGAAAGCCCTAAATTTTTTACTTTTACTAGTTTTTAATTAACCAAAAATTGTAAAGAAAATCCCAATAGCCCCAAATTAACCTAATAATAATATTTATGCAAGAATTTCAGGATACAGAGGTTACATGTCACGCTGGTCGCTACCCTCGAGGTATGTCAATTTCTGGTGTCGTGCCGGTCGCTACCCTTGAGGTATGTTGATTTTTGATGTTCCTGACGTGTGTGTGAATTGTGAGATTAGATAGAAGCCTACCCATGCCCATAAGTCGAAAAGTTATCCTCATTATGTATTTCAGATAGATTGTCTAGTACAACGTACTTATATATTTTTTGTCTATTATGCATGTTTACTGTATTCAATTGACATGCTTCTATGTATCTTGTTACGTCTCTCTTGTCACGCCCCGATCCCGAAAGGGTCTTTCGTCCTCGCCGGATCCTTTACGGAACCGATTCTTCCTCATTAGGGGCGTGATGCCGTGCGAACCTGGGGTTGCGCTCGCACAAGGCAAGAACTTGCAGTTTTTAGGAACCTATTTTGAAACATAATTGATAAAACACATTCACAGAGATTTGAACACAAATGCGGAAGAAACATGCTTTTTTATTGAATATTCAGAGTAATTTACATAGAGTTTACATTGATGCGCCTTCTCGGCTATTGAATTGCATTACAAAAGATAACTCGAAATGCAGGGCACGC